>OX638068.1:6711016-7047987 GCA_951804385.1 Trifolium dubium
GGTTCCAAAGTCATTAGACACTGAGATGGCGGTTCCAAACTCGTTAAACAGTGAGATGGTGGTTCCAGAGTCATCAAACACCGAGGTGGTGGTTTCAGAGTCATCAAACAAACAGATGATTCCAAAGTCATTAAGCAGTAAGATGAAGCAGAGTGCATCTCGTGGCAAGAGTCGGGGAAAAATTACTAAAAAGTATGTTTTTTAAGCCTTTAATTTGCGAAAATTTTAATTTATCGGTTTAGATGTATATTATTAGATATTATATGCATTAACACATAGTGTTCTAGTCTCATCGGGAATTTAAAGTTTGCTCTCTTTCTTGAACATATTTTGATAGGGATCTAGGGTTGCATAGGTTGGTATTTGAAGACGACGTGTTAGAAGATGGAACTGAAGTTGCTTACTATTCTCATGGAAAGGTTGCTTTTGGTTAAGATGGGTTTTGCTTTACCTTGTTTTATGACTTTTATCTTTTCTGACTTTGCTTTTGTGGTGCAATCAGAAACTATTGGTCGGTTACAAAAAGGGATACGGAATTCATTGTACATGTTGCAATACTGAGGTCAGTGCTTCTCAGTTTGAAGCTCATGCTGGATGGTCATCTCGACGCAAGCCGTGAGTTCTTGTTTAAACTAGGGTGTATATATGGCCTTGTCTAACTAAACTTTGCATTGAATTGCTCATCATATGCTGAGTTTTATCTTTTTCTTTGGCTAGCAACTACTTTGTGCATTGTATTGATAATTTTATCTTTTTCATATGCTGATGTTTTGCCCTGGAAATTCCTGCTGTCGTTACAATACCACAAAAATCACATGTAACCCTCCTCTTATTCTTGTCCTCTAAACTGTTCCATTTCCAGCCTATATCACCTTTAGTCGGTTTGAATAGTTTAGCAGGTCCAGAAGAAGCAACAGATTGAACATTGGATGATGATGGAGTAGAAGTATTAGGAGGAGTAGAAGTATTAGGAGGATTTGACATAGCTGTTGGAAAGGAAATAAACAATAAGAAATAGAAGAAAATAAACAAACCAAACAATAATACAAGAGTGAAGAGAAACAGAGAGAAGAGAAGAGAAGAAACAGAGAGAAGGGAAGAGAAGAAACAGAGAGAAGAGAGACAGAGAGAAGAGAAGAAGTGACGAACCTGAAGTGAAGAGAACGAGTGAGAACTGAGAGGCGATTGGAAGCTGAGAGTGGACGAGAGTGAGAGGCGATTGGAAGCAGAGAAACGGTGAAGGAACGAGAGAGAAGAAACGCGATTTGATTTTAGGGTTTTTGCCGTCGTATTGAATAAGTGGGGATTTGGGTATCAAAAACCCTAAAATACCCTCCTAACGTTTATAAAATTAAGGGCAAAATAGTTTTTCTTGCCTGCACATGTTAACTCGCCGCGCCAAGCCGACACAGACACAAAACCGAGTTGCTATCGCGGCCGAGATCTCGGTCATAACGGCAGCAACTCCCTGGTGCGGTGTAACGTTACACCATGACGTGGAATTCTTAATGCATATAAATTCTTATGATATATGCACCTTTATGTGTGCGCGCGCGTGCGTGTGCGGTGTGCCTTTAATTTGCACTTATCTCAAGAAAGTAGTTTATAATCTAATTTTTAGAGATTTGTTATTTTATTTTCTCTTTTTCCATTTCCCAATTTCCAGCTCTCGTTGATTTTCTTATTCATAAATTGATATCTGGTGTTTTGTGAAATTCACCCTCATTTCCTTGTTTAACATGTTATATTGCAGTTACCTGCACATATATACATCTAATGGAGTCTCACTACACGAGTTGTCCCTCTCTCTATCGAAAGATCGGAGATTTTCTGCCAGTGATAATGATGACCTTTGCAGCATATGTCAAGATGGAGGGGATCTTTTGTGTTGTGATGGATGCCCAAGGGCTTTTCACATAGGTGAACATTATTTGCTTATATCATCATATATTAATTAATGGCTAGTTGATTTGTTTCATTTCGTATAGAAAATTGTTTTGACTGGGTTTAGTTTCTAACTTGATTCTTTATTACTCCCTCCAATCTCAACTATAAATGAAAAAACCTTAAATTTATTGTGCTTAAATATGAGCAATGTCAACTAATTTGTCAACATTTAATGTTTGTATTTCGATAATGCTCTTGTATTAATTCATTAATGTTGTGTGAAGATATCGGATAACCATTATAGTTAGGGGAAAGTTGGTACATGTATTCCCTTTTCTGCATGTAAGTAGAAATTTTTGTTTATAATTAAGTCCATAGACTACCTCTCTGAACCCAGCCGAAAAAGTTTATAATCATTAATTAATTCAATTCTAGTATGTCATCAATGTAATAAATATATAATTTATAATTGAAGAACAAATTGTGATTGATTCAAATTTTGAATTTTCTCAAATTTTATTGAATCTTCACTCTTGATTCAAGCTTTAAGTTGGGTGAACAGTAATATAACATAACTGGAAAAGATTGAGAAGAGCTTCTAACCACACCTTTTAGCTGACACTGCATTTTGCTGTCAATTTCAGATTGTGTTCCTCTTCCATGCATTCCCAGTGGTACTTGGTATTGTAAATATTGCCAGAATAATTTCCAGATGGAGAGTAATGCGCAGCGTAATCTGAATGCTCTGGCAGCTGGAAGGATTGAAGGCGTTGATCCTTTAGAACAGATAAACCGAAGATGCATTCGCATCGTCAAAAGTGCAGCTGTCAACCAAGGGGGGTGTGCCTTGTGTGGGTAATGCTCTATTATATTTTTCAGCTAGTCTCATGTTGATTGAGATTTATAGTCTTTTATTCCTGTCTCTTTTCTACTTTGATCTGACACACGACACACTTTTATGCTATGCTTTGTGCCATTTCTGGACTTGATTCTTGCATTCCTTCTGCTTTCCTTCAACTTTGCCTTTTATTTTATTAATTTGCTTCTGGCTTTGTGACACTCAGCTTGCTGATGTTTTTATTATAACGTATGTACAGACTTCAGGATTTCGTTAAAGTATTTGGTCCTCGAACAGTAATGATTTGTGATCAGGTATTGCTTTATATGAATTACTGACTGCCAAGCCTTAATTGTCAATTGCTTTAAATTGATATCACCATAGGTTTATTTGAAGCACTGATTAATGTGTTCTTGCAGTGTGAGAGGGAATACCATGTTGGGTGTTTGAAGGACCATAACATGCAGAACTTAGAGGTATCATCATAATTTCTAATTCTTTTTAACTTTTAATTGAAATTTGCTTGCTTTTTGTTGACTTGATGTCATTTTCCAGGAATTGCCTGAAGGGGATTGGTTCTGCAGCACAAGTTGCAATCATATTCATTCTTCTCTAGTGAATTTGGTCGCTTCTGGGGAGAATAGTCTCCCAGATTCTATGCTAAGTTTGATAAAAATGAAGCATGACACCATCGTTGAAGAGAAAGGCGCAGACACTGGCGCTAAAGAAGAAGGCGCAGACACTGGCGCTGAAGAGAAAGGTGCAGACACTGGCGCTGAAGAGAAAGGTGCAGACACTGGTGCTGAAGAGAAGGGCCCAGACACTGGCGTTGAAGAGAAGGGCCCAGACACTGGCGCTGAAGAGAATGGCCCAGACACTGAAGAGAAAGACGCAGTTGCTGGCGATGAAGCGAAAGGTGGAGACGCTGAAGAGAAAGGTGCAGACACTGGCGTTGAAGAGAAAGGTGCAGACACTGGTGTTGAAGAGAAAGGTGCAAACACTGGCATTGAAGAGAAAGGCGCAGTCACTGGTGTTGAAGAGAAAGTTGGAGACACTGGTGTTGGTCCCGAAATTAAATGGAGGGTTCTGAACTGGAAGTTAGTTGGTGAAAATAAGCAATTGTCTGATGAATATAGGCAAGTGCTTTCGAAGGCTGTTTCAATCTTCCATGTGAGTATATTTATGTTTCTGCCTCATATCGGTTTTTTGTTGTTCATCTATTGTATTGATAATATACTCTGGAATGAAATGTAGAGTTTGTTGTTATTTAGATTTAATATATGTTTCTCTTGGCCTACCTTTAAGATTTGTAATGTCTTGTCTCCAGGAGAGGTTTGATCCTATAGTCGATTCTACTTCTGGCCATGATTTCATTCCGACAATGCTATTTGGGTAAATATCAATTTATTTTGTTCTATTTGATCTTTTGCTGTAACATTAATGAATGTTAATGAATTTGTTTTCTCATGTTGGGTGACTTCCACAGAAATAGCATATGTGGACAGGATTTTTATGGAATGTACTGTGCAGTGCTCACTGTCAAGTAAGGGATAATGATATAATTTTACATTATCTAAATGCATTATCGGCTTCTTTGATAACATGATTCCAGTTTTTATAATTTTCTTATTGTTTTTCAGCCAAGTTGTTGTTTCTGCTGGAGTATTTCGTGTCTTTGGGCAAGAAGTTACAGAACTCCCCTTGGTGGCGACAGATTCTGAATACCAAGGACAGGTTATTTGATTTAGTTGTGTTAACATACCCTGTTGTTTGGTGTTTTTAAATTCAATTAATTTTTTTTAAATAAAACGTACGAGTGTCTGCAACTGCAAATATTGTTAACTTAAAAACATACTGGTTTTTATAGGGTTACTTTCAATGCCTGTTTTCTTGCATCGAGGGATTACTTCGATCTCTAAGTGTGAAAAAACTTGTCCTACCGGCTGCTGCTGAAGCTGAATCTATATGGACCAATAAATTTGGTTTTACGAAGCTCAAGCCCGATGAGGTGTGTAATTTTTTTGTGATGCGGCCCAGAGTTAAGTTATATTGTTACTTGTTATGCTAACGGTTGTCGTTTTTCTTACAGATAAACAATTATAAGAAATCTTATCATATGATGGTTTTTCAAGGGACTGAAATACTACAGAAGCCTGTTTGTGCACTACCAAGTACTTCTAAGGAGGAAATTGTGTAAAGTTTTTAGAAGCCATTTTATGAAATAGCCTTTGTTTTTTTTCGGTTTGTTTCGATGGGTGCGGAGTTCACTGATTCAGTATGTACAGAGTGATCTCCCTTTTTTGATGTACAGAGAGAAACATAACCTGTTAGTGATGCAATTTTTTGTAGCAAAGAAATGAAATGAGATTAGAATTGAAAATTGAGGAAACTAGGATATGGGAGAAGGGATGTTGAGAAACTAGCATAGCATGATTTTTTGTGGTTACTAATTTTTACTTATTAGCTGCCATTGAAGGGTTTTAATGTGATTCTGATTTTAATCTAAAGATTTTGGCTCAACATTATTTATTGCACCCTTTGTTATTGTTCATGTAAAAAACTCATGATACCTCATTTATTTTCTTAGTTTAGATTAATAGTTGTGACAATGTCGACTTATCTCGACCTAACCGTCCAATCTAAATCAACAGACGAGAAATCAATGAATGAAATCTATAACTATGTGGAATTGTGTCATCCTACGACCGCGCAGGGAACCCTAGTCTGATTATTATCCATGTTGATGTTCTTCAAGAAACCAAATATGTATCAAAAGAATATTATACATTGATACATTGATATTCAATCACACCTTTTCACTTTGCAAACAATATTTCCTTTTATCTCTTATCTTCATATGTATCAAAGAATTTATCTTGTAATATATGATAAACTGTATTTGATTTCTCTAAGGTAGCAGTATGGTGATAGAGTTGCAAGGACCATTAGTCCCTACAACTACTGCAAATTTAACTCTTAAAGAATCCAACTGTTTTAATGTTTTAAAAACCAATGCAATTCCAGCCTCTGTTGTAGTTATTATCACTTTGTTATAAGCTCTTCTACTATTGAAAATTTTACAATATCCCATTTCCATTACCAAGCAGATAATTTATCTATTTCAAATTCTATTCCCAAAACTGGGCATATATATATATATATATATATAACAATTATCAAACCGATTGAAAGGACCAGTCAAATACAACTGAATAGGAACAGTCAACTGAAAAAATTCTATGAAATGATCGATTAAAAGGAATAGTCAAATACAACCGAACATAAACAATCAAATGAGAAAGTTTCTATATCAAAAAAATCTTATATTAATAAATCTCTATAAAAAAAAATAGCGAGTGTGCAGCGGCCCAACCCCGCCCCCCATATCCTCCGCCACTGGATACTACATCACAACAAGCTTTTTTGTATGGTGGACTGGGTAGACAATATTTTTTTTTGACGAAAAGGTAAAAATAAAATAAAAATTGTCCACCCGGTCCACCGTACAAAGCTTGTCGATACATTATACCTGAATATTTCATAATACATCAAATCATAGCAATTTGAATTAGCATAGATGTTCCGCTTATATACGGCACCTTATAGGTGTTCCGCTTATATACGGCACCTTTGTTTTGTAGCTCCTCTTTTATTGGTATTGGTTCGTCTTGTGTCGAGACTTAATCTTATAAATTTGCCGTTAAAAAAAAAAAATAGCAATTTGAATTAGCATCATTATATAATTTCATATCTTGATGCTCTACATCAAGTTGAAAAGAGCTTGAATCAGTAGTCATTAGTGTTCCAAAAATGGCTGAGTTTTCATATCCTTCTTTAGGCAATCTTCCACTACCCATGGGAGGACTCAATAAAATGAGGTGAAGCAAGTTTGACCAACAAATCTAACTTTAGATGCTCCTTTGCTTAAGTGAGTAAATAATTCTTTTGGCCAATATCCAACTTTTATGAAATCATTAAGAATTAACCACCAATTACCTGTGGATGTATCCTACAAATATTTATACAATTATACTAGTTATTTAACTAAGGATATTTTGTAAACATTATTAATTTTTATTGGAGGTGTAAAAGTGTGTGCACACACACATTCACAATCTTAAAAAAAATATACATTAAAATCAAAATTATTTTTAAATATTATCCTAATTTTTTTTTATACAGGTGTAAATGAGATAGATTCAGACATTCAGATAAATCTAAAATCATTTGATATATTATTAAGATACATTAAAATTAACGATTTGCATGTTTTTTAAATGACGTTAATCTTTATGTGTCTCAATAATCAATCAAATGATTTTGGATTTGTTTAAATTTTTACACAAATGATCTATATAATTCAAACTTTTAATCTAAATGTGAATTTATAAAATTTAGATTGGTGAAAACATTGTTGGGAGATGTTATAAATGGTGACAAATTAGTTGGTGTTAATTGATCTTGACTATATATGTGTAGGTGGATTTTTAAAATTTATATCGGTGAAGTGTGTGTCGGTGAAAACATTGTGTGTGTGCGCGCGTGCGTGCGTGTGTGTGTTAAATATGTTTTTTTATTCCTACAATATAAAAATTAAGTTTAACCCTTACTTAATTTTTAGTCTCTGTAAAATATTATGCATTTAGTTTTGATTCTCATTGTTAACTCTTCGTATATTTTTGAATGATTTTTTTTTGTAAGTATGTTAATTAGAACATATAAAAAAAAAATTATAGACATGTTTAAAATTTTAAGCACATAATAATTTTATATCTAAATCCGTCTCCTTATGCGTAAAACCAAATAAAAAAAAGATATTAAGTCACAAAGAATTAGTCAAAAAAAAAAAGTCACAAAGAAGTACCCTAGGATACTATCTGATGCAGTAAAATAATTTTGCTCATTCAGTAGAGTTTAAATTTTGCTCATTTTAGTAGAGTTTTTGTCTCTTGCATCAACTTTGCAACATGCTATGCACAAACTAAGAACTAGAAATTGAAAGAAAGCCATAAAATAATTCTTTTGGCCAATATCCAACTTTTATGCCATCATTAAGAATTAACCACCAATTACCTGTGGATGTATCCTACAAATATTTAAGCAAATAAAATAGTCAAATATGATTAGTCAAAAAAAGAAGTCAAATATGTTACTAATTAAGAAATTGAATAATTACTAAACAAATGTTTTAAGTATTATACTTATTTATGTTCACGTCTCCTTAGAAATTAAGAATACAATAATACAACATATAGAACAAATTTTGTTCAAGTAAGGTTGTTTATTTAACTAAGGATATTTTGTAAACATCATTAATTTTTATTGGAGGTGTAAGTGTGTGTACACACACATTCACAATCTTAAAAAAAACAATTACCCTTTGAATGTCGACAGGAAGAACATTTTTTTTCTTCCGGTGACCCAATGTGAGTGCTAGGTAATTGGACAGATTCAAAGGCATGCAATTTATTTGGATTGACTTGAAAATCAGGACGATGATTATCTGGATATTAAGTAGTATTATTGCTTGCCTGTATGTTCATGTCAAATTAAGGGATTTGGATTAAATACATTTACTATGATGCATTCGTGAATGTAGTTTTAATATTTTAAAATATAAAAGTTCCGGTCTTTAGATATTAAATTGTCTGATGGGGGCAGGTACAAGTTCTAAATTGAGCACAACAACAATATATATTTTTATACAATACAATTAATTAGTCGATGCATTACCGTCTATTATGTAGTTAGTCGTAGTTGACTGAGTCCATATAAGCTTGGATGTACTTAAACATGTGATGAAATGGGTACAAATAGTAGATTAGTGTATTGTGCGCTCACAAAAAGGGAAATCATCATGAATATATGTGAAAGGAGCACCTAAGAAATAAAAGTTATTTTTTTGAAAGGAGCACCTAAGATTTCCAGTATATTACACTAAATTATTTTTAGATGGATGTTTTTTGGAATGTGAACATAATTGAGATGTCGTAATTCTATGCACCTTTTTAGCCTTTCATGAATAAAAAAATAACAATAAAGTTTGATAGAGGATACATCAAATGAGAGAACTTATTATTGTGAGAGATGAGAGGATCAACTAACAACCATTGAATTATTATTAACGGATGAGATTAAAATAGAATCTAAATAATGTAGAAGAAGAGAACAATAAAAGAAAGAAAGTAAAATAAAATTAAAATTGTTTAGTAGAAATGAAAGTGAAAGACAAATAAAATAAAATGGTAGTATTTAAAAAATGTGTTTTTACTTATAAATTTGGTCAGTGAATATTTTCTCCTATAATATAATTTCCTCGACTATGTTACTTTTCTTTTTATCTCTCCTCAATCAAACAATACATTAATAAGAAATAATTTACTCCAAGTTCGGCGTGTATGCTATTAAGTTCCGTTGGTGGACTACTTTCAACCCAAACTATAGATGTGCTAAGTTGGCCAATTACAAGTGATAGATTATATAAACTTATATTAGCGAAGCCTCCATTCATCACATTTTGAGTTGTATCAAGAGAAACAGTCTAAAAAATACAAGCAATTGTAATACTTAGAAGAAAAACGTTATTATATACTTTCTTTGACCTTAATTATAAGCAAAAAAATATTTTTTAAATATATTAAATAAAAAATGTACTCCCTCCATTTCAAAATAAGTGTCGTTTGAGTTACATGCGCACTATTCATATAATACACTTTGTCCATATATTTTGATTAATATATACAAATAAATATTAACATATATGATGTTGAATTTGTCTCGATGAATATTTTTCAAAATATAAAAATTTTAAATTTTTTTATAATGCATAATTAAAGATATTTTTAATTTCTAATTTTGCAGATGAATTAGTAACAATTTGATGTTTTCTTGCTCTCTTGTAAATAGGCACTTTTTGTGCTGAACATTCACTATCATGAGATGTCTATTTCGCACGACATTCTTTACGAATGTTGGGTAAAGCTATGGTGCAATAAAGATGGAACAAAACAAGGTGTAATTAAGTAAAAGGATTAAATATATTTTTGTACCTATAACATTGAACCGAATTAACTAAAAATAAATTTAGAGACCTTTTGGTAAAAAAAAAGTTTAGAGACTTTTAAAATATTTATATTTTACAGGAATATAAATAAAAATAAATATATTACAGGGACGAAAATTAAAACAAAGATATATTTATAGAGATTAAAATCATATGTAAGGCAAAAATTTATATTCAACTAGTATTCAACTATTATACCTGAATTTTGTGTGTAAAATAAAGCTATTATACCTGAATTTTGTGATTTTTTAACAATGGCTGTTGAGGCTAGATTTATTGACCAAAATTACAATCAAGCAATGCAGTTATGCCCAGGGACAGATGCACGTTAAGGCCTTGTGTGGTGTTGGCCACAGTGCAATTCCCTCTAATTTTTTTTATAAGATATATTAAAATGAACAATTTGTATGTTTTTTAAATAACGTTAATCTTATGTGTCTCAATAATTAATCAAATGATCTTGGATTTGTTTGAAATTTTACACAAATAATCCATATAATTCAAACTTCTAATCTAAAGGTGAATTTATAAAATTTAGATCGGTGAAAACATTGTTGAGTAGAGATGTTATAAATGGTGACAAGGTGTCAATGGATCTTGACTATATATGTGTGTAGGTGGATTTTTAAAATTTATATTGGTGAAGTGTGTATGTGTCGGTGAAAAACATTGTGTGTGCATGCGAGCACGTGTGCGGGCGTGCGTGTGTTAAATATATTTTGTCTTGTTCCTACAATATAGAAACGACGACATTTTAAATTTATTCCTTACTTAATTTTTAGTCTTTGTAAAATATTATACATTTAGTTTTGATCCTTATTGTTAACTCTTCGTGTATTTTTGAATGATTTTTTTTTTTAAAATAAGTTAAATAGAACATCATTAAAAAAATGATAGAGATGTTTAAAATTTTGGGCACATCAGAATTTTATATCTAGATATGTCCCTCTTATGCGTAAAACCAAATAAAAAAAAAAGATAATAAGTCACAAAGAAATACCCTAGGACTATCTGATGCAGTAAAATAATTTTGCTCATTCGGTAGAGTTTTGTCTCTTGCATCAACTTTGCAACATGGCTATGCACAAACTAAGAACCAGAAAATGAAAGACCGCCATAAAAATTTAGACGTTACTTTGTTTTTTGGACTTATATAGATTTACTTTCAAAAACATGTATGGAGTGAAATATATCAAAAAAATATTTTTCTCAAAAATATATCAACTTTCTCAAGTTTTTCTATTAATTTTTTTTGGTAACATCATCCAAAATATTTTTCTCTAAAAAATATTGGGAATTTTTTTTTCAAAATAAACTCTAGATTTTTTTCCCCTTAAAACAACATTTATCCCAAAAAAAAATATATTCAGCATCCATACCAAAAAAAAAAGATATTCAGCATTGATCATAGAAGATATATATACGTATGACATAAAATTTATCATAAAAAAAGATATATATGAAATTTAAATCTAAACTAATTTTAAGGGCAAAAAAATTAATCTAACCTATGTTCAAGCAATCCCAAAAAAAAAACCGTCTTCTCATATCATCTATAAATAGGGCATCCATATGAACAAAAAAGTGCACAATAGAATTTAAGAAGTTCGCTATTTAGAAGAAAAAAAAGAAGTAATCATGCTTTCTTCATTCTCATCTGAACAATCAGGTATGTTTTTTCATAAAATAATTTTTTTAAGAAAAGGTTAACATGCCTTGTGAATTGTGACTATATATGGTGGTCATTGCAACCGTAATTTAATGTATGTTTGAAAGTATAATTGATTTTCCATACATAATTTTGAAACTAGAAGTTGTGGTTTTTTATTATAGAATAAATTTTTATAGTCAAATGATTTTTCACTTCACTTTACAAGATATAAACATAAATTATTTTTTTAATATTATCAATTTTATTGAATCAATTCATTTAAAATCAATACTGTATTTTATACTATAGAATCAAACATACACATAAACTTTCAATGAGAATCATACATGGTGTATTTAAGGCATTATAAATTTATAACCATAATTTCCATGTAAATTATGAAAAGTATTTAATTTTATTTTATGGATCATATATATATATACATCTTATCTTATCTTATGTTTTATTTGCCATTGTAGAACCAGCACATTACTATTATTTGTCCGCGCAATATCAAGAGCAATATGAATACCTTCAAAACACAAATTACAATCTAGAGATGCAGCGCCCCAAGCTTAAATCTAATGATTGGTTAAATTTTCACGTGGAAGTTCTTTCGCATTCTGTTGATTCTAACTCCGTTTCGCACCTTAACACCTTACTCCATAGTTATCAAGAAGTGAGCTGCAAAAGGTTCTTCGAAGAGGGTCAAGATTGGATTAAGTCTATATTGTTCCACCAAGACTTTCCTTCTGAAACACTTGATGAACTAGCACAGAGGATCGTGCCTGAAGTTCATGAATTATTCGATTTTGATGAGAGATTATTCGGTTCTGATCTTGCAAATGAAGTTGAACCTTATGTTAATTTTCGGTTCACTTTGCGTCTTAGGGTTTTGGTGGAGATATAATTAGATATGTAATAGGCATTATTTTTCAGTTTAAGAGCTTTTATTTTCCTTGAATTAATATTTTGGATTTGTTTAATATACAGATTTAACCATATACTCGTGAACTTGTTGCACTAACAATTCTACAAGTAATATACTAAATTGAAAAGTTTATTTTCTTATAAAATAAATCTCAATCTCGGAAAAAAAAATATAAAATCATACTTTTCTGCGAATCACAAATGTATTTACAATCACACAAAATATGCACATAGAGCTAACAAAAGTTGGTCTAATTGGTCATGTGTTCGTTTATACTCTGCAAATATATAACTTTTTTTGGTTTTAATAGTCTCGTAATCTTTTTTTTGTTTTTGTTTTTTGTCCCAACATACAATTTTTTATATTAGGTCATTGTTGTTTTATTTTAGCACAAGCAAAATTAATTCGTATTAGAATTAATCACTATGTAGGATAATTTTTTTCTTCTAAAAAGTCGGTATCCGGCTCAAGGATCGACTAATAAGGGGACCCCAATCTCACCTCCCACTTGCGAAGGTCTCATTTAAAATCAAAGTTTTTGTTCTGTATAAAATAGTTCACCGAAATTGGCACTAGAGGGAATTATATCGAACCCGAAACATTGAGAGGAACGCATTTTAAAGACCCAAGTCAACACCACTAAGTCAATCCAAGTGAACTAATATCTAAATATTCTAGTTTAGTCGATCAAAATAAAAGACTAAAATAAATATTTGTAGGCTCTAAAACAAAAGTTTGTATATTTGCAAAGATTAAAAACAGAAAAAATATCTTTACAGAGACTAAAATAATATTTTCACAGAGACTAAAAACATATTCAAATTTTTTAAAAATTACCAAAGATTTTGTTAAAAAAAATTTACCAAAAGTTTTTACAACCAATTTGAAGGAATTAGTTTGTAGAACGATAATAATGCGGTAAATGTGGGATAAGATAATTAATTAACAGAAATAAGATAATTATTCTAATCTATTTTTTAAAAAAAGATAATTATTCTAATATAAGTTTAAAATAATTGATTATCTTATAGCGAAAGAAAAGGAAAAGATAATTGATTATCTTCTAATTTATTAATTGAATTTTTATTTAATTAATTTATTTAGTAGTTGTCGAGAAATCCTAATTCAACTAAAAAGAATTTCAAAATTATTAAATTAGACGTATTGAATTCAAACTTTGATCGGCAAGATGAGATAACTGATCCAAAAATTTAAAGTTACCCTGTATCCAAGGCAGGATCGAACCTCTTTGAGCTCAACCACTCAACCAAACTCTTTGAGTTGAACAATATTTAGGAATTTATTTTTTTTGGTAAAGGAACAATATTTAGGTTTTTTTTTTGGTACGCACAATATTTAGGATTGATAGTACAGGTATATATTTTTTTTGTTAAAGTACAAAGTATATCGAAAAATCTAAAATTTAAATCTATTTGTCAAAAAATAAAAATAAAAATCTAAGCTAATTTTTCGGAAAAAGATAACAATCTCTTGTACCAAAAAAAAAAAAAAGATAACAATCTCTAACATCCATCCTAACCTATCTTCTTATCCAAGCAATCCAAAAAAGAAGCCGTCTTTCTCATCATATATAAATAGGGTTGCATCATAAGAAGAAAAAAAAAGTGCACAAAGGAGATTAACAAAGAAGTTCAGTATTTAGAAGAAAAAAAAAGAGAAATAACCATGTCTTCTTTCTCTGCACAATCAGGTATGCTTTTTAAAAATTTAAATTATAAGAAAAGTTAGCTGCTTTGTGATTATTATGTTTAATTTTATTTTGAATGAACCAAAGTTAATTTTAAGGGTGCAGAATTAATTTTGATATATTTGATCTCTTAGAGAAAAATTGATTTTGCCTTGTAAGTGATTATAACATGAAGTTAGAGACAATTATTTTACCTTCAATTCACTTCTAATTAGAGAAAATTTTACATGATAAAATCAGTTAATTTTCACCTTCAACTGAATTTATATTATTCTTTTGATTAGATGAATTAATATTATTTTGATGTATAGAATTGTAAACAGTTTTATTTTATGAATCATATAATACACATATATTTTATCTTATGTTTTAATTCACCGTGTTAAGAACCACCAGCACGTTACTATTATGGATTGTCCGCACAATATCAAAAGCAATATGAATACCTTCAAAGCATGAATTACAATCTAGAGATGCAGCGCCCCAAGCTCAAACCTAATGATAGGTTAAATTTTCACATGGATGTTCTTTCGCGATCCGTTGATTCTAACTCAGTTTCGCGCCTTAACACCTTACTCCATAGTTATCAAGAAGTGAGTTGCAAAAGGTTCTTTGAAGAGGGTCAAGATTGGATTAAGTCTATCTTGTTCCACCAAGACTTTCCTTATGAATCACTCGAGGAACTAGCGCAGAGGATCGTGCCTGAAGTTCATGAATTGTTCGATTTCGATGAGGGATTATTTGGTTCTGATCTTGCTAATGGAGTTGAACCTTATGATAGTCTTCGGTTCACTTTGCGTCTTAGGGTTGTGGTGGAGATATAATTAGACATATACATACTTTAGTATGTGTTATTTTGGATATTAAGAGCTATTCTTTTCATTGTAACACTCTTGGATAATAAGTAGATTAAAAGTAGTATGCTTTTCAAATTTTATTATATATTTGCCTTAATGTCTTTTCCTATTTCTTGTATTTACAACATTTATACTATTCAAATTATTGTTGAAATTCTAGCCTCCTTTCTCTTCTCTTTATATCTTCCTCTTTTTCTGACAATGTAAGTACAAGCAGAATATCCCAATAGAGCCACGAAAGTGGATCCAACTGATTATAAGTTGGTTCATATATTTCATAAAGACGTGAACTCAATTTTTGTTGTCAATGTAAGGACTTCAGAAGTATTATCTATATATACTTCTATTAAAGTTCACTGAGATTTAAAGTCACTTCTAACTCTAATGAGTTCCCATGACCAAACACACACAAGTTTTTTTACTTCCTATAAAAAATGAATAAAAAACACACACAGAAAGGAGCAATATTTGGTTATTCTATAGCTTTTGTGTAGAGTATATTTAGTTATTACATTTACATGAACATTGTTGAATTATTTTACATAAGATAAGCATTATATATTGATAATGTGTATCTAATTTTTATTTCATAAAAACTCACTTCATGATCAATTCATACAATTACAAATATATACATACATAAAATATACTCCTAATATGCATTTAATTTCTAGTGCTCTAATTTGTGAGAGTACTACTATATGACAAACCATTGATAACTGGATTATGTCCCACAAACAAACCAACATGCCCCATAAGCTTATCTTTCCTAGAAAAGGTAGTGCCACATGAGCATTGCCACCTAAGATCACCACAATGTTTCTCATGTGTCCTCAAATCAGAAAGAACAGAAAATTGCTTCAAATTACACCTCTTGCACACATACATTTTAGGACAATGACTTCTCTTGTAATGATTCTTAGCACAAATCAATGACTTCAATGGTTGAAACTTGGCATGCTTTTGATTCCATCTACACCCTTCTTGAGGACATGAATATTTCTTATTTTTCATACTCATCAAATAATTATCTCTATTACTCTTATTAATTGGATTGCTCAATGCTGCACTACTCTTGTATTCATCACCATGAGCTCTCATATGCATCCTTAAATTTGCATCTCTTTTAAACCCTTTACCACAAACTTGACAATAATGTGTGTACTTAGCTAATAAATCCGTCGCATCCAGTTCAACCATATCATCGTCACATTCTGGGCCAGTCCAAGTAGAAGACGGCCCAAATTTTAGGCTTGTATCACCGCGATCACTGTTCTTCGTTGAAATATCTTTCTTAGAACTTTTTATACTATTATTGGTTTTACTAATTTCATGATCAACCCTTTGATCATCAATATCATCCTTTAGCTTATAATTAATGTTACTATTATAGCTTTCACTAAACCAATCCAATGCTTGTGACTCATTATTAGAAAATATGCTTTGACTTTGACCTCTAAGATCTATGCATGTGTTATTGTTGCCAATGTTTGATTCTTGCTTTTGAAATTCTTGGTTGGTGCATGGATTAGAATTAGTACCTTGAGGGAAACTAGGAGCCATTTGTTGACAAGTGAACATGATTGATGTGGCAGTTACTATGATTTCTTGTATTGTTGAATTCATGTTGGATATTGCCATTGAATTAGTTGATGGGTCTTGTTGATTTGGGGAGAGAATAACACCTACTAGATTTTGCACTTGATTGAATTTTTCTTTGAGAATAGAGAGATTGAAGAGGAGAGAATTAGAGGGTGATCCTGAAATTCCTTCCATGGAATTTGGCAATGGCATCAAATCTTCTATGACCATAGGAAACATTTGTAAGCCTTGATTTCCAATTTCAAAGCTTGGAGGTGTGGTCATATTGTTCTTCAATGTTAATATCTATAGATAATCAGTTGAATTTTTTGAAGATTGGAATAATTGAGTTTATTGGTTCTAAGAAACTTAGGTGTTATGTGTATAGATTGAAAGCATATAGTATGATAAGTTTTTCTTTATATATATGATGATGAAGTCAACTAGCTTGGAGTTGTAGCTTCCCTACTTAAGACCTCCCTTGCATATACCCATATTTCATAGTGAGACAACATTTTCTTCATTTAAAATTGAAAAGAATATGCAAGTAATAGAAATAAAAGAATCTATGATGCCAGATTAATAAATAAATGAGTGAAAAGCAAGCATATGCTTTGAATATTTTGGACAGGATAAACCCCACAAAATTACCATATGGCTAATGTAGGCTTTTAATTTTTATTTTTATTTTTTATAAATTTCTCACACATCTATAGAGCTATCGAATCCGGGGCAGGTTAGACGTACATTCCTACCGTGAAACTAATTTTTGTATGGATATTTTAATTAGTATTTATGAGCACGGGTCTCTTTTGATTATTTTTGAGCATTTTTTGTTCGAGTTTTTGTTTTTTTAAGTTGATTTGTTGGAAATTTCCAACCCTAGACTTATTGTTGCTTAATTTTCTTTATTTTGGCTTCGAACTTCATTATTTCCAAAAACAAAATGACCTATATCTATCGGATAGAATTTTTGGCTTATTTCGATCGTGTAAACACTAGATCTTAACATACTCTTATATCATTTTGAAATTTTGGATTTAAGTCAACCTCACTAAACTAATTTTTAACATGTAGAAATTTTATAAACTCTAATTTAGGCCATATATCCACCCAACATGATATGTGAATTTTATCTTCACACATTAGCTTACGATTCTAGATGTTGATTATGAAAGGTTGCTTTGTATAAACCTACAATAAAAAAGTGTTGCTTAATATAAAATTCTTTATGCTTCTCTTATCTTAATCTCTCATTCAAAAGAAAGATATAATAATATTTTTGTCCTGCACACACTTCATTGGCCTTAATTATTTGTTTATTCTTAAACATCTAAATATAAAATCTAGTAGCATGGTTTGACACATTCAGATGTAGAATCTTATTAAAAATTGCATCATGTTTATTGCTTGAAAAGTAACACATATACACATGAAAGTAAACATCATGGTGGCATGACATAAGGTGATTTAGGCCCACAATATAAGAGTCAAAATTCATGCAACATTTCTTTCATCTACTCACAATCTTAGCCCAACTAATTATTCATTTCAGTTCATATAATAACAGAAAAAAATTAAAAAATAAATAAATTAATTAAAAAAATTAAATGTTCCTGCCCAGGATCGAACTGGAGACCTTCAGCGTGTAAAGCTGACGTGATAACCACTACACAACAGAAACTTGTGGTATTAATCTGCGTCAGAGTGTATATAGCTTTGGCTATGTTAAACAAATGAAGGACAATCCTCACTATTGAAATTGGGCCTTTCATATATGTGGATCCATTCACTATTTCATTGTGTGTACCCAGATAAATTCAACCTAATAAGACTTAGGGCCCGTTTGTTACGGATTAAAATATAAGTGATTTTAACATTAAATAATTTAGAGATTATTTTTTAGAGATTTTACAAAAAATCAGAAGCTATTTTGTGTTTGCTTACCACTAAAAAAATTACTTTTTATTAAAAAATAATTTTTACTTATTTGGATGCAATCATATAAAAGTGATTTTACATCACAAAATTACTATAAAGTACAATTATATAAATATAATATATCATATAAAATAAATATATGAAAAATACTCAAGTTCTTATTTTTTATTATAGTCATATGACTTTATATATGTAGCAACAAATAAAACAAATTTTTAAATTTTATCTTCTAAAAATAACAAACTAATCGTTTCAAAAAAAAATAACAAACTAATCATATAAATTCTAAATAGGATATTATTGGAATATTAAAATAATATTTAGGATACTTTTGTCTGAAAATTTTTGACACTTGTTTTCTCTCTCCTCTAAAAAAAATCTATAAAAAAAAGCTACTAATATCAACTTCAGATTTTTAGCAATTTTTAGATTATTTTGAGATTCTGATTATTTTTAAAAGCTATAACAAACAGATATTATTTTCTTAAAAGTGATTATTTTTAAAAAATAAGTGATTATTTTCTAAAAAAAGCTATAACAAACGAGCACTTAGTAATATCGAATTTTAAACTTATAATTTATAGTTTTTAAATTTATTTTGAAAAAAAATGTTTTAGTAATCTTTTTTTTCTTTCTCATGAGCTTATAGGCGTATTTTAACTAGTTTATAATTTATTTTAATAAGTTAGTTCAATTATCTTATAGCTTGTTATTTTTTATTCAAATTTTATCCTTGTTATCTTACTTAGAAAATTTAAATATTAGTTAAATTTATCTTTCTTACATCTTTTCATATTTGTATTTTATATGTTAGTTCAACTGTTAATTTTATAAAAAAAACTACAAATTTAATTAGCTAGTTTATCTGTTATAAGTTAGTTTATAATCAATTAATTCATTCGACATAAATGAATTAGCTTATCAATAAACCGCTATTTTTTGCCAAACATAATCTAAGTCATATATACAGTGGATTTTAAGTTGCCAATTCCATGAAAAGGTATTCTCTTGTATTATAAGATTTATCTGAGATTTTCTGAATAATCATGGAAAAGTAACATACATTTTTTATAAATTTATATTATTACAACTAATTTTTTCAATTTTTTTCAAATTTTATAAGTGAGTCTCATAATAAGAGACTTAGCAAAAAGTATATGACAAAACTTTACAAAATTAGATAGAGTAATAAATAGTTCCTTCACCAAGTACCAAACTCAATTACTAAAATTAAATAGGTTGTTATGATATTCAAGAACCAAATCCTTTTGATGGTCAATTTGTTGGATAGAGGATTAGGAAAGTGGAACAATTAATCAGTTGAAGGAAATTTTTCAACACTGGTAACATAAATAGAATGTGAAAGAAGGCCAATGCCCAATTTTTTGGTCATGGAATAATAAGCCACATAGTAAACCAACTTATGCATTAATGTGATGAGGCTTTTGTCTTTATCTCCAAACCATTAACTTAGGTAGGCTACTCCAATAAATAGATTTACCTTGTTGAAACAAAAAGATAGCCACACAATGTATGCTTCATAGTTTTAATTCTAGTTGAGTTTCCCACACACAATTGGAAATTCTCCCCAAGCTATTCAATTGCAGCCAAGTGTGAGGTCTACAAGGGACAATAAAAAACCACTCTAAAAATTCGTTTGACTTGTCAGTAGTTGATTAAAGTTGATCTATTAATATAAATCAAACAAACATTGTAATAAAGTGCACTACAAGAAAAACAACTTCTACCCACGGTCATTTTTGCTATTATCTACGGCGCGGGTCTGTGACAAAAATGCTCCGTTGGTAATTTATTACCCATGCAAGAGTAACATTACTCACGCATTACCCATAACTTTTATGTACTACCTCCGTTCCTTTTTACTTGTCGTTTTAGAAAAAAATATTTGTTCCTTTTTACTTGTCGTTTTGGCAATTTAGGTTATATTTTGTCTATTATATCCTCCTTCCTATTTTATTTTATTGACTAAATTTTGTATAATATTTTTTTGTTAAAATAGTATAATCTTTTTACTGTACATAAATTTTGTTTGTTTTTAAATAAAGTTTGTTATAATTTTTTTTGAAATAGATAATGTTTGTGAAAAAGTATGAATTTATTAGTGGATTAAAAATATGATATATATTTTAAAAAGGGCATGATAGGAAATTTAAGTGCAAAAATACATTCTCCTATTTTAGTCTTTTTTTCTAAACCGACAAGTAAAAAGGAACGGAGGTAGTAACTAATTACCCACAGACATTTTCTTGTAGTGGCGATGAAAATATTATTAAGAGAGTCTAACACAAATGATTAGTATACATTATGTGTGTGAGTGTTATAAATTGTGACATACAGAGTTTGATTTCTTCTTTTTCTTTTTTTTTTTATCACTATTATCTGATTCATCGAACCGACTAATTCGGTTCAGGATGAACTCTAATATTAAGTAGTTTCAATCTTGTCCAAAACGCAGTTATAAAAAATTGAACTATAATTTCTCATATCAAATTTAGTGTTATTCATCACTGTATTTAACGTTTGTTTCAATTTCTCTTTTTAAAAAAGATACAAAGTGATATGAGGCGTGTCCTTATTACATTATGGCGAGGTTAATGGCATTATGTTGATCTGCTGAAGAAAGATAGACTTAGAGTGAGTTGAGTGACCAGAAATTAGGATAGGCCTAACAAAGCAAGCAAAGCAACAATTCATTATTAAAATTACTATATAGTATTATATATAGTATGATTAAGTCCCTTCTGGAGTATGATAAGAATATTATTTAGAATATTAATTAATACTAATATATGGATTGAATATAAAGTAAAATACGTATTGGAGGTTGCACGACATGGAGGGAAGTTCTCAACTTGCATGTGCTAATGTCAATGAGTGGTCACTAGTTCCTCTCTCTCTCTCTCTCTCTATATATATATATATATATATATATATATATATATATATATATATATATATATATAAAAACGGCTAACTTTGATCATGTGGTTGAAATTAACAAGTATGACTTATGGGTAATTACAAGAGAGATATATGAGAGGTTTATGAGTAGTTGAGGGTGCGCAAAGACGACCATAGAAAATGTACTAAATAATTAAATGTGAGTCATACATTGCTAACTTTTGACCCACGATGGAATTTAACAATTCATATATATTATCTTATGCAATCGGACACCTCACGTAATGTATATATGTGTCCACATGCTTAGCTTACCAGCATTCACCAAAACGTGCACATAACTAACTTTATATAACCTCCACTGTCTTGTCTTAGACAAATATATACCTCAAATATATATCCACATTAATAATAATTTAAAAATAAATAATTGTAACGTTTGTATCCGAAACATACACACATATGTGTTAAATATTAGATACACTTTCAATCAGATGTATCAAGTGCTATAAATGTAACAGAGATATTCTTACATGATTATATGACTAAGAAAATTAGATTTGATCACATTTATAAAAATGGAATCAAAACTTGAAAATAAAATTAAATAATAATAATTTTTCTAAATTATAAAATGATATAATATTTTTCTGTTAGTGTGATTAAATTCGATTTTCTTGGTCATATAAGAATATGTCTTCACAAGTGATATATATATAAATAAAAAAAATAGTTGCCTAGATCTTACAAGTTGACATGACATATATACCCTTATCTTTGGTGAAGACAAAATAACCCCATTTTTGTATATTATTCTCATTTTGTTATTTTTCATGGAAGAGAAAAAAATAGAAATATTTTCATGTGTGATGTCTTTATCTCATCTTCATTCTGTGAACAACATAAATAAGAGTGTGTAAGCTAATAACTAGAAACTAGAAAGTGAGATAAAGAGTATGGTTGATGGGTCCAAAGAAAAATAGTGGACCATAGTAAAGCTTCTATAAATAATCAAATGTTTGTGGTCTTAGAGTCAGCAGTATCTTTCTTGGGAGCATCAATTTTGTATGGGCTTGCAAATTCCACTAATAGATAATCCCAAAGCTACATAATATGATGTAATTATTCAATTTTAATTACTTTACAAAATATCAATAAATCAAATTAGAGAACTAAAAAAGGAAATTTTTGTCTAAATTCTTCATCACTAAATTAAGTGAGAAAATTAGAAATTTATTGTAACTAATTTGTCATAAATTGTGTCCCTCTATTTTTGTAATATTTTAAATTTTAATAGTGATAACATTTGGTTAATTAGGTGCAACTGATCCATGACTATGAGCTTAAAGTTTAGCTTAAACTAAACAACTATACAAATGGTGGTGGAGTGGAGTATTCTAAAATAATTCAATGTGCAAATTCCTAATGACAAAGTGACATTTTCCAAACCATACCCAAACAAAAGTTTTTTTTTTTTGTTTTATAATAAATTAAATAAATCATATGAGTATGGTAGTAGTAGTAGTAGTAGTAGTAGTAGTAGTAGAGTGAGTGAGAAAGTGAGAAAGATAGAGGGAGTGAAAGAGAAATAGATCTTTTTATAAGCTTTATTAAAATAATAATGATAAATTAGAAAGCCACATAAAAGGATGCGTATTCTATGACTTTAATTTGGTTGTGGTAGTGGTGCAACCAAACCCTAATCATGCCCATCCATTCCACCACTCTCTATGTATCTATCTCATCCATTTCTTCAATCTCACACAAAAGAAACAATCAAATTAGCATGAACTAAGATATATAACAAACAAATCAAAAATATTATATTATAATTTAAAAATAAAATAAAATAAATAAAGATACTCCATAACATATGACTCACTTTTCGTGAATGAAAGGCAACACTAACCACTTACTTACTCAAAGTATTGCAAAACTTCAACAAGTAGATCATCCAAATAGAAAGAAAAAAATTATTATTATTCATAAACTTAAAAAAAAATATTCCAATGAATCCATAATTTCGAATAATTGTAAATAAATTAAAGTAAAGCTAACAATAATAATCATGATTAATTGATTAATTCACAATGATCATAATTGATCAAATTAAATAAAAATATAATCCCTTCTCCATCTTCATACCAAGCTGGCCTAATAATGACAACCCACCAACGCCGGAAACTGAAACGTTGATTCCCGGAGATCTTCCTCTGGTGCCGGAAGATTAAGATCCAATTCTAGAATATTCCTAGTCTTAACATGAACACGTTCAACGTTGCCGTTGTTGTTGTTGTTATTGTTGTTGTTGTTACTTTTGTCAATAGAAGCTCTATGTCTCCTCATGTGACCACCCAATGCTTGACCAGATGTGAATTCTGCTCCACAAATTGAACATTCATGAATCTTATTGAGCTTATTGGGTTTGAAGTTGATGTTAACACCACACCTTAATTCAAGTGAAACTGGAGGAACAAGAGGATTTATAGTAGTGATATTCTTGGTGTGAATTTGGTTGTTTTCTTCTTCGAATTCAGCGGTGGTGGTGGTGATTTGTCGTGGCCGCGGTGGCGAAGATTGTTTTTCTTCTTTCATCTTTGGTTTCTTGTGACTTGCTCTATGTCCACCCAACGCTTGAAATGAATGGAAAAAACGGTTACAAGTTTTGCACTCATAACTTTCAAAACCGTTTTTTGTTACCTTTTCAGTTATTATCTTGTTATAATTACCATCAACTTGTTGTTGGTGTTTGCTGTCGTCGTGGTGGTGGTGGTGGTTTTGACGAATTTGATTTTGATTCTCTTCTCCTCTTCCTCCTCCTCCTCCTCCATCGGTTCTTCCTTGGGCAAGGAGAATTAAACAATTAGCCATATCTGCTTCCTCTTCTTGTTCACTACCATCGAAAGTGGTGGATGAAAAAGATCCACCACCTCCGGTGGCACTTGAACAGCTTGACGTCACTGTGGTGGTTGCCACGGTGCAAGGAGACAATTGTCTTAACCGTTTTGTTCGCTTTCCTTTGATGAGATGGCTTGCATCATTACCATGTTCTTTCTTGCTTATAATTCCTTCCATATCCATTTTAGACAATATCCTAAGAAAATTCAAATGAATATGATAGATGATATTAAGATATAAAACTATAGGATATATCAATTTATAAGATAGCAGTAGAGAATAGGAAGAAAGAGACACAACAAGTGTAATTTATATATGAATAATGTGTAGTGTGTGAAGTGTGAATAGATGATTATGTATTTATATATATTGGTATATAGTGAATGAATTGAATGGCACCCAAAATCTTCCTTGCTTTTTTTCCAACCTTAGAAATGTTACTAGCAAGAAATTAAAGTTCTTTCGTTCTTATTCACGCGCTTCTTCATGCGAGTGGCTTCACGCGTCAATCATAGCCACACTTTTTTGCTTCTTTTTCTGTTTTATTGCTGCCACACTCCTTATAGTATATTGCTTTTCTTTACTAGTGTTTAGTGTTTACTTTTTTCATTAAAAATAATAATTTTAATTTAATTTTTCTATTTTTTTTTCACTCTCTAGTTCTTAAAAGAAAATGTTCTTAATAGTCCAGAGTACGGACGAGTTCTGATATCAAGTAGTTTTAGTCCTCTTTCAAACATAATTATGAGAATTGAACCATTACCCGTTTTATTAAGTCCAATGTCAATCGCGACGGAAGTGATTGGTATTTTTTATAATTTATTTTTAGTTAGTTCGTGTCTAGCACATTGTATTATTGGCATGAAGTGATTGTAAATTTGTAATGCATGGGTATGATTCATCAATGATTAAACATGCTTTTGTATTATGTGATTAAATTTGGAATTAATGAGTTGGAACATGTCCATTGTGTGTGAGTGTGTATGTGTTTTTTGTTTTTGATTAATCATAATTATAACTTGCGAGTGGTCAAGATTAATTGCGTGCAATAGTACATTAAACATAAGATCAGATAGAGATTAATTAACTAAAATTCGGTTTTAGGTGGTAGTGCTAACTGATAATTAAAATTGAATAATTTTTCTATGGTTTAAAATTAAAAAGCATTGAATTTAGAAGGAATGGTTGTTGTTAAGTGTTAACGTTTTGAATCCGTTTCACTCTTTGTTTGGTTAGAAGATTATTTAGGCCAAACATTAGAAGAAGTAGCAATTTACACAAACCCATTAAAGCAAATATTGCACGTTAGAAGCATTTAATCTAAATGGGGTGATTAGCTTTTAAGTATTTTTTAATATATTTATTTATTTATTTTATGAGTAATAGTACTCCAACAAGAAAAGAAAAGGACATAAGTGGCATGTGATTAAGTATAGGATTCGGTTAAGAACTAAGGAGTAAGGAGGGTATATGTAGCATACAAGTATATGATGACAATTCCTTCAAAAAAAAAAATAAGTATATGATGACAAAAGCACTTTTGGACGGTTCCTACTTTGAACAGTGATTTCTTTTAATTCCTAATTAGTTACACTTAATCTTGTGCTTTAAGGTACGTCCAAGATTTTAGGTTGTATAGCTCTTTTTTTTTTGACGCCAGGTTGTATAGCTAATCTATAATGTTTAATGGATATTTTTTTTTTATTGGTATAGTAAATTAATTTTATCCTAACATTTACTAGAAATTAACTATTTTTTATGTCATACTATCAAATTAAAGTGAGATGTAGATATACACATTGTTATTGGATGATAATATAAAATTAGTTTATATTGTTAAAGTATATCTTATTTTCTCATAATCAATTGTTTTAGTCCACCCAAAAGTACATGTCTTCTCTTGAAAATTAATTGATAATAGGGTTATGACGAGGTAATATCTCCTTAGTTAAAGGGTGATTACAGATCCCGATAATTTATTATGTGTGTACTGTGGGAGATAATGGAGTCGATAGATCATTTGTTCATTATGTGTGATCATATTTCTCCTGTCTGATATGAGCTTTTTAGGTGGTTGGGATTGAATTTTGTTTCTTCGTGCTATTAACGATGTTTTCCATAGGTTTTTGGGTTTAGGTGTAGGTAGAGAGAGTAAGTTAGGGTGGTTATATTAATTTGGCATACTACTGTGTGGTCTATCTGGAACTCTAGGAATGATTTAATCTTTGCGAAGGGAACTATTTCAGTCGACTATATAGTTGATAAAGTAAAACTTTCATCTTGGAAGTGGTATTTGGCAAAAAAAACTCTGATGCTCCTTCTATAAGTGGGAGGTGCAACCTATCTTGTGCTAGAGCCGATAGAGGTTAGTGGGGTGTTAGTGTTGGGTTCCGTTTGTTTCAAGTGGTTGTGGGGTGGCCTTCTCTAAACTTCTCTCATCTTTTGTCTTCTTCGTTATCTGACATTTTTTGTGTAAATTTTGTATAGTCTGGTGGCTGTTTTTGTGATGATCTCTTGTTTCTCTCCATTTCGTGGTTTGTCCTAAGATGATGGAGTTGTTTTTGATATTTTTTTTTGCTATTTTTAGTTTTTTTTTTTTAGTATTTCGGGTGCTCTTTTGTCTTTTCCTTTAGTTTGTTTGTATCCTCTTATACAAAGTTTTTCTTGGTTTTTCTATATAGGCCAAATGCATTCATAGGTCCTTTAAATTTTTGGTTTGTACCGCATAGGTCCTTTAAGTTATTTTTGTAACACATAGGTCCTTTAAGTTTTCTGTTTGTAACACATAAGTCCTTTAAGTTTTTTTTGTAACACATAGGTCCTTTAAATTTTAAAACTGTAACACTTAGGTCTTTTAAGTTTTTTTTTGCATAACATGATGAGTATAATTTGAAAGGACCTATGTCTAAATTCCACTAATAGATAATCCCAAAGCTACATAATATGATGTAATTATTCAATTTTAATTACTTTACAAAATATCAATAAATCAAATTAGAGAACTAAAAAAGGAAATTTTTGTCTAAATTCTTCATCACTAAATTAAGTGAGAAAATTAGAAATTTATTGTAACTAATTTGTCATAAATTGTGTCCCTCTATTTTTGTAATATTTTAAATTTTAATAGTGATAACATTTGGTTAATTAGGTGCAACTGATCCATGACTATGAGCTTAAAGTTTAGCTTAAACTAAACAACTATACAAATGGTGGTGGAGTGGAGTATTCTAAAATAATTCAATGTGCAAATTCCTAATGACAAAGTGACATTTTCCAAACCATACCCAAACAAAAGTTTTTTTTTTTTGTTTTATAATAAATTAAATAAATCATATGAGTATGGTAGTAGTAGTAGTAGTAGTAGTAGTAGTAGTAGAGTGAGTGAGAAAGTGAGAAAGATAGAGGGAGTGAAAGAGAAATAGATCTTTTTATAAGCTTTATTAAAATAATAATGATAAATTAGAAAGCCACATAAAAGGATGCGTATTCTATGACTTTAATTTGGTTGTGGTAGTGGTGCAACCAAACCCTAATCATGCCCATCCATTCCACCACTCTCTATGTATCTATCTCATCCATTTCTTCAATCTCACACAAAAGAAACAATCAAATTAGCATGAACTAAGATATATAACAAACAAATCAAAAATATTATATTATAATTTAAAAATAAAATAAAATAAATAAAGATACTCCATAACATATGACTCACTTTTCGTGAATGAAAGGCAACACTAACCACTTACTTACTCAAAGTATTGCAAAACTTCAACAAGTAGATCATCCAAATAGAAAGAAAAAAATTATTATTATTCATAAACTTAAAAAAAAATATTCCAATGAATCCATAATTTCGAATAATTGTAAATAAATTAAAGTAAAGCTAACAATAATAATCATGATTAATTGATTAATTCACAATGATCATAATTGATCAAATTAAATAAAAATATAATCCCTTCTCCATCTTCATACCAAGCTGGCCTAATAATGACAACCCACCAACGCCGGAAACTGAAACGTTGATTCCCGGAGATCTTCCTCTGGTGCCGGAAGATTAAGATCCAATTCTAGAATATTCCTAGTCTTAACATGAACACGTTCAACGTTGCCGTTGTTGTTGTTGTTATTGTTGTTGTTGTTACTTTTGTCAATAGAAGCTCTATGTCTCCTCATGTGACCACCCAATGCTTGACCAGATGTGAATTCTGCTCCACAAATTGAACATTCATGAATCTTATTGAGCTTATTGGGTTTGAAGTTGATGTTAACACCACACCTTAATTCAAGTGAAACTGGAGGAACAAGAGGATTTATAGTAGTGATATTCTTGGTGTGAATTTGGTTGTTTTCTTCTTCGAATTCAGCGGTGGTGGTGGTGATTTGTCGTGGCCGCGGTGGCGAAGATTGTTTTTCTTCTTTCATCTTTGGTTTCTTGTGACTTGCTCTATGTCCACCCAACGCTTGAAATGAATGGAAAAAACGGTTACAAGTTTTGCACTCATAACTTTCAAAACCGTTTTTTGTTACCTTTTCAGTTATTATCTTGTTATAATTACCATCAACTTGTTGTTGGTGTTTGCTGTCGTCGTGGTGGTGGTGGTGGTTTTGACGAATTTGATTTTGATTCTCTTCTCCTCTTCCTCCTCCTCCTCCTCCATCGGTTCTTCCTTGGGCAAGGAGAATTAAACAATTAGCCATATCTGCTTCCTCTTCTTGTTCACTACCATCGAAAGTGGTGGATGAAAAAGATCCACCACCTCCGGTGGCACTTGAACAGCTTGACGTCACTGTGGTGGTTGCCACGGTGCAAGGAGACAATTGTCTTAACCGTTTTGTTCGCTTTCCTTTGATGAGATGGCTTGCATCATTACCATGTTCTTTCTTGCTTATAATTCCTTCCATATCCATTTTAGACAATATCCTAAGAAAATTCAAATGAATATGATAGATGATATTAAGATATAAAACTATAGGATATATCAATTTATAAGATAGCAGTAGAGAATAGGAAGAAAGAGACACAACAAGTGTAATTTATATATGAATAATGTGTAGTGTGTGAAGTGTGAATAGATGATTATGTATTTATATATATTGGTATATAGTGAATGAATTGAATGGCACCCAAAATCTTCCTTGCTTTTTTTCCAACCTTAGAAATGTTACTAGCAAGAAATTAAAGTTCTTTCGTTCTTATTCACGCGCTTCTTCATGCGAGTGGCTTCACGCGTCAATCATAGCCACACTTTTTTGCTTCTTTTTCTGTTTTATTGCTGCCACACTCCTTATAGTATATTGCTTTTCTTTACTAGTGTTTAGTGTTTACTTTTTTCATTAAAAATAATAATTTTAATTTAATTTTTCTATTTTTTTTTCACTCTCTAGTTCTTAAAAGAAAATGTTCTTAATAGTCCAGAGTACGGACGAGTTCTGATATCAAGTAGTTTTAGTCCTCTTTCAAACATAATTATGAGAATTGAACCATTACCCGTTTTATTAAGTCCAATGTCAATCGCGACGGAAGTGATTGGTATTTTTTATAATTTATTTTTAGTTAGTTCGTGTCTAGCACATTGTATTATTGGCATGAAGTGATTGTAAATTTGTAATGCATGGGTATGATTCATCAATGATTAAACATGCTTTTGTATTATGTGATTAAATTTGGAATTAATGAGTTGGAACATGTCCATTGTGTGTGAGTGTGTATGTGTTTTTTGTTTTTGATTAATCATAATTATAACTTGCGAGTGGTCAAGATTAATTGCGTGCAATAGTACATTAAACATAAGATCAGATAGAGATTAATTAACTAAAATTCGGTTTTAGGTGGTAGTGCTAACTGATAATTAAAATTGAATAATTTTTCTATGGTTTAAAATTAAAAAGCATTGAATTTAGAAGGAATGGTTGTTGTTAAGTGTTAACGTTTTGAATCCGTTTCACTCTTTGTTTGGTTAGAAGATTATTTAGGCCAAACATTAGAAGAAGTAGCAATTTACACAAACCCATTAAAGCAAATATTGCACGTTAGAAGCATTTAATCTAAATGGGGTGATTAGCTTTTAAGTATTTTTTAATATATTTATTTATTTATTTTATGAGTAATAGTACTCCAACAAGAAAAGAAAAGGACATAAGTGGCATGTGATTAAGTATAGGATTCGGTTAAGAACTAAGGAGTAAGGAGGGTATATGTAGCATACAAGTATATGATGACAATTCCTTCAAAAAAAAAAATAAGTATATGATGACAAAAGCACTTTTGGACGGTTCCTACTTTGAACAGTGATTTCTTTTAATTCCTAATTAGTTACACTTAATCTTGTGCTTTAAGGTACGTCCAAGATTTTAGGTTGTATAGCTCTTTTTTTTTTGACGCCAGGTTGTATAGCTAATCTATAATGTTTAATGGATATTTTTTTTTTATTGGTATAGTAAATTAATTTTATCCTAACATTTACTAGAAATTAACTATTTTTTATGTCATACTATCAAATTAAAGTGAGATGTAGATATACACATTGTTATTGGATGATAATATAAAATTAGTTTATATTGTTAAAGTATATCTTATTTTCTCATAATCAATTGTTTTAGTCCACCCAAAAGTACATGTCTTCTCTTGAAAATTAATTGATAATAGGGTTATGACGAGGTAATATCTCCTTAGTTAAAGGGTGATTACAGATCCCGATAATTTATTATGTGTGTACTGTGGGAGATAATGGAGTCGATAGATCATTTGTTCATTATGTGTGATCATATTTCTCCTGTCTGATATGAGCTTTTTAGGTGGTTGGGATTGAATTTTGTTTCTTCGTGCTATTAACGATGTTTTCCATAGGTTTTTGGGTTTAGGTGTAGGTAGAGAGAGTAAGTTAGGGTGGTTATATTAATTTGGCATACTACTGTGTGGTCTATCTGGAACTCTAGGAATGATTTAATCTTTGCGAAGGGAACTATTTCAGTCGACTATATAGTTGATAAAGTAAAACTTTCATCTTGGAAGTGGTATTTGGCAAAAAAAACTCTGATGCTCCTTCTATAAGTGGGAGGTGCAACCTATCTTGTGCTAGAGCCGATAGAGGTTAGTGGGGTGTTAGTGTTGGGTTCCGTTTGTTTCAAGTGGTTGTGGGGTGGCCTTCTCTAAACTTCTCTCATCTTTTGTCTTCTTCGTTATCTGACATTTTTTGTGTAAATTTTGTATAGTCTGGTGGCTGTTTTTGTGATGATCTCTTGTTTCTCTCCATTTCGTGGTTTGTCCTAAGATGATGGAGTTGTTTTTGATATTTTTTTTTGCTATTTTTAGTTTTTTTTTTTTAGTATTTCGGGTGCTCTTTTGTCTTTTCCTTTAGTTTGTTTGTATCCTCTTATACAAAGTCTTTCTTGGTTTTTCTATATAGGCCAAATGCATTCATAGGTCCTTTAAATTTTTGGTTTGTACCGCATAGGTCCTTTAAGTTATTTTTGTAACACATAGGTCCTTTAAGTTTTCTGTTTGTAACACATAAGTCCTTTAAGTTTTTTTTGTAACACATAGGTCCTTTAAATTTTAAAACTGTAACACTTAGGTCTTTTAAGTTTTTTTTTGCATAACATGATGAGTATAATTTGAAAGGACCTATGTCTAAATTCCACTAATAGATAATCCCAAAGCTACATAATATGATGTAATTATTCAATTTTAATTACTTTACAAAATATCAATAAATCAAATTAGAGAACTAAAAAAGGAAATTTTTGTCTAAATTCTTCATCACTAAATTAAGTGAGAAAATTAGAAATTTATTGTAACTAATTTGTCATAAATTGTGTCCCTCTATTTTTGTAATATTTTAAATTTTAATAGTGATAACATTTGGTTAATTAGGTGCAACTGATCCATGACTATGAGCTTAAAGTTTAGCTTAAACTAAACAACTATACAAATGGTGGTGGAGTGGAGTATTCTAAAATAATTCAATGTGCAAATTCCTAATGACAAAGTGACATTTTCCAAACCATACCCAAACAAAAGTTTTTTTTTTTTGTTTTATAATAAATTAAATAAATCATATGAGTATGGTAGTAGTAGTAGTAGTAGTAGTAGTAGTAGTAGAGTGAGTGAGAAAGTGAGAAAGATAGAGGGAGTGAAAGAGAAATAGATCTTTTTATAAGCTTTATTAAAATAATAATGATAAATTAGAAAGCCACATAAAAGGATGCGTATTCTATGACTTTAATTTGGTTGTGGTAGTGGTGCAACCAAACCCTAATCATGCCCATCCATTCCACCACTCTCTATGTATCTATCTCATCCATTTCTTCAATCTCACACAAAAGAAACAATCAAATTAGCATGAACTAAGATATATAACAAACAAATCAAAAATATTATATTATAATTTAAAAATAAAATAAAATAAATAAAGATACTCCATAACATATGACTCACTTTTCGTGAATGAAAGGCAACACTAACCACTTACTTACTCAAAGTATTGCAAAACTTCAACAAGTAGATCATCCAAATAGAAAGAAAAAAATTATTATTATTCATAAACTTAAAAAAAAATATTCCAATGAATCCATAATTTCGAATAATTGTAAATAAATTAAAGTAAAGCTAACAATAATAATCATGATTAATTGATTAATTCACAATGATCATAATTGATCAAATTAAATAAAAATATAATCCCTTCTCCATCTTCATACCAAGCTGGCCTAATAATGACAACCCACCAACGCCGGAAACTGAAACGTTGATTCCCGGAGATCTTCCTCTGGTGCCGGAAGATTAAGATCCAATTCTAGAATATTCCTAGTCTTAACATGAACACGTTCAACGTTGCCGTTGTTGTTGTTGTTATTGTTGTTGTTGTTACTTTTGTCAATAGAAGCTCTATGTCTCCTCATGTGACCACCCAATGCTTGACCAGATGTGAATTCTGCTCCACAAATTGAACATTCATGAATCTTATTGAGCTTATTGGGTTTGAAGTTGATGTTAACACCACACCTTAATTCAAGTGAAACTGGAGGAACAAGAGGATTTATAGTAGTGATATTCTTGGTGTGAATTTGGTTGTTTTCTTCTTCGAATTCAGCGGTGGTGGTGGTGATTTGTCGTGGCCGCGGTGGCGAAGATTGTTTTTCTTCTTTCATCTTTGGTTTCTTGTGACTTGCTCTATGTCCACCCAACGCTTGAAATGAATGGAAAAAACGGTTACAAGTTTTGCACTCATAACTTTCAAAACCGTTTTTTGTTACCTTTTCAGTTATTATCTTGTTATAATTACCATCAACTTGTTGTTGGTGTTTGCTGTCGTCGTGGTGGTGGTGGTGGTTTTGACGAATTTGATTTTGATTCTCTTCTCCTCTTCCTCCTCCTCCTCCTCCATCGGTTCTTCCTTGGGCAAGGAGAATTAAACAATTAGCCATATCTGCTTCCTCTTCTTGTTCACTACCATCGAAAGTGGTGGATGAAAAAGATCCACCACCTCCGGTGGCACTTGAACAGCTTGACGTCACTGTGGTGGTTGCCACGGTGCAAGGAGACAATTGTCTTAACCGTTTTGTTCGCTTTCCTTTGATGAGATGGCTTGCATCATTACCATGTTCTTTCTTGCTTATAATTCCTTCCATATCCATTTTAGACAATATCCTAAGAAAATTCAAATGAATATGATAGATGATATTAAGATATAAAACTATAGGATATATCAATTTATAAGATAGCAGTAGAGAATAGGAAGAAAGAGACACAACAAGTGTAATTTATATATGAATAATGTGTAGTGTGTGAAGTGTGAATAGATGATTATGTATTTATATATATTGGTATATAGTGAATGAATTGAATGGCACCCAAAATCTTCCTTGCTTTTTTTCCAACCTTAGAAATGTTACTAGCAAGAAATTAAAGTTCTTTCGTTCTTATTCACGCGCTTCTTCATGCGAGTGGCTTCACGCGTCAATCATAGCCACACTTTTTTGCTTCTTTTTCTGTTTTATTGCTGCCACACTCCTTATAGTATATTGCTTTTCTTTACTAGTGTTTAGTGTTTACTTTTTTCATTAAAAATAATAATTTTAATTTAATTTTTCTATTTTTTTTTCACTCTCTAGTTCTTAAAAGAAAATGTTCTTAATAGTCCAGAGTACGGACGAGTTCTGATATCAAGTAGTTTTAGTCCTCTTTCAAACATAATTATGAGAATTGAACCATTACCCGTTTTATTAAGTCCAATGTCAATCGCGACGGAAGTGATTGGTATTTTTTATAATTTATTTTTAGTTAGTTCGTGTCTAGCACATTGTATTATTGGCATGAAGTGATTGTAAATTTGTAATGCATGGGTATGATTCATCAATGATTAAACATGCTTTTGTATTATGTGATTAAATTTGGAATTAATGAGTTGGAACATGTCCATTGTGTGTGAGTGTGTATGTGTTTTTTGTTTTTGATTAATCATAATTATAACTTGCGAGTGGTCAAGATTAATTGCGTGCAATAGTACATTAAACATAAGATCAGATAGAGATTAATTAACTAAAATTCGGTTTTAGGTGGTAGTGCTAACTGATAATTAAAATTGAATAATTTTTCTATGGTTTAAAATTAAAAAGCATTGAATTTAGAAGGAATGGTTGTTGTTAAGTGTTAACGTTTTGAATCCGTTTCACTCTTTGTTTGGTTAGAAGATTATTTAGGCCAAACATTAGAAGAAGTAGCAATTTACACAAACCCATTAAAGCAAATATTGCACGTTAGAAGCATTTAATCTAAATGGGGTGATTAGCTTTTAAGTATTTTTTAATATATTTATTTATTTATTTTATGAGTAATAGTACTCCAACAAGAAAAGAAAAGGACATAAGTGGCATGTGATTAAGTATAGGATTCGGTTAAGAACTAAGGAGTAAGGAGGGTATATGTAGCATACAAGTATATGATGACAATTCCTTCAAAAAAAAAAATAAGTATATGATGACAAAAGCACTTTTGGACGGTTCCTACTTTGAACAGTGATTTCTTTTAATTCCTAATTAGTTACACTTAATCTTGTGCTTTAAGGTACGTCCAAGATTTTAGGTTGTATAGCTCTTTTTTTTTTGACGCCAGGTTGTATAGCTAATCTATAATGTTTAATGGATATTTTTTTTTTATTGGTATAGTAAATTAATTTTATCCTAACATTTACTAGAAATTAACTATTTTTTATGTCATACTATCAAATTAAAGTGAGATGTAGATATACACATTGTTATTGGATGATAATATAAAATTAGTTTATATTGTTAAAGTATATCTTATTTTCTCATAATCAATTGTTTTAGTCCACCCAAAAGTACATGTCTTCTCTTGAAAATTAATTGATAATAGGGTTATGACGAGGTAATATCTCCTTAGTTAAAGGGTGATTACAGATCCCGATAATTTATTATGTGTGTACTGTGGGAGATAATGGAGTCGATAGATCATTTGTTCATTATGTGTGATCATATTTCTCCTGTCTGATATGAGCTTTTTAGGTGGTTGGGATTGAATTTTGTTTCTTCGTGCTATTAACGATGTTTTCCATAGGTTTTTGGGTTTAGGTGTAGGTAGAGAGAGTAAGTTAGGGTGGTTATATTAATTTGGCATACTACTGTGTGGTCTATCTGGAACTCTAGGAATGATTTAATCTTTGCGAAGGGAACTATTTCAGTCGACTATATAGTTGATAAAGTAAAACTTTCATCTTGGAAGTGGTATTTGGCAAAAAAAACTCTGATGCTCCTTCTATAAGTGGGAGGTGCAACCTATCTTGTGCTAGAGCCGATAGAGGTTAGTGGGGTGTTAGTGTTGGGTTCCGTTTGTTTCAAGTGGTTGTGGGGTGGCCTTCTCTAAACTTCTCTCATCTTTTGTCTTCTTCGTTATCTGACATTTTTTGTGTAAATTTTGTATAGTCTGGTGGCTGTTTTTGTGATGATCTCTTGTTTCTCTCCATTTCGTGGTTTGTCCTAAGATGATGGAGTTGTTTTTGATATTTTTTTTTGCTATTTTTAGTTTTTTTTTTTTAGTATTTCGGGTGCTCTTTTGTCTTTTCCTTTAGTTTGTTTGTATCCTCTTATACAAAGTCTTTCTTGGTTTTTCTATATAGGCCAAATGCATTCATAGGTCCTTTAAATTTTTGGTTTGTACCGCATAGGTCCTTTAAGTTATTTTTGTAACACATAGGTCCTTTAAGTTTTCTGTTTGTAACACATAAGTCCTTTAAGTTTTTTTTGTAACACATAGGTCCTTTAAATTTTAAAACTGTAACACTTAGGTCTTTTAAGTTTTTTTTTGCATAACATGATGAGTATAATTTGAAAGGACCTATGTGTTACATTTTTAAAACTTAAAGGACCTAGGTGTTACAAAAAAAATTTAAAGACCTATGTGTTACAAACTGAAAACTTAAAGCACCTATGTGTTACAAAAATAACTTAAAGAACTTATGCAGTACAAATCAAAAACTTAAAGGACCTATGGATGCATTTGGCCTTCTATATATTTATCTTTGCCCTAAAAAAATTGGTTTAGTCCACCAGTGTTGTGAGATTTTAGTTTCTTATACTAGACTCAACCTCCATTAGAAAAAATTTAGTAACATGTAAATAAAAAAATACTTATATTTAGGGAAAATGTTTGATGTAAATATATATTTCTTGAATGAAATGTGTGTCCATAAATAAAAATCAAAGAAGGAAAAATGATCAAATATTGGTCATTTTATTTGGAAGGAAAGGTGAATAAGAGGGCAATATTGGGCAGATGTTGTTTTAGTATGAGTGACACTCCAATTAGAGGCATTTCATTCTCCAGGTGGTCCTAATAGTAGTTTAATAAAATGTAAGTTCCTGATTAATTGTAGATCTCAAATCATTGACTTAATCGTTTCTACTAAGACATGGTCCACTAGTAGGTGAGTGCAATGTAATAGCACTGTTTTTGATCAGTTAAAAAATAAATTGGGACAATATAATCCAGTTATATATAGTACAGAGTATTTGATTTTAAATTATTTTTTAAGATAGGACAAATTAAGAGTAAGTAATTGAACAAAAATCATCACTAAAATTAAAACATAATTTTTTTTATCGTATATACGTTTTCTGAAATATCAAATTTATAAATATGTTGTCTAAAACATAGTACAAAATAACAAATTATTCAATAGCATATGAATTTATCCTGTATTATTATTTTTCGTTTATAATTTTGTCATATATTATTCTGTCTTGCGTTGTCATCAATGTTTTAAAAACCGGACCGGATGTCGAACCGGTGTGACCTCCGGTTCATGGTTCAATCGGTTGGACCGGTTTAACCGTTTTTGAACCGGATATTAAATAAACATTATATTTAATGCTATTTTTTGTAAATAATTTCTATAAAGTTATAACTAAATAAATGAAAAATTCATTTTCATACAAAATACACAAAAAGTATATATTTATGACTACTAAAATATATGTTGAAAAATATAAAATATCATTAAAAAAAAACAAAGAAACTAAATCATTTTTTCATTTCTTTTATATAAAAAAAATAATTATGATAAATAATTTACAAAATATACAAGTTAGACCCAAATTTTATTAAAACAATTAAGTTAAGCCCAATAACCTTTAAAAGTAAAACCCTAATTTTTTTAGTCAATTATATGTTGCTTTTGTTTTCTATGCGCCGCACATACAAGCAAGTCTACTATTCTTCTTTCTTTATAGTAATGGATACTACTACTTTTGTTCTCACTTCAATATCTTTTTTTCTCACTTTCAATTCTCAATCTGCCATGGCTAATCTTGGTCTTTTTTACTAGTATTAGTTCTACTACTTTATTCTTTCTTCTCCCTTCTCTTCTTCATACTCAAAGCTAGTATTATTTGAGATAACCATTTCTACATAATCTAAATAAGTCCTTCAGTATTTTAATCAAAATCCATGCACCCAAATCGAAATCCATGTTTCCAGATCTAAAATGAAGGTGAAAAAAATAAAAAATAAAAATAAAAATTTGAATTCTTAATTTTGGTTTTCCGGTTTTATGAAACCGTCCCCGGTTCATCGGTTCAAACGGTTTCGTCCGGTTCTTTCCGGTTCAAACGGTTTTTTGGGCGGTTTTTGGGACTAACGGTTTAATGGGTCAGACTAAACCGAATTGGGCTCCGGTTCACGGGTCAACCGGTTCAACCGGCAGGTCCGGTCCGGTTTTTAAAACATTGGTTGTCATATATTAGTACAGAGAAATTCAAGGGGTGTGGTTGAGCAGTTGGGGCTCATCCTCCCTTAACCAAGGGTCGAGGGTTTGATCCTCACCTTGAGTATGAAGCAACTTTAAATCTTTGGGCCAGCTATCCCACCCATCGAGGTACCTCCAATCTAGCGAGAGAATAGTCACTGCGTTCGGCGGTGGATACCCCGGTCTCGACCAAAAAAATATATTAGTATAGAGAACTATAGTTCGATCCCATAACTGTGTTGGGAGGAGTTGGAATTATTTAATGTCATAATTGACCCTGAAATAAATTAAACAGATTGTGAAAAAAAAAACAAAAAAAATTATTGTTTGAATTGGTAGATATGCAGTTGGTTGAAACCGAAATCTTGATTAAATCACTGCATTTGGTGTATAAGTCAATAAATAGTTACATGTGTTTACCATCTCACTTACTTAATGACACTATATACTATACATCATCTATTGGTGTCTATGTTGTCCAAGAAAATAATCTATCTATGTCTATAGTGGCGTTTCATAATCATATCAAGAAGACCTATTTCCCTCTTTGACATTATTATACCAATATACACATATACATGTTATTTGTGTGAACCGTGAAAGATTTGTTTCATGGTTTATATCTAAAGTAGTCCCATTATCTAGACTAGATAATATTGTACCGTTGACCCACATCTTATTATGATGAAACAGCACATAGATGCCAGCTAATTAATTTGGAGTTGATCAATGATGAAGCAAGTTTGTTGGTCCAAATAAATCCCTTAATTCTAAGGGAAATGTTAAAATGTACCTTAAGAGCACATGTTAAGGGTTTAAATGAGGAAACTTTATCTTGGAAATTGTGCATTGAAACTCTCAAAAGTTAAAATATTAACTTTTATTTTAAAAATTTACTACTTTTAGCATTTTAAAATGTGCCTTTAGGGCACATGTTAACATGACCCTAATTCTAAATATGTTTACTATAATGAAAGATTAATTGAATGTGCTAGCTAGACTCTTATACATACTACTCCAACTCTTTACCAATAGATCAAACCTTAATAACTTAATAAAAAAGCTTTTAAGTTTGAAAGAATTGGACTAGCATTTTTTATTTTATTTTATAAGCAATTGGACTAAAACTTGACTAGCTCCTAAAATCAAGATAAATTCTCTTGTGTCTTTTACTTTCATTACTTTCTGCATCTTACTGTTGAGTTTTAGAAATAAAAATAAAAAAACAAAATTCAAATGCATTTTTGTTATTTTTTTCTCTTACATTTATCCATGGGTCTCCTCCTCACACTTTTTAATTAGGACCGGATAATGGGATATTTTCTTTGTTTGTTATTAGGATAGTTATTTCAAAGAAGACATTCAACCTAAAAGAAGACAAATAAATTTCTTCTTCTAAAGCAACATTTAAAAAATAGTCATTAAATTTATTTGACCTACAACAAGTTCATAAATATAAGCAAATTTGTTAAGGTTCGAATTGAAACAATTCATAGATCACAAACATAGTTAATTATTTTTTGATGTAAACAACAACGAACGAACACAAATGAGAATAGATGTAGATTGATATGTAAAATAGAAAATCGTGAAATAAAACCTAGCTAGCTAAGACATTTAAAAGATCATTCTTTAATTGCGGATATATAAAGACTTTAAAGAACACAAAATCATTGTGTGTGGGACTTGTAACTTTAAAAATATATCCAAAAATACATAAAACACCACACACATACATACACCAAGTAAATATTTTGTTAATTGATGAGAAAATATAAATTAGATTGTCAATTGAGATTACTCAAGTTGGTTAAAAAATATAATCATCATTCTACAATAAATGTGTGAATCTACTATCCCGCTATCTTCACGATCATTATAGTGGATAGTTTATCAATATCAGCTATAAGGTCGATCTACTTGAGGAGTGACGACCTTAATGAATTTTTAAAATTCAATTCATCTAAACTTTTTATAATTAAAAAAAAAATAGAATATACTAATTAGATTGATATGCATGTAGCAAAAGGGAATCAACAGAGAGTGATGTGTATGCAAGTGACATGCATTTACAGCAAAGATAGGTTCAATGTACAGTACTGAAGTTTGTGGAATAAAAAGAATAGAAATTGAAATTATCATGCAAAAAAAGGACGGCAGATTCTTAGCGTAGCAAATTATAATGTGGTAAGTTGTTGTGTTGTGTGAGGCACGTAACATAAGGATTATTGGATGTTGCTACCATAACTTGCTAGTGACATATTCAGCTCTATATTTTGTGCCTTTAATTACCTCCACTACTTCCTTTTCAGAAAGAGAAACAAAATATTATCGGTCTATAAATTTTAGTTTAACTGATTGAAAATATTAAAATTGATACCGAATGTCTATGACCAGAATCTGAATCTTAGTCCCTCTATCTTATATGTATGAGTAGTGAGTTTTTAATATCTTACTATTTCGTCTAAGTAAAAAAAATATTATTAATTATCAAATATACTTTATTATTAGTGAAAGAGAAAAATAGAGATAGAAAGGGAATAGAAATTAGAAAGTGTAGCATTCTTCTTTATCACTTTTTGTACTCAACTTGATATAAGATGAGAAATGTGTGACTGCGCAGCCTTTTGCAGCTAAGGCCATGCTGCAATATTTAAATTTATAAACTCCTTCTATTAGTTAATTGATATAAGCTGCTTATATCATAAATTCTTACTATTAATCAAACCCATGGTTTATGATACGTATAAGTCAAGTGGATGTTGTTCAGTATAATTTAAAATCAGAGTATTTTCTATTTATTCATAAATTTAAGTGGTAAATTTTCGTATGATAGTTCAAGTGATAAGAGCTAAGAACAAATTGGTTGGATAAAGGGAGATCCAATGATCAATTTTTAGCAGAAATAATTTATCTTTCTAATATATCAAAAAATAATTTAAGTGGTAAATCTCTAACATCTATAATTTTACTCAATGATTTAGTGATTTACCTCTTCTTAAGAGGGTGTAAAACTCAATTGATCCCGTGAGTTTGTCCCATAAAATATGAGTTGGGTCTGACCCTAACTCAAAAAACAAAAAAACATAGGAAAAAAAAAGCGATTCAAACGGAACATTATAGTAAGTATGTGTTTTTGGAAAATTGCTCTTCCCGCCCCTCAATATGCTCTCACACCCCCCAAACTGACTAAAATACCCTTTCGCATCCTAAAAAACGAACTGAAATTTGTTTCGTATTATAAAAAACGAACGGTTTGTAACATACAAATACACCTTGAACAAACGAAGTGTTAATTTGTTAGGCTAATGTTGTATAAGTTCGCATTTTAAAATGCGAACTGGATTTCTAATTCGTATGTTAAAATACGAAATGTGTCAAGTTCGCATTTTAAAATGCGAACGCATATAACATAGCCTAACAAATAAACACTTCGTTTGTTCAAGGTGTATTTGTATGTTACAAACCGTTCGTTTGTTATAATACGAAACAAATTTCAGTTCGTATTTTAGGATGCGAACTCGCTCAATTTCGTACCGTAAGATGCGAACACCTATGTTATATGACAGTTGCAGAACTGACATGTTCATTGTTCACCTAAACACTCAACCTCACACCATTGCTCGAATTTGCGATTTTTGGAGCGATTTTTGCGTGTTCAAGCTTGTATTCAACAATTCTTCACTCATTTGGATGATCTTGCACCTATTTTGAGTCATAGAACAGGTAGTGTGTGCATTAACCATATATATTTTGATTTTATATGAAGAAATATGCATACCCATGATTGTTGATGGAGGCTAAGATGCATAGTAGGTTTGAAATATGCATAACCATATATTTTCGTCCACGTTATCTCATTGTAGTTATTTGTTTTGGTTGATATAGGAATGACTGAACCTCCGGCAAATATACCTGACGCAGGTGGGTCAGAAAATCTTATTGATGTTGTTCGACCCATCGAACAAGTTAGCTATAACACGGGAAGTTCGTTTTTTACAAATGTGAAGTATAAAGTTCGAGATGATTTAATCAACTGGTGTCGTGCCGAGGCTGCCAAAGTTGGTTTCACTATTGTTATACAAAAATCTGACAATGGTTCTGAGAGAAGGAAACAATATTTCATATTGGGTTGTGAAAGAGGCGGCGTTTACAAGGAAACAAAGAAAGAGTTAAAGAAGAAAGACACAGCGACGAGAAAATGTGAGTGTCCGTTCAGACTTCGCGGTTACTTTTTGGCATCGCAAGAATGGAGTCTTAGTGTTGTGTGTGGTGATCACAATCATAAGCTTGATGAGAAACTAGAAGGTCATATTCTTGCTGGACGCTTACGAACGGAAGATAAGTTGTTTGTGCACGAGATGACAAGAAATTTGGTTCAACCAAAAAATATTTTGTCTACATTGAAGGATCGTGATAGCTCCAACAAGACTGGAATTAAGCAAGTATACAATGCACGACAAAGATTCAAACAAACAGTTAGAGGTGAAAATAATGAAATGCAACATCTTCTGAAATGTCTTGAAGATCACAAATATTTTTACAAGTCTAGAACTGTTGGTAGTGGTTCAACTACTGTACAAGATATTTTCTGGGCACATCCGGAGAGTGTGAAATTGTTTAACACATTTCCGACTGTTTTGTTGATGGATTCGACATACAAAACTAACAGGTACAAAATGCCTTTGTTTGAGATAGTCGGCGTTACTTCGACTCAAAAGTCTTATTCTGTTGGTTTTGCGTTTATCACCAATGAAAAAGAAGATAATTTTGTTTGGGCTCTTACGACCTGTAAGAATCTTTTAAAGTGTGGCGACTCATTTTCGAAGGTTATTGTGACTGACAGGGATACATCACTCATGAATGTTGTTGCTAGAGTGTTTCCATCATCAGCTGCGTTATTGTGTACCTTCCATATTTTCAAAAATGTTAATGCTAAGTTGAAGAAAGTGAGCAATTTGGAAGGACAAGAGCTGGCAGATTTACTTGCAACCCTCAAGTGTACTTGGGAAAATATTGTGGACTCTCCTTCCGAAGAAATGTATGCAGAAGCGGTTGTACAGTTTAGGAAAGAGTTTGAGAATTATCCAAGCTTTGTGAAATATGTTGAAGAAACAGTTTTAGGTCAGGTGAAGGAAAAATTTGTCAGGGTTTGGACTAACAGGGTAATGCATATTGGCAACACCACCACAAACAGGGTTGAGTGTCAACATGGTGTTTTAAAATCATATTTGTTGAATAGTAAGGGTGATTTGGTAAGGGGTTGGGAAGGAATGGATAGAATGTTGACAGTTTAACATACTGGGTTTCAGGAGACATTTGGAAAGAGTAATACAAGTGTGGAACATCATTTTAAAAACCACTTCTTGTACAAGAATTTAATCTACAACATTTCTAGGGATTGCTTGAGGTTTATTCGAGGTGAAGAGGAAAAATCAAAGAAATGTGGTAGGAATCGAAGACTTTGTGGTTGTGCGATAAAGATTACTTATGGGTTGCCATGTGCTTGCTTAATTGCTTTGAAGATCGAGCGAAAACTTGCGATTAGATTGGATGAGATAAACTCTCATTGGAAGAGGTTACGGTTTGAAGGTGATGTGGTTAATAAAGATGGTAAAGAGGATGTTACATGCATTTTCGAATGGAATGGTATTCAGGTTAGTTCGACCACTAATTATGGCTTAATTTGTTTGTTTTTTGTGTCAAATGTAGGAACGTTTGAAAGTAATTGATTATAGTATGCAGTTACAAATCAGGCAACAAATGCGACAGTTAGCATGGCCACAGACGACCACATTGACTTCTCCAAATGTTATCGCAAAATCACAAGGTGTAAACAAGAGGAAGATTACTCGAGGCGAGAGCTTGACTACTAGATCTCCATCTTATTGGGAGCATGTTGATGCTGAAATTCCAGATAGTCAAGCCTCACAGTCAAAATCATCACATCCCAAAAGGAAGACTGCTCGCATTGGTCGTTTGACTCCTAAACCAATCCCGCGTCCAACAAATCCACTTATGCATCATATTCCAATGTTCATGCATTCTCATATTGAAGATATTATTGATGTTCAAGGTGATGGTAATTGTGGATTTCGCGCGGCAGCTGTATATCCTGGTAAGGGTGAAGAAAGTCACGTCTTAGTTCGAAGGGCTATGATTAGAGAGCTAAATCAATATAGGAGTGAGTACTTGGAAATTTTTGCTACTGAGAGACGCCTTAAATACATCAATGACGAGCTATATCCTCCGGAATCTGGTGAATATGCACCTGTGGAAAAGTGGTTGACATTTCCAGATATGGGACATATTCTTGCAACTACATACAATAAGGTTGTAGTTGAGTTGGCCAGACCTGAGGTTGGGTTTTCCGAAACATTCTTTCCCTTGAGAGGTCGTCCTCCTTCTGATCCTTTTTCACGCATTATGTGTCTTGTTTTAACTCCAAATCATTTTTTTCTTGTTAAGTTGAAGGATGGTTGTCTATTGCCTCCAACATGTAAAGAATGGAAGATTCATCGTTCTACTGAAGCTGAGACATGGGAGGATAAGTTTTTGGACAGACAAGTTGAGTTCAATGAGCTGATGGAGGTTGAGATGGGTGATATGGGCCCACGTCAAACAAATGAAGATGACCCCATAAGCTTAAGTGGAGATGAAGATAATGTTGAAATGTGATAATATTAACTATGTAATTTGATATCTTTAAATTTTTGTGGTCGTAAGGTTGAACCAAATTTTTTGTGGTTCTGGTGTTGCTGACACTTTTTGTGGTTGTTATCACAACCAAATTTTCTCTACATTTCTGCTTATTTTATAAATGTTGTAGTTGAATGTTGTTGGTTAATTAATATAATTATAGTGAATTTATTGGTAATACTTATCAAGATAGGCGAAAATGGCATGAATATGCACAACAAATCACACTGATTAGTCAAAAACAAAATCTGTTTATGCTGTCAGCTTATGCAGGATTAAAAACCAGAGAAATACACCATTCGTATTTTAAAATACGAACAGAAAATGATTTCGTATGTTAAGATACGAAATAGCGTAAACTTTCGTCCCGTATAAAACGAAATGCCAGTTCGTGTTTTAAAATGCGAAATGAATATTAATTTCGCATGATAAAATGCTAACTGCATGGCAGCAGACAGAGATTCATTATTTACGCAAAATTCCCACAGATTAACTCGTGCCGTCGTGTACAATTTCTTAATAAATTAAAATTTCACAATAACAACAGCTTCAAACACATTAGTATTAGTACAAAACATTAGTACAATAACTTCAAATCCAAAACATTAGTACAATCCATATAACTTAGTATTAGTATTAGTACAAAACAAAGATTGGAAAACACTTACTGAGTAGAATTGTTGTTGTGAAGTTTGATGCAAGATATTGTTGAAGTTCAATTGTTGTGACCGATTTTAAGTTGAAATCGTTGAAATTGCTCCCTTTCTCTCTAACCCCAATTCGTATCGCATAAACCGTAAAGTTTCTGTATTTCGTTTGTTACGTTTATAACAAACCCATTCGTATTGTAACATACGAAATAAGGCGAGTTAGTGATTTGTAATGCGAACCAAAAATGACTTCGCATGTTAAAATACGTTTCAGGCTTTGGTTAAATTTTAAGGGTATTTTGGGATTATTGGGGGGTGTGGGAGCAAAGTGAGGGGCGAGAAGAGCAATTTTTGTGTTTTTGGTACAGTGGGAACATTATTATTGGGCCTTATAAAAAACGTTTTAGGGCCTTCATTGAATTTTTTTTATTTCTACTCTTTACACCCCCATGTTGCTACAACACCCCCAGAAAATCAATTACACCTTCATTTTAAAAAAACATAGTTTCGATACTGTTTGGAAAATATTTTCCGAAGTGCAAGGAAGCTCGCATTGTGTTCGGCAAATATATGCCAAATAAATTCGTGAGTATACATGGTTTGGATTATATTTGCCAAACTGAACATATATTTGATCATAAAAAAAAATTCTGACAAGTCTTAGTTCGGCAAATATAAGCCAAATAAATTTGCTAGTTTACATGATTCGAGTTATATTTATCGAAATGAACATATATTGGATCATAAAAAAAAAATATGCTAAGTCGTACCAATTCGACAAATAAAAACCAAACAAAAACAAATAAAGACTCGATTTAATTCTAAGAGCTTCTTAAACTTGATCTCTGTAGATTAGTGAGTCTATGTTGTGAAATTTGAACCTCTATATATAATAGTTGATAGACCTTGGACATCAAACTTCAATAAAAATTGACTTCAAAAACTTGTTGCATAAATCTTCAACTAAATCTTTTTGAACAAAAAATAAAATAAAATATACATAAAATAAAATATTTATTTGTTGAAACCGACTTCTAGTTGTTCTAAAAAAGCTAAGACCACCAAAATTTACTATTTGTGACGATTACATCTATATTAAAGACAGGCAGTACCCTCACATGGGCTTCCAATATAAATTTTGTTGGAGTTTGAAAATCATAAACCCAAAAAATTAATTATTTATTTTGCAAAATAACTGTTAAAGATATAAGTTTAACCAAAGATTTCTTAAAATTGAAAGAGTTTATCCAATAATATTATTATTATATTTATAAAACTTTATTGGAGTACAATTTTCTTATAGTAGTAGGGATGAAAAAAACCCTAACCCGAGTTGACTAGATTTGAATTCGGATGATACCCGATATTTTGGGTTCGGGTTTGGATAGTGTCACACCCACACCTGAAACACGAAACTACACCCGTTATATATTAAATTATATAATTATCCTTCATACATTAGCATATTGTAGACTATTTTTATCCTTATTTTAATGTTAAAAACAATGTTTGCATGTTGTAGATCGTATTTTCGTTAAATTTATCATTTTTTACTTTTGTTAATGTATGTTTGGGTTCGAGTTCGGATTTGAGTGGTATTTTACCACCGATTGTTATTTGTATACGGGTTCAAGTGTCCATTTCGGGTTTGAGTTTAGGTAGTGTCAAACCTGCCCCCGACCCTATCTGTCACCATAGTAATAGATATATACACCAAATTCAACCAAATAATTTATGTTCAGCATGTTATCTTATACAGTAGATTATTTATAATAAATTTATCAGTTGTAAATTAATTTATTAATTATTTGTTATATTTACATGTGAAAAAAGAAACTATACAGTTGAACGTAATGATTAATCTTCGTTAGATTGAAGATACTTCAAATGATAAGATAGTTGATTTAGATATTTAAAATTGCTCCATATCTAGAGAATGAAATTTTTGTTCCTTATTTTAGATAAGATGAATTTCAACCGGTCAAATATACCGTTTAGATCAACTTATGTTTAACTTGTGAAAACACAAAAGTGAACTCTAAAAGTAAAAAAAAATACAATATTCAAAAAAAAAATTAAAATTTTGATTGAAGTTGAAAATAAAAATAAAAAAAATTCACAACCGAAAGCTCAGTAGATTCTGTTAATGGAACCTCGAAACCCTTCGCCGTCTCCGGTACGAGTCCTCATTCGTCCACCACCGTCTTCCTCCACTCCAACCACCACCACCACCACCACAACCACCACCAATCCCTCATCAGCACCACCACAACCTCCTTCCTCCGACGGCGTAGTAGTAATCGGTTTCATCTCCCAAAACCACGACGATTCAACTCACTTACTCAACCGAGTTATCGATTCTAACATCTTCGCTTCAGGTAACATCGATAAACCGTTACTTGTTTATGATGATGATGATGAAGAAGCTAAGGAATGGTTTAAGCGTAGAAGAATTAGTTACTTTCGTGACCGTGATAAAGGAATTTTGTTTCTTTGTTTATCTTCAACTCGTCGTTATTGTGATGATTTGTGTGAACGAACGGTTGGATTTGATTCTGTTGTTGAAGAGGATGAGTTTGGTGATTTACAGGGAATGCTTTTCATGTTCTCTGTAAGTTGTTTTCTTCGTCGTTGCTTTAATCTTATTGAATCTTCTGCATTAGTCTTAGAGAAGAAGTTTTGAAAATTATTAACATTGTTTTTTTATTTTTTGCTAATTCTGTAGAGTTAGAGTAGGATTATATTAGTAAAACAGTTTGGACATAATTGATTTTGATAGAATTGAGGTCGGTAGAATTGATTTTAACAGAACGAGTTTAGCAGAATTGATTTATGTTTGGATATATTTATGTAAAAGTGAGTTCAACAATGAATTTCAGTGTAAAAATCATACTTAAATTCAGAAGCTACAAATCGTAGCTTCTAGTAGAATCAATTCTGGAGGCATAATCAATTATGCTTTAGAAGAACCAAACACTTTGAGTATATATTGGTATCACGGTGCATATGGTAGAATTTCGGTGATCCACCATGTAGCTTCTCTAAAATCACAATGGATTATCGTGATTCTGACATAGCTACTGTGATACCAAACATAAGCCAAACTCACTCTAGAATCAATTCTATACATCTAGAATTGTGTTTGGCTCTTTCAAAAGCCAAACCAAACAAACATGCATTAATATTATCGAATCTTCTGCATTAGTCTCAGAAAAGCTTTCAAATTATTAAAATATTTTTTTGTTGCTAATTTTGTAGAATTAGAGTAGAACTATATTAATAACATTAGTTTGGATTAGGAAGTTATGATTTATGTTTTTTGTGTGTACTTTATGGTAATGAAATTGTGTGTGCTTGGTTGGTGTTATGTAATTGACTAGTTAGAAATGCAGGTTTGTCATGTTATTGTATATATTCAGGAGGGGTCACGGTTTGATACTAGGGTTTTAAGGAATTTTCGTGTACTACAAGCAGCGAAACATGCTATGGCTCCGTCTGTTAGGTCGCAAGGTGGTGCGCCGGGCTTACCGTCTAGAGTGCATTCTTCGGCTTCATTGTCTTCTCGAACTGTCTCGTCTGGAAATAATCCTTCTCCGAGTAGAGGTGGTGGTAACTTGAATCGCAATGCATCAGCTGTGTCTCTTATGTCTGGTTTAGATTCTTCTCTGGGTAGAGGTGGTGGTGGTAACTTGAATCGCAATGGGTCGGCTGTGTCTCTTATGTCAGGTTTAGGATCTTTTACTTCTTTGTTTCCGGGACAGTGTATACCTGTGATGCTGTTTGTGTTTGTGGATGACTTCTCAAGTTTATCGAATTCTAGTACAAATGGAGAGGACTCTTCGGATGTATCTTCGGTTAATCAGTCTTCTAGTTTGAGTAGTGTAGGGAAGACAAATTTGCCCCCTACCAAAGGTTCTGGTTCAGTCGTTGTGCTGGCACGCCCTGCAAGTCGATCGGAAGGTGGACTTAGGAAGAAACTACAGTCTTCTCTTGAAGCCCAAATTCGCTTTCTGATTAAGAAATGTAGAACATTATCAGGTTCCGAAGTTACTCACCCTGGTGTGAGAACTGGGGGTTCCTCAGCTTCTGCAGCTTTGTTTTCACTTGATGCATCAAGGGCTGTTGTTTTGTTAGATCGGATTTCAATTCAAAAAGGTGAATCTCTTGAGTTTGCCACAGGACTTGTTGAAGATGTCTTGAATGGGAAAGCAACCTCAGATTCCCTTCTGCTGGAAAGCCATGGTCAAATAGCAAGCAAAGAGGATTTAGTATCTGTTAAAGAGTTCATTTACAGGCAATCTGATATTTTGAGAGGGAGAGGGGGGCTAGTAAATACCAACAGTGGCTCTGGTGTTGGTATGGTTGCTGTGGCAGCAGCGGCGGCTGCTGCCTCAGTTGCATCGAGCAAAACATTTACTGCTCCTGATCTTCCAAGTTTTGAAACTTGGTTAACTTCAAGTCTTCATATCTTAAGTAGAGTTCTTTGTGCAAAAGGGGGTTGCTTGGACGAATTTGAAATTAATAAAAGAAAGCCTCGTCCAAGGAACACTGTTTCATCTGCTGTGGAAGAATCTTTGAAGGGCACAGATCCTATAGACGTTGCAGTATCTTGGTTAAAATGTGGTAGAGGGCTGAACACTAAGTTTTCGACTTCGTGGTGCCAAAGAGTCGTTCCAGCTGCTAAGGAGATATATTTGAAAGATTTGCCTGCTTGTTATCCTACATCACAACACAAAGCTCACTTAGATAAGGCTTTGCATGCATTTCGCTCGATGGTAAAAGGACCCGCAGTTCAACTTTTTGTAAAAACGTTGGAAGAGGAATGTTCTTCCATTTGGAAATCGGGAAGGCAACTTTGTGACGCTGTTAGTTTGACAGGCAAACCATGCATGCACCAAAGACATGATGTTGAGGGCAGTAATTCAGAATCGGGATCTCTGCCTATGCCACATTCAAGTGGCTACTTTTTCCTGCATGCCTGTGCTTGTGGCCGTTCACGACAGTTACACCCAGATCCGTTTGATTTTGAATCAGCTAATGCTGGTTGCTTTTCTGACTGCGATAAGCTACTTCCTGCAGTCAAACTACCAGAAACTGAAGTTGCAGGACCTGTTCAATCTTCGTCCTGGAGTTTGCTGCGTATTGGAGGTTCAAGATACTATGAATCTTCCAAAGGCTTACTTCAGAGTGGATTTTATGCTACTGAGAAATATCTTCTGAAGTGGACGGTATACCTAGAGAAACAGAGTATGCTAAATGGTTCAACAGAGAGTATAGTGAAACAAAGTTCTGTAATCAGAGTACCCAATGTTGAACATATTGCAAAGAAAACCGGTGATAGACAATCCGACCCTGCTGTGCAGAGTGGAGCGGAAGACCATAGAACATCCTTAGATATTACTAAAGCTGATGACAAAAATATAAGCTTTGGTAGAGGTTTTCCTGTTTTCAAAATGAGAAAACCTTTTTCTGAGGTTGTTGCCGGATCAGCAGCTGTTGATTCAGGATTCCCTCCTCTTCAGCAAAGGAAATTGCCTATATTAGGTTCAGAGAAAGGTCTGAAGCAAAGCAGGCCAAGTAATCAGAATATAGAAAGGGTTAATGCAACTATCGATCACCAAATATCTCAAAAATCTCAAGATATGTCGTTTACTGAGGAACCTCTTCGTGTTAATGGAAATAATAGTTGCAGAGATAGTGACCCTTTTTTGAGGATAGGTAGCAATGTAGTACCTGTATACTTGAATGGTAGTGAAAGGAGCAAACCACATTCTTCCTTAAAGCATGTAATAGTATATGTTGGATTTGAACATGAATGCCCCCGTGGCCATCGTTTCCTGTTAAATGCAGATCACCTCACTGAACTTGGATCTTCATACTCATCATCTGAAGAATCTCATTTATCTTCTATGGAGTCTGCTGAAAGACATCAGGACTCTCATACTAAAGTAAGCAAGAATGCTTCCTGGTCCAAAGGTCACCGAAGCTCAAACGGAGTTCTTTCTGCATCCATCAATAATAGAGATGTGGGCAAATCAAATTTAATCATTCCTAATGGTCATCTGAATGCTGATGGAGCAGAATATACTTCTATGCCACTGAAGGAAAAAAATTTGACATCTGTGAATATATTAACAAAAGCCCCCAATCTTACGAAAGATTCTGGAGGTGATCTTCATGCTAATAAGATAGGTGGTGATGAACTTGCATTCTCCATGCTGAACCGAAATTTGCCTATCTACATGTTCTGCCCTCACTGCAGGCGTTCTAGGAATAAGAAAGATACAGCAGAGGTTAAGTTTGCCAGTGGTATCTCACAGCTTAAAAGGATTTTTATGGTATGAGTTTCTGCTCATATAAGCATTAATTTATTTTAATCCTGAAAAATGTTCTAATTTTTTTGTTTTATCATTTTCTGAGTCGTTTTTATTATTATAATTATGAACCATTGGGGGTTGCACAGATTTTCTTTCTGTAAAAAAAAATTATATCGTCTAATACACCACATCTCCTTTGACTTATTGATGGGTACCAGTTTCTCTACCAAAATTTGCATTTGTTATACTGTTAAAGAAAGACACCATATGGATAATGAAATATTTTCAACCTTGATGTAAAGACTAGTTTTCTTTGTTGAAATAAAGGAAAAAACTTGCATCAAGTTCTCAAATCAGACTATGACATGTGGATATATTTTTCAATATTGAATACCCTCCAATTAAGACTATGTTTCTGAATTAGAAAAATTTGTCCAGGTGTCGTGTTATGATGATGATGATGATGATGATTATATATGTAATATAATAGTAGTAATTGCTATTATCAGATCAGCTACCTAATGTATAGATATTGCTGTAGGTCACACCAGCATTTCCTGTAATACTAGCAACATGCCCTGTCGTGCAATTTGAGGTACGCCTTTCTTCATTAGTGTTCATTTCTTGGATATTTGTATGTAATTTTTTTTTAAAAAATCTACATCATTAAAATGCTAAAGACGCGGGTAGATAACAGTTAATCATCTTGTGCATGTCTGTTTGCTCCTTGCCAGCATTGTTGTTTGGAGTTCTAAAATTCTATTAATATAGCTATACTTTTTGTTATTCTCCTCAATTCTATAATCAGCACACTATTTTGTCCATGTAGGCGTCATGCCTGCCTCCATCAGTTCCAGATCGTGAACGAAAATTGCAGTTTAGCCTTGGATGTCCAGTGATCTTGCCACCAGATAGTTTCCTTACCCTTAGATTACCATTTGTGTATGGTGTGCAGCTTGAAGATGGAAACAAACATCCTCTTAATCCCTTTGAGCAACAGCCAGAAATGACTGCCTGGATTACCAAGGGCACCATACTGCAGATGTTGTCCAAAGGGAGCAGTGATGAAGGATATCAAACACAGTGAAAGCTAACTAAATTTTTGAGTGGCTTATTTTGAATGTAATGGAAGGGTTTCAACTGCTGATCCAAAACACAGGTGAAGCCTAAGTCCCTCTTCTCCTCTTAGCTGACATTATGTTTTTGAAATTTAATGGGGACATATATGCACCTTGCAATGATCATCTTACTATAGAATCTAGATGAACTATATTAAAGGAATCAAAATTATATTTTGCAGAAAATGATTACAAGTCTTAAATGTGTAGGTTAAAAACTGAGTGATAAACGTCTCAAATCAGACATTTTGTCAATAGTGCCGGTTAAATTTAGCATTTAATTGCTGTTATCTGGGTAACAATTGTGTTTATCACATTGCTAGGTATTCTTTTTTAGTTGGGTTTACCCGTTTTGTTAAATAGTGGTGCTATAGCGAAGTGGAATTTGAACATATCCTAATTGCTCTGCGATACACTATTTAGTATAAATATTGTGAAATAGCACCTTTAACATTATTGCATAGCGGATTTGAACAAACCATTATTTTCAACGATTTTCAATTGACAATATTAGGATTCACATTGTCATATTAATTGATCAGTTTATACAGTTGCTAGGTATATGTATAAACATATGATTAGATGTGTGTGCAGGACAAGGAACTTTGTGGATGACTAGTATGGTCTATAATGGAATTACTGAGCTGTAATAGAAACATGTTGGATGTATCGTAAGGTAACATAGAATTAACTGCTTTAATCATAGTAAGGCATGATAATACGAACTTTAAAAGAAAGGTATGATAATGTGATATATTTACACTTGCCAGATTTTTAAATAGCCTTTTGGGTGGCTTTCTAGCATGTTCATCTGCTCTTCCTATACTCTCATGTGGATCAATCATAAATGCAAATCCATGGATCAAATTTTGCTGTCTGAATTAGTTTTGACGACACTGCCAAATGAAAGAATTCTACAGGAGGGGATTCTGAAATTTGTACATCAATAGTCAGAGACCTGAAATTGTGCTATTAGTGGTACGTATTTTAACATTGTTGTTATATTTTATATTTATTTACTCATTGGCCCACTCTCCAAAAGGACTTATCTTGTCATTGGAAGAGCTACTTGTTAGACCATGTACAATGGTTTTTATCATTCAACACCCACTTTTCCACTTTTTACACTCCACATCATCATTCAACACACATTCAATTTTTACTCTCTCCAATAGTTTTTTCATTCAACACCCTACCCCACCATTTTCTCTACCCCACCACTTTATTTTACTTTCTTATTTAAATTTAAAATTTTGTTTTTATGATTAAATAAAATTACAATTATCGATTAATATTAAATTAAAATAACTGACACTTAACAAAAAAAAAATTTGGGGTGTTGAAATAATTATTGGGATTCATTTTACTAAAAAAACCACTTAAACTTCAAAATTAACACTAATAAACACTAATAATATGATTAAGAGAGTGAAAAATTCGGATTTTTTTTCTGTGTCCAAATGAAATGAACCAAGTCTCTATTTATAGAGAAATTTTTTTTACGAATTTTGGTGAAAAAATAAAAAAATAAAAAATTAATTTGCAGTGAAATAAATGAGTTTAAAGATAAGGATACAATTAAAATCCGGTTGGCCAATAAGAAATTGCCACGCGTCCCACTGTATTCTCTCTCTCATTTCTCTCCGCGTAGCCTCTGTCCCTCACGCGCGCTGTCTCCGCGTGTTCTACACGCGCCGGAAAAGAACCAATCGCGGCGTGCCGCGTGTCCCTTGTGGTCAGATTCAAATGTGTTGGTTCTGATCAACTCTACAACCCAAATGTGAATCCTTTTTCTATTTTTTGCTGACAAAATAGTGATTAATTTCCACACCATTGTACATGGTCTTAGTTTGTCTGAATCCTAATAGTAAACTTGTGTCCTTTGTTTGGATCTTCACTTGTAGTTTGTTGTAACGAAATAAATAAATAAGCAAATGAAAACGTTTAGTTTTTTGAATCATGCGAGGTTGGTGGAATTTTGATCGATGGCTTGTTATTTTTATCTGTCTCGGCTAATTGGAACAGCATCGTTGGAGCCCGTTAATTGATTTTCTGCTTTTTACCATTGATTGAAGTTCCAACTGCAGCAGACTTACGTGAATGTGAAATCATGCTTGCAGGTGAAACCCCACAAAGTTGTAATCGACGAAAGGTTGAATGGCATCATCTGGTGCATAGAATGTCATGTATAACCAAGGCACTGCTATTGAAACACAGTAATATATAAGCATTGATATTGGTTATGTGCATTATTATTACGAAATCATGAAAGGGCGAAACAAGGGTCTTTAGGTATTTATTTCGATGGCGAGATAGGGCCTGTAATGAGATAAGATAATGGTATAAAATGTTGTGTCTGATGTCAAATTTATTTAAGTGTAGTTTGTTGTAACCAGAGCTTGAAGGTAGTCTTTCTGAAAGACTTGCACTGTATTCTTTGTATTAATTTACTTTATGGATAGTATTAATGTTTGGATCTTATTTTTGATAAACAACTCTATATTAATGAGTAAAAAAATGTATTTTCCATTGATAAAGAAGGGTTGTAGGGATATTCTATTCAATACTCTTAATTTTGGTACTGACCATGACCAAAATGGGTCTTTTCTACAAGGTTAGTATCATACTCCATATAAAGTCAGCCATATAAATATAATTATTAGACTATACTCCCTCTAACATTATTTATAAGCAAAAGTTAACTTTTTAGAATCATTGAATAACTGATATATTTGACTTATATCTAAATTTGATACATCAATTGTTTAATGAATCTAAAAAAATTTACTTTTATTTATAAATAAGGTCGGAGGAAGTATTATTGCTGATAAACCAAAGCCATCAAACCACATGCCACACCATTTTCTATGCTTCACCCAACAACAACATATTTAAAATGCAAAATACATTCAATGATCCAAATTCAATCCCCCTAAACCGTCCCATGTCTACTACTAACATGGTTAAACCAATCAAGCCTTGAGAAACATTAAGAAACATAAGAGGATCTATGTGAATGTGATCTCTTTAGTCTTTATATAATATACATGAGAATATGAGATCTCATATTGTTGGATTATATCTATTTTCTTGACCAACCAACAATATTAGAGGGGAACAATAATTTTCATGCATCGTCATTATAATTTTTTTTTTACACAGTCAACCAATCACAAATCATCATTATATGACTTTCAATTTAAAATTGATTAAAGTCAAACAATTCTCATGATCCAACGGTTATAACTTATCGGCAATGTAAAAAAATTTACACTCTCAGTGCATATCAATTAAATCAATAAACAATTATATGTTTTTTTTAATATAAAACTATGTCTTTATATACTTGAATGTCGGCACTAATTAAGTTCATTATTTCCTTATGAATGATATAATAAATTTAATCTAATGATTTATATGTTCATTTCAACAACTCATTACCTTTTCCGTCAAAAAAAAAAACAACTCATTACCTTTTACACACATTTATTTTTTATACATGAAGAATCAATGTTAGGTGACTCCGCTTAAATAGGGATTTGTCATGATATATTAATCTTCTTACATACAATGTATGTACAACTAACTAGTAGATAATCAAATTATTTGTCTATTGATGCATCACCTGATCAGTGGTAAAAAACTATTGATTGACTGTAAATTGTAACTTCAAAGAACGGAGTTCATCTCACAAGTTGTAAAATAGTCAAATTAATGTCACTTTTTTTTTGTTACAAATTAGTGTCACAATTTGTTCTTGTATTGATCTAATACTTGTTCTAATTATTTTTCTTTTGAAAAAATATAGTTTGCTCTAACTCTTGTACATCTTTTGATTAGTTTAGTGTTAATTAATAAAAAAAATATCTTTTTCAAAAAAAGAGAGATTATATTTATATATAGTTGCACGCAGGAAATATACAATTTTTATATATAGTCTTTCTCGGATAGCATTAATAATATTATTTTGACATTTCAAAAAATAAAACTAAAGAAATTCAATCAATTTAATCACTCTTCCAAAATACATATATAATGTAAATCACTACTTTAAAAAACTTTAACTATAAGGATGCAAATTAGAAACAGAAAAACATAGAGACAACAAAATTTGTAATACTAATCATCTTTTGCTTAGGTAATTTAATATTTTTTCTAGCAATCTTCAAGTGGAGTACACTTCATGCAATGGCTCAAAAGGAAGGCATTAATTCAAAGCCTTGATTCAAAAGAGCACCAGCCACCCATAGCCTCAAATTTTGAAGGTTCATTTCTGGTTCACAACCTTTTACCTATTTTCAACAAATCAATGATTAATTAATCCTTAAGCAAACCATTAATGACCCTAATCAATGAATATGGATAGTATCAATTAACTTACATTCAATGTAAATGTAAGCAGAAAATTGTCACAAACTGTAGCTAAGTTTGAATTTTGAACATTGAAATTTGCAAGAGACTCAATAGCCTTATACAATGAAGAAGCTACTCCTTCTCCTTTATTGCACAATATTTTTGCATAATATCCTCTTTCCTCCACTTGGAACATGTCCACCTACATAGCATAATGCATAAATGTTAAATTTGTGTATATATATATATATATATATATATTGATTCAAACTCAAATTTGTGTACATATAAATTTGTGTACATATATATACATGTCCACCTACATAAAATGTTAGTATGCTCATATAAATTTTTTAGTTTGAATCTTGTGAAAAAAAATGCTTGTAAAGTTTTATTTTCATAAATGCTCTAAAGACAGTTGTTCTATGATCCTATGAGTCTATCCAATTAATTAGAGTCAAATTATACCAAGGATCTAGCTAGAAAGAAAAAAAATATAACCTAAAATTTAAAATGAAAAATAATTAAACAAACCTAGATAATTTTCTTGCAAATGGTAAATATAAATTTACGTTTGATCTAAGATTTCTTCAGATATAAGGTATCTAGGAGTTTTTCACAAATTTATACATAGGATATAGAAGGGGAAAAAACTAAATTGTGAAATGAAAAATAATGAACAAACCTGGATAATTTTCTTGCAAATGGGATGGCTTTGAACATTATTATTAATGGTGTTGTTAATTGATCCTTGATAACTTTCAGACACCATTAATGATGCTTCAAGTCCTGAAACCTCACCCTTCAACTTCCTAGCTTGAGCTTGAAGGTCATTAACATATGATAATGCATCTCCAATTATAGAGGCCTTATCCATCTATGAACATATAAATAAATATAATATCAATATTATACTAGCTAGCTAGTACTACATACATTATACTTGTGTAGACCATTTTGTAAATGGGTTAGAGTATTCATTGTTCTTTGTTATGTTCAATTCATATTTGTTTAGATATTTTTAACAAAATTACACACTTAATTCTCAAAGTACTAATGTCAAGCATATAAATTGGATGAAAACTTAAAAGTTTAGAAACCCTAATCTTATGAAAATAAAGTAAACTATAAATGTTTAACCAAAAATATCTTTTTGCAACTTAACTTTGGATTAGATAAGTTTATAGAACTGACGCGAAACCCTAATAGATTTTTAGCAATTAGTACTTTTCAAAATTTCTTACTGGAGTCAATATTTTCTTTGAGACCGACTGAATAACAAGTATAGTCTCGTCTCAATAAGTACGTAGCTCGATTGGTGAACTAATTATAAGGGACACTAAATAAGTTCATGCATGAGTTTCAAAATTTCGAAATTCAAATTGAAATAATGATGCTTACCTTTGTAATGTTGGGAACCAAAGATCGCAACGCATAAAGCTTATCCTTCATCCGACCTCTCCTTCTCCTCTCAGAAATGAGAGTCTTTGACCTATCGGTTTTAGCTCTAGGTTTGGCATCGTCAATTGTGGTTGTGATTGTTGTTGCCGAAGAATCATCTCCATCATTTTCTCCTTCTCCTTTAATCTCTCCATCATAACAAGAGAAGGAGCCAATTGTGCTAGAGCTTGGATCATACACATTCACAATATTACTATAGTTGTTGTTGTGATCAAATATTAATGGGTTTGGAGGAATTGAAAGAAGTTGATGATTATTATTATTATTATCAACGAAACAATCATTGATAAGGTCAGAACCAAAGTTACATGTTGCATCTTCGTTCTCACCTCGAATTAAATTGATAAATTGATCAAAGTTTGGATCATCAATGAAGTCATGAAGTTCAAAATTATTTGTGTACTCTTGTGAGTTTTTGTGCTCATCCGTATTTGAGTTCATGGTGGAATTTGGATATAGTTGAGATCTCTAAAAGTATTATATATATAGAATTAAGGGTAGCATGATTAATAATTAATTTAATAGTTTTGGTGTGAATGGAATAAGTTATAAAAAAGTTATAATGAATTAACTACCATTTTTTCTGTTAAAAGTTATAAAAAATTAATATAAGTAGAGGAGATGTCAAATTATAATATTGTTATAACACAGGGACAATGTTGTCTATAAAGTCTAAGTTCAACTAACAAAAATGTTGATATATGTTAAGCTGAACAACTTTATTATAATTTATACTAACCGTATGCAATATTGTAAATAAGAGTTTGTTAAAAGTTTCATATCGGTTGCGAGATGAATTAAATTATATATATATATATATATATATATATATATATATATATATATATAAAAGTGAATGTGTCCAAAGTTTATAGTTAGTGATGCATGTTGCCAATGTATGAATTAATGCATACAAAAAATATCATCTTGAGGATAGTTTGAATATATTAACAGAAATTGTAAGTTTTATCTGATTTAACTTTCAACTTTTGAAGATAATTAATTATAAAGAAAGAACTTTCAACTTTTAGATGTTGCAATAGCAAGCATGAGAGTTATAGCAAATAGCAATTATCATTAAATTAAATATATAAGCATTCTCCTGAAACTGTTTTATTTTATATATAGTACTCACTCCTATTCCTATATGTCACTTTCAAATCACGCTGTTTAGCATTAATCAATAATCATTATATAATTTTCTAGAAATGGTTGAATCTGGTGAAGGCGATTTGGTTCTCTCCGCGGTTTATCCATATACGATTGCGAATATATTTTTATTCAATTAATTTGACCTCACTAAAATAGTCTAAGAGCTTGTTTGCCTTCACTTAATTTTAATTTTTCTACTATTTTTAAAAAGAAGTTGGGCCAAACACAATTTTAATAAAATCTTTAAAATATAAAGTGTCTTTTTTTTAATGAAAAAAATACAATATAAGTGACTTTTTGAAATAAGATGTGAAAATGAATTTTATATCAACTTTTCGGAGCTACAGTACCAATGTCCACCCATCGATCCTCGTATGTGACACTTTATATTTTTTTTTTAATTTTTTTGCACAATCCCGCTAAAATTACATACTCCTATTTTACACTGCTATTATATATTTGTCACGTTGGGGGGGATGGGTAGCTCAATTGGTTAAGCTGATCAGTTGAGTTAACGATTAAGGAGCTGCTGGAGGTCCAGAGTTCGAATCCTGACAAAGGAGAAAAAAGTGTATAATATACTAACAACTAACATTTGCCTATAAAAAAAAAAAAATATCTGTCACGTTTCACTACATTGCTAAAGCCTAAAACATCACCACTGCTATATATCTGTCCCTTTTGAAGTTGCAGACTTGCACTTGCAGGTACATACACATTATTTTATATATTTAATTCATAGCTTCTACCATTTTTTTTATCATAGCTTCTACCATGTGTAGTACATAGTGTACAGTTTTTAATCTTTCATAAATTCATTTACATGCCTGTCTCATTTCCATATCTTTATATTTTATGTTATGGACTATTTTTTAGAGGTAAATGCTAAACATTGCACCCCTTGTATTATTTAAGGAACTACAAATACTAAAATTGTTTTGAAATTTGTGTATCAAACTTTTTCAAAGTGTAAGTTATGTTTGTTTCAATGTAAAATTTACTATTTTTGGATTTCTTAACCATTTCATAGGGTGTATTGGTTAACAAGATCCTTTTTTAAACTCTTCAAATTAAATTTACAATAATATTCTTACAAAATAAAAATTATGATAATATATAATACTCCCTCCGTCCCAAAATATAAGCAAAAGTGAGTCAAACAAACTTGATGTATTTGGTTCAAAATTTGGACCAAATACATTCACTTTTGTTGACCAACTTTTGCTTACATTTTGGGACGGAGGGAGTATAGTATTTTATGAACTTTCACACTATAAAAAAACATATATTTACAAAATATTTTACAAAATAGATTTTAACTTAAAAGTATTAATTAAGTTGAAAAAAATAAATGCCAAACAACTTTAACTTTATCTTTAAAGTTTTATTTTTTAACTTTAAGCTAAAAGTAACTTATATATTAAAAAAAAGTCAGGCCAAATGGAACCTAAAGATCATATCAGAAAAAAGTATACTAGGATTAATGCACTGAATTTTATCAGAACCCCATAGTTAAACTTACTTGGACGAGAGTAGTACTATGATAAGTGATCTCCTGAAAAGTTCTTGTATTGCACCTTTTTTAAACCTTACCAAAATATCAGAAAAGTAACATTTATTAAAAATATTTTAATATTTTTAAAATATATGTGTGTGTGTATTTTGGTGTTTATTTTTGGTGTTCTGCATATACAACACTTTTATTATGTGTTTTTTTACCGGTTTTTATTCATTTTGTGTAAATATCTAATTTTTAATATATTTGTCATTAAAAAATAAAATGTATTTGGATCCGCTCGACTTCTCCAACACATTTTTTCTCTTGTTTTGTGTCTTGCAATAATCTAAATCGTCCATCAATTATATAATAATTGTTAACATTTAATAAAATTTAAAAACTAAGATGATCATCCAAACTCATTTTTATATAACATTGAGTTTTTGGCCAATGACTCTGTTGCATGAACATGCAATTCTCTCAACTTTTATATATATTAATTAACAAGAAGCCACTTTGATCATCTTAATACATTTTATGCAAAATTTAGCTTATTAAAAACTTTGATCGTCATTGCCTAGCTCATTGTCAAGTGTCACTTTCTGATCATGATATATATAGAGTGCTCTACAATTTCTTTTTCGAAATAAATAACCGATGTGCTCTCAATTAATATACAAAGTAGTATACTAATTATTGTGTGAATGGAATCAAGTGTCAAAATAATACTACATTCGTCTCACTTTCTTTCTGTTTTTAATTAAAACAAACTAATTAAATTGAAATATTAGTAAAGGAAGTTTAGAACATGGCAGGTTAAAATAAACTATCATATTTGATGTATATATATGGCTACTGGTTCACGTGGATTAGAATGACACAAGGAATAGTAAAAATAAGAAATGATTAATAATACTTTAGTTGATTAGAGAATAGAGATATAGAAAAGATGAGAATTTTGTATTCAACTCTTCAATTGGAAGATTCTACACCATAACAAGAGTCGTATTTATATAAGATACAATAGAAGAAGTGAAAGAACAAAAGTATTTACAATCCATTCACTAGCGAGAAGTGTAGTGGAATTAAAAGAAAAAATGTAGACATCTACTAAGTATATTTATTCATAACAAAGGCATATTTTTTTTAATTTTGTTTTAAAGTTTTATATATATACCAAAAACATGTGATTAACTAAACAAAATTAACTAAAACAAACAATATCTAAGAGTTAAAGAGTTGGAGGATGGGTAGCTCTGATTAAATCAAAGGAGATAAAACTAATATTGTACTGTTATACTAACCTCTAACATTTGTCTATAAAAAAACTAAAACAAACAATTCAACAATAAAAAAAAATCAATTCAACTGACACTATCTAACTATATTTTTTAACAACGTGACATTTTTCTAAGTTAGTTAAAACTTTTTTTTAATACTAATAAATTATATATATATATATATATATATATATATATATATATATATATATATATATATATATAATTACACATGAATAAAAAGTAGACGGGCAACAAGCTGCGCCGCTAAATATTATAATACAATAGACAAATTCTAATATATTGACAGTAGGTAATAAACATTCTAATGATTTTTTTTGTGAATTTTTCTTATTTATAATGGTGAATATTAATTTTTTTATGAAAAAATGTAAAAATATTTAGTATAACGTTTATAAAAATTAAAATTGTAATTTTTTTATGAAATTATATTCTCTAAAATATATATTAATAAATATTTCATAATTTATAAAAATAATTATTTATTTATCATTTTAAAAATTAAACGTATCAATATATTAAAATATTGTTAATGTATCGTAGAAGTTCCCGATCGATTTTATAATCTAATTATATAAAGAACAAGGATGACACGAGATGGAGCGTGTGAGGCAACAGTATAAGTGACGCTCACACGTGCCTTGGCCCATCTGATCTGCTCATACAAGTACTAAACAACAAAAATTAAGTCAATGGAAATTGAATTCCCAGAGTATGGTAAGTAAATAGTACTATTAATTAATAGAGGAAATGTATAACCCAAATTTGAAATGTATAACCCAAATTTGTAGCTGAGCTATTGAAGTTTATCTTTCTTAATCGAGAATCGATATTGAATTTTCATTTTAGGTATGGAAAACATTTAAATCTCTAAATTAACTATCTTATTTTTTGAAGTATCTTCAATTCAGTAAAAAATTAGTCATTTTATACGGTGATGAATATCTCTGATTGCGAAAAAAACAAAGAAAATGGATAAATTATTCACTTTGCATAATGACCGAAAAGAACAATACCACTCTTTATATATAAGGTATATAAGGGATCAAATATAATTCAACAAAAGATGTATAAAGCACATCTTCAATAATAAACTTCAGAGCTGTTTGGAAATTAGACTTACAAATGATATTTTTCAAAATAACAAAATAAATAATATAGCAATATTTTGTTGAAAAATTACTATATACATAAGAGATCCTATAGAAAGTTATTGCCGAAAAATATAATTTCAAAATAACAAAATTCTTCAAGAGAAAAAAGAAAATAACAAAATTCTAATATAGTATTTCCTCTGTTTTTAATTATAAACACCCTTTTAAAAAAGTTTATTCCTTAAACATAAGTCCTTTTACAAATTCTAGATTTCCTACACTATTCCTAATTATTACTACTAATTTGTATTGAAATACGAAAAGTCAAATTTCTACACTACAAACAAAGGACAATTTTATAAAATTCACAAACAAATTAGACACAATAATTACACTACCAATTTTTCTTAATATGTATTAATAACAAAAGAAATAATATAGCAATATTTTGTCAAGAAAAAGAACTCTAAATAATAGTGGATTGAAACTCTAATATATAACATTTTATTTTATTTTGTCCTTGTTTCTTTTGATAATTTTTTTCTATTCCTAATTGAAAACTAGGAAGCTTAGAGGATGTGGTTGAGCAGTTGAGACTCATCATTCTTTCATCCAGGGTTGAGAGTTCGATTCTCGCACTTAATAGAGGATGTAGTATATTCAATTCAACGAAGGGAATAATCATTATATTTGACGGTGAATAATGGTACCGACAAAAAAAAATGAAAGCTAGGAGTTTTTCATTGTTCAAGTCAGGGACTGATGTCTATGTCTGATCTAGGAATATATTAAGATTAGGAGGACCCTATAATTTAGTAAAGGAAAAAATAAAATTTCTTTGCAAGAAAAAATATATTTAGAGGTGATACTGTCAAACAAATAAAAAATAACGAATTTACTAATGGAGTTGTGCTCATCGTTTTTTATCAAGTTAACATCATCAATTATCATCGAGTTAAAAACAGTAATTTCTAAAATTAATTAGTATTTTAGACTTAAATTAACAGGTTAATATGCATTGATCATTAATTACCTTTACATCCAACATTAATTAACACTTGAATTTAAATCAAGCAAAATTAGCACCTAATTTTAGAGAGTACACAATGCTTATATCACCATCAATTAATCAAAAATCTCCCCAAAACACACATTGTTTATGCATATTAAGTCACAAAGCATGCTCAACCATCCAAAATGGTTCCTTCTTTAGACACAAATTGTGTTACAATTTTAACTTGACTCTAATTAAAAATTGACCTCTAATTCCACACACCACATATGTATAACCCAAACACATAAACCCAACAACTCCATATACCAACCTTGTTTTGGATATCAACATAGAAAAAACAATAAAACAAAAATAAGCTTTGAAAGGATGGGTTTGAGAAACTCCTATGTTTTGTGCTTGGCACTTATGTTGTCTTTCTCTTCAACCATTCATTGTGCAGATATAATTAAAATTTTGGCACCAAATCCAGAATTCTCTACATTCAGCAAATATCTAACTGAAACCAAATTGGTTGAACAAATCAACAGTGCTAAAGCCGTTACGGTTCTCGCCATTGACAACAACGACATAGCTTCTCTCTCTGGTAAACCACCTGAAGCTATTAAGACTGCCATTGCGACGAATATTATAACTGAATTTTATGATGAGAAAAAACTTATGATGGATGCCATTGGAAGCCATGCACAATTGCCTACACTTTCAACTGCTCCAGGTTTAGCCGCTAAAATCTACGTCGAACTTGTTGATGATGGTGAGGTGTCATTTAGTTCCGCTGTTCAAGGATCCACTCCCGATAGTAAGCTTGTTAGAACCGTCACAACTCAACCTGACGTTGTTTCGGTTCTTCAGGTTTCACAAACAATTGTTAAGGTTGATGGTGCAGCTTCAGCAACAACAGCTTCAACTTCAGGTGCAACCACAACAACAACAACAACAACATCTTCTGGGGTGGCTGAGTCACCAAAGAGCGGTATTGCTGATGCACCTGGTCCTAGTGCTTCTTGTCCTTCTTCTCTTACCACATTTGGATTCATTGGTGCTGCTGTTATGGCATTTGCTTCCATTTTTGTCTCTTTGTAAGCGTAATATAGAGTATTTAAAGAGAGGAAATGATTCAATATTTAGTTCTAAGGGATAATTAAGTTAATTTGGTGTTAGTCAGAAAAAAAAATCAATGCACCAACAAAAAATATGAAAAATGCTAACAAATGCATGCAACTTATATGCATTTGTTAAGAAATCAAATATAGTAATACTTCCTTAACATTTGTACAGTCAAATTTTTAAAAGTGTAAATATGCAATTTTCAATACAATATTTATTTTTTCTTTTGTTTTTTTAACTAGTGCACTAGTTAGCATGATCCAAAAACAAAATGTAACACCCTTGATTTGTGTTTATTTGATTAATTTTTTCAGATTGTAAGCCCCTCTTACTCTCCCTTTCTTCTCTCACATTTTTTTGATAATTGATGTCAATTTTCTACAAGTTTAATTTTCAACCTGTTCTATATTTTAAAATATGACCAAAGTATACAATTGATAATAAGATTGTTGTTTCTCATCTCTCTCAATTGCTATTTAGTCTCTTTTTTTTTGTACATCAGAAATATAAATTACTCCCGCCAGGGATCAAATCCTAGACTTCCCCTTACCCAACCCATATGTCCCCCAACTCTTACCACTTGAGCTATCCTACGGGGACAATTGCTATTTAGTCTACCAAATAGGCATAAATATAGGAAGATGGTTCTGTTTAAGACAGGACTGAATGGCAATACATGATCAAAATCATATCAAAAGAAATATTTGACAAGTAGAAATTTTTTATAAAAGAGTAATGCTAACAAAGGACAAAGAATATGTTTAGAAAAGGGTTACACTTCCTTTCACACACAAAAAAGGGTTACACTCCTAGGGTCCTCTGGTTGAACTTAACAGTATAACCAAAACCCTTATGACTTGGATTCAACAAGATACCTAAATTTTTTTTTGACTAACAAGATACCTAATTTATTTACTTCGGATTTTAACTTTCAAAGTCCAATTAAGCTTGCCCTCAGGCAAAGGGATGGACCTTGGTAAACGTAGTGGCACCTCATATTCGCCGATGGTTGATAAAGGTAATGGAAGATGCAGATTTTCAGGTGTGATATTCACACAGAGTTGTCTTGCCACCTGAAAATGGCACAACACTAAAAGTTAGTACCTGAAAGTAATACTAATAAGAGATAAAAGAATAGAAATAATATAATTAATAAAATAAACATGAATCCTAATTTTCTCTAACAGGAAACCAATGTTCAAATCAGATATAATTTTTTTTAATATGATAACGTGTTAGAGAGAGAACAAGCTAAAACAATCATCTGTACATGCAATACAGGGCAAGGATTATATACTATCATACAAACTATATATAAGATATTACTAACACTGTCAAATCACAGTTTTTCTTTTTTCTTTAACACATTAACATATTAAAGAAAATTATATCTTAACAGGAACTATAACATAAGCAACCCTCTTTCAATTTAACGAAGATCAAACAAAGTTCTTTCGGGATTTATTAACATGGAAGAATTTCGTCTGATTTTTAACAGGAATATTGCAGTTGATCCCAGATACAAAGTGTGTCAATAAAATTATTGAAAATTATGAGACTGAATAATCTGAAACTGGTATAGATTTGATGTGATATAGAAAACAAAACACAAACTCCTATCTATATCAAGAAAACATTTAAATAATGAAGAACAAATATTACCTCGGCCACAAGAGCTTTTTTTGACACTGGTATACGTAACTCCAAGGGGTCGTCTTTTGATTCACGCGCCTTTGCTTTTTGAACATCAATTAACCTCCGCAAGACCTATTAGTGTATCACATTAGTGAGTTTTGACATGAAAGGCTCAAATTATCAAGTAAATTTTTTATTTTATAACTTCAACAGTTACAACAGTCTTTGTGAGTAACATCACAACCATAATTTAAATACACAAACCAGCCGAGTCAACAAGAAAGCCCATAAATAAGTTAAGTGGCCTTCTGCTTAATCTAAACTGCCAACTGGAAACCAATGGAGTTCAGTTGAACAAATCCAAAACAATTGATGAAGAATCAGTTTGAACCAAGTTAATTTTATTTAATTGTTTTAACATTTATAATTCAACCAAAAAAAATAACTTGATAAAAGTTGGCCCATAAAACTCACCAATGTGTTATTAATTTAGCCTTAATTTATTTTATATCTTACAAGACAAATATAAGTTGGCTATATTATGTTAATTAAAAAATCTTTCTTACATATTTCTTATAATTTTATGTCAGATTATTATGTAATGTGTTATATAGTATTCAAAATATATATTTTCTCACCCATTCAATCATGATTGATCAAGTGAACTATAAAACATTCACCAGTTCAATGACAAGTGCAGTTTCAGAAAAGTTCATTTGTAATTTAGCTATGGAAAATTCCTCAACGAATGGCAATAAATATGAAGCAGTCATCTAATAGGAAAATAATTCCCATAACAGAACCACAGAAATGGTCTCAATCAAACAGACTTGAAAGGCTTTGAAGAGTAAACTACAAACCAGCTTAGCTTTATCAAGACGCAGTGCTGCCTTTTCAAACTCTTTCATCGTATCTTCCTTTGACTCGCTAACAAGAACAACATCTTCTTGTTTCTCTTCTTCAATAGGTTGATAAATCTGAAGCATTTAAAATATTACAACAACAATTAATGAAGGCAGAGTAACTTGTTATAAAGACTGGGTATGTGAGTATGCAAATGCTTTTGGGTCAAGATACAAGAATAAAAAAATAATGTTGGCAGTGTTTGCTGCACAGACATCCACAAAAACAAAGAAAGAAAGGGAAATGACAATTGTGTCTGCGGATTAGATATCTGACAGCATTATCATAACAAGAATTTAATAAGTTACTCAAGAAGAGTATTTTCAATCTTAGTTTTCAGAATAACAGTTGTTCAAATTAAACCAAAAATTCTATAACGCTGCTATAACCGCTATTTGACAACATTTATACTATTTTAGTGTATCGTGAAACAATAGTGATTTGTTCTAATTCTGCCATGGCTTCCGCTATTTAACAACACTGCTCCAAAAGATTGTAAAATGAAGAGAGATGAATTTACATGACAATGACAGACAATGCCCGACTAATAGTATAAACGTGTAGGTAAATCAAACATAAGAAAGCAAAAGAAAACCTTGCGCTGCTCGGTGAGGAGATAAGCAAACTTATCAATGTTAGGTACAGCAAGGAGCTTGGGCATTAGATGATTGCGAAAAAATCCAGGGGCAACTTTGACAGTTTCACCAGCCTTTCCCAGCTTATCTATGTCCTATAAAGTGAAAATTATAAATATCATAAATAATAATCAAATCCAATCTCATAAAACAAATGAACACAAGATAAATCAGGGTTTTGAAAAAAACATCTGCAACATCAATCTAAATCACAACATAATGGTTTTCAATGTCGCCGAAACTGCAATCCGGACACAATTGAAGTCGCATTGCCAATATTTAACCACGACTTTCAACAATATCAAAGACCAAGACACAACCTCAACCATTACCGCTGCCACAATTTAAAATCGAGATAAACAATAATGGTTTTCGACATAGCCAAACCCACAATGCAACTACGACTGATGTCAGCCGCATTTGACCGCAACTCTCATGAAGCACCGAAACTCTTAGGATTAGGTGTGTCTTGGTGTCGGACACGCATTGTGTCTGGCACCAACATGATACTGACACTCACGATTATATTAAATTATATCAATTTCTCAAATTTTTATCCGTATTCCGTGTCGACATGTCAGTTTCCATGTCGTGTTTGTGTCTGTGTCCGTGCTTCATATCTCTCTACAATATCAAAGATCACAACAACATTACCGCAGCCGCTACTTAAAACCCTGTCATAAACAATTGTTTTGCCCATGGCAAAAACCACAACGTGACCGCGATTGAAGCCACATCGACTACACTAAATACTTTAACGCAACCACAACCGTTACGACAAAAACAACTTAAAACCCTAAGATAGATAATTACAGTAGTAAGGATGACTTGAAGCTTCCTGTTGTATCTCAACCCTTGAGAAGCATACATGAGTGGATTCACCACAACACTATCATTAACAGCATCTTTAAACCTAATAATCTGCTTAACACTGTGTCTTCCAAATTGAAGATAACCCATTCTGTTACTGATTCAAATGCAAAATTCACCACTTTTATATCTCTGCAAACACCAAAAACAACAATCATATATCAAAATCAAAATCAACAATTTCATTTCTTCAATAGTAAATTGATCAGAAAACATATCAATAGTGAGAATCAGAGAATGAATTCATGAGCTATGTTTGAAAATGTGAAACTAGGGTTAGCGAATTTGGTACTGACCTGTTCGTTCGTTACTTCCGATTAGAAATTTTGCGGCGGTTAGAATCTCAGATCAGAGAGAGAGGCGGCACGGTGGCGCTGCGGCTGAGATAGGAACGAGAGAAGAACAAGTAGAAGAAATGAGTTGCTGTTTTTTTTTTTTCTATAAAAAGGTATTGGGCTTATGAAGAAATTGGTTGAAAATTGCTACTCCCTCTGGCCTTTTATTTAAGCAAAAATTCCATTTTGCACATTTATTAAGGAGTTTATTTTTTACTTTGGAAGCTAAATTCTGAAATTAGGCATGTTTGTATTTTAGGATTCAAAATTTGTTTTTTGACACATTTTTATTTATGAGTAAATCGAGCCAAAACGTAATTGGTGCCAGGTTTTGCATTTTCATCGTATAAGATATTTGATGTATGTCGAAGATATTTGATTTACACAAACAAAAAAATAGATTTATCGTGCTTCTTTAAAGTGAACAATTCATCTTAGTGAGTAATTCTAACTGTTTATAAAAAAAAATTATTGATATTATATATACGTGCATAATAAATTATGGATAGTTAAAATATCAGCTCTTGAGTTTCTCATTTTATTTGTTATTTTTTTATAGAGGGCCAAATCTATTTTACAAAGAGATTTAGAACCCCTTTAACTAATGGTCATAGGTTGAACCTCTACCTCTTTTGTATGGACAACATTCGGCTAGAAAAAAAAATTCACCTTATGTCCCAACGACTCACCGATGGAGAATAGTCATTACTAAACAGCAGTGAAAACTTCTTATGATATAAATCATTTTAAATTTAATCTATATTCAAATAATTATTAGAATTACTCTAATTATAAATAGGTACATCCTAATCCTAATGACTTATCAAACCTCTATCTAGTTCCAAGAATTCAAACCCTAACCCTAGTTCAAACACTAGCCCATTTGAAGTTGCACTTCTCAGTGTATGTGAACTACTCAAGCATTTCAAGTTTTCTTTTGGGCATTTGCCTATTTTCTTAGGATTTGTCTATTTTCAAAGCAATTTTTTATTTCTTACCCACCAAATTAGTAAGAAAGTAAGGTATTTGTCATTTTCAAAATGAACTTTCTTACTCTGTGAGAAACTAAAATGAACTTGTTTTTTCTAAGGAAGAAAATTGGAATCTCATATTTTAAATGGTATCATACAATAATATGTTTTGCTTTGAAACAAATATTATTATCCCTGTTCATTTATACCAGCAAATCTAAAATACATAACATTATCAAACACAATGGTATCAGCAACACATAGATAGTACCAACAAAACCAAAGCACAATAGTACTAATATAACCTAAAAATCTAAAAGGTACAAACATAACATACAAATGTTACAACTTTGGATTAGTCGCAGTCACACATTCATGTGGTTGTGTATCTGAACCGTCAAATTAAAATTGGACGGTTTATATATCATGAATATGGTATAACTTTGAATGCAAAGAATCCAATGTCCCTTCAAGCATATGAGATGAAATCATGATTGTCTACATAACATAAACTAGCTCAACTACACTTTATATTTTCCTCTAGTTTTAAATGTTACTAGTGTTTATCCCGTGCGATGCACGATTCAATAAATTATTTTTTTTGCTATTAATGTATCTTCACTCAATTGATTAATTTGATATGGAGCGAGTTATGACATCAAGTAATTACAATCGCTCTCAAACGTAATTGTGGCGATCGAACCATGGTTTCTCTACCAAATCCAACAACAATCACTACTGATCTAACTAATATTTAGTGGTTCAATAGAATTTTACAATTGAGATAATTTGATATCAATTGTCAATAAATTAAAAGTAATATATAACACAATTTTAAAGGAAAAACCAACGTATTTTTCTATGGATTTTTACTTTAGAGACCAAAACAAAAAAGTTTTAAAATTCTTAAGAAAAAAAAAATGCAGGGACGAAAATTAAAAACACGCATACATACATGTACGAAAATGTCAACTTAATTTTTTTTTTTATGATAGAAAAAGCAAGTTTATTTGTTTAGAGATAATAATCTACCATAAATAAATAAATTATTTGTCCATTCCATTATGAAAAAAGAAGAAGTTATGGGCTTACTTTTATAAGCCCAATCCAACATTAACCCTAAATTCTAATACACTCCCTCAAACTTTTCATCTCTCATTCTCATCTAACGCATCTACTTTTCTTCTTCTTCTTCTTCTATCCCATATTCATTTTTTTCTTTCTTTCTTTCTTCTCTTTCATCCCGTTTCCATAGCATCATAAAATATTAATGTTCTCAAAAAAAATAAAATTAATGTCTTCCTTTTCTTTCCTCTTAATGTCACGACCAACCCACTTCCGGCGACTGTCACGACTCTGTCCGTCCTTCTTTTTTCACACCACCACCATTTTTGAACTCTTCTCTTCATTCTCTACAAATATCACTTCATTATTTTTCAGATCTATAAAGTTGATACTGCCACTTTACTCTTCTGCTTGCTTTATTTTCTTTTTATGATTTGTTGATGAAATGAGTTGTGGGGTTCAAATAAATGAAGTTCAGACCACCTTTTCAGAAAATCTCCTCCGGACAGTGGTTGTTGGCCGCGGCCATTTTATCATTATTTTTCTTCTCAAGATTTCTTACTGAGAGAGACAATGAACAGTGGAAGTGGAATAAGCCAAAAATATACAGTAAATCTAATAGGGTTAATAGGTCATTAGGTGGGCCATCCCCTATGAAAAACTCTTTGAACTCAACTTTCATTGTGATGTTTTACTCTTACTATGTGAAGCCACGTAGTCCAGTTTAGATTAATTTGAGAGATGAGCAGTGTTATTTAGTGCAATTAAAATTAGTCGCTTTATATAAGGATTTTGATTCAAGAGAATCTGTTTGATCACATTGAAATTTTGCTCCTACAATAATCTTTTGATGCAGTTCATAAGTGTGTCTGTGTGTTCAGGCTTCCCAACAGATACTCGGACGTAGCCTTTCAGCTCTTTATTGCTGTAGTGGCGAATCATCACACCCATTTCTGCAAGATCCTCCTGTGTTCACAAAACAACATGAAGTGATGCAAAATTTTCAAACAAAACAAGTTTGCATTATGTCTATCAGCATCTTTCTGGAAATAACTTCACTCTTATGAGCAAGGTTGTTAAATCGCATGTTAACTCATAGAATCTACGGTTCTTTACGATTCCATGAGTCATATGCATCAATTTCAAGCTGACTCGACTATAAACTAAAATTTCAGCAAACTCAGAAATGAAACCGAGTTTACTTGACTGGACTCACAGGAAATTTTTAACAAAGTGTTTATCTTTTCTTCTAACTCAATCGTTTTATATAAGTAAAAGTATATATAGGCAAAACAAGTTTGCTTAAGCTCTCGATTTTGACAACCTTGCTTAGGAGTGATAGATGAGCAGAGTGATGATTTGAAAGAACAAATTCATGTTTCTCAATAGTTCAATTCATATAAAATGAAGACTGCTTTTTCTCCTAACTTGATTATTTATCCTATGAAATGAAAATTTTCTAGGACAAAAAACACATCTACAAATCAAATATCAAGATGAAAGTTTTGAATTTGGCACCAAACAATTATTACCTCAAACATATACAAAAAGGGAATAAATAAGTATGAAGATATGAAAATGAATGTACCTTTACTTTCTTTGCATCAAATCCAGATGTAACCTCACAAAGAATGAAATTAGAATGGCTTGGAAATGGCTTAAGGAATGGAACCTCCTTCAAAAGGTCAAAAAGTCTCCCTCTTTCTTTCACCAAAGCATCTTTGACATTCTATATGTTAAAAACTGTTTAGATTTGTGTCTCATTTGGCTTGCAATATCAATCATAACAATATCCAATAATCATCTAGTGCTTGACAATTTGTATTATGGTCAACGATATTTTACTTATACCAGCTATCAATAGTCATAATCTATGTAGCACCGACATGTCAGACGTAAGGAATGTTCGGTGTCCAACACGACACCGACACATGCGGTTACATTCAATTATTTTATTTTGTCAAATTATTACTGGTGTCAAAGTGTAAGTGTCCATGTCGTGTCCGATATTTGTGTCTGTGTCGGTGGATAACCAATTAGCGTACATGTATGAACTAACTTATATATGTGACAAAGAACATATGAAAAACCTCTAGATAGGTAGGATTTTGCAATGCTGCACATGCAGAAACTTCAGCAGCAACGGATACATTATAAGGTTGCTTTGCCCTCCAAAGATACTTAACTATACTCAAAGGAAAAGCTCCATAACCCACACGAAGTCCAGCTAAACCTGAGAATTTAATGGTTGACATTAGGACAAGGGAATCTAACCATGTTATACGTAGCAAAACACCAATATGATGATAAATATGTAACATAACATGATAAGCATTACAGCATAATTAAGGGACAAACATAATAGGGGGAAAAAAGTATAAGTATAAGCATTACCGGCTCTTTTGCTGAATGTTCGAAGAACAATCAAATTCTCATGTTTCTTCACCCAATTCATCTTTGATCCAATTTTTGAAAACTCAATGTACGCTTCATCCAGCACCACCAGTATGGGAAGCTCAAGTATCTTTAACAGATCATTATCATCAATTATACTGTTGTGAAATGGTTATATCCATATACTTGATCAGAAGCTAACAGATGAGAAACACAAATTACCGGGATAATAATAAGTGTTACATATGAATTTTAAACCCTATAAATAATGAAATTATATGATTTTACTATATCGAATCAATTGAATGAAAAAGATGTTTAATTCAATGGTACACTCGGTATTTATAGACTGAGCCATACTAACTCACTGTGACAATACAACTAATCGATAAGGGCCCGTTTGGTACGCCGGATAGATAGAGACAAGATATGATAAGAAGCTAAATATTAATACGATATGATAGTGACAAGATTAGCACATATCATGTTATGTATTTGGTGCACACATGATAAGAAAAATAAAAAAAGAGTAATTGGATAATCCAGCCGAAAGCAAGGATTAAAATAACAAAGAGTAATTGGATAGGCTTAATGGTAAGTTAAATTGATCCTTTTCTAGTGGTGCACCAAACAACGGATTAAAACAGATTAGAAAACTTTAACATATCTTGTTTCCCTAACCTGCGCACCAAACGGACCCTAAATGTATTATCTCATACCCCCCACAAGTTCAAGGTGGGTGAGAAAATGAAATGAGCTAAGATACATTAAACTTGTCACCTAGAAACAAAGTCTGGTGGGATAGACAAGTTTAGAACGGAGATCTACAAGTTGATCTTGTCGATGAATATGCTGTCAAATTCAGGTACCTAGTTTTCTAAACTGTGTTGCCGATAGCGAAATATGGCGGAAGGCCAAAATTCCAACATATAAACCACACCATTGTGACTTATGGCACCACCATGATGGGCTTCCCTTCACAAATTGGCCACGGCGTTTGTCAAAAAATCCGCATCCATTTAAATAATAAGTTTCTAAATGTGTGAGAAATTCTCAGCCTTCACTACTCCTTTTTAGAATATCTCCTAACTAACTACCCAGCTGATAGTGCTACTACCCTTCCCCTTTCTCTTTCGATATCTTCCTCTCATAGACTCTCCAAACCTTTGGCTTATCATGCCATAAGCCCACTAATACATCTCCTTGAATATGACAAGGCCTGTCAGGGCAACCCTTCACAAATTTGCTTTGGAGGTTGTAAAAAAACAGTCATTCCATTTAATAACAGTTTCTAAACATGTGTTTTACAGTGTAGAGATTAACTATGCATACTAATTTCTATAGTTTAAAGATGTTGAAAAAGGGATAGTAGACAGTTACCTCCCATCTGGATTGTTTGGAGATGTTAAAAAAATGCATTTGGGCTTCTCTTGTTTCACAACCTCTATTATTTGTTTTACATTCAAGCTGAAGTCTAGCTTCCTTGGAACTGCAGATTAAGTAATGCAGAGAGTTATGCACATCTGACATGCTATAACAAGAAAAATCTGAAATTTGATAACCAAACCAAAGCTGAAGTTGAAAATGGTTTTCTTTACCTTTGATGACAAGTGCTCCGTTAACTGCAGCATCAAATTCATACATAGTGAAAGTTGGAGGGCAGTCGACAATCTTGTCACCAGGATCGAGAACACAACTGTAGTATATATAAACCATATTCCGAACAGCAAAAAACAAGAATGTGCGATCATAACCATGTGAAGATTAACATAAAGAGAAAAATAATTTTACACTATGAAAAACACTAAATGATGAAATGGTTCTAACCGCATGATCAAATCAATAAGCTCATCAGCACCACATCCTACAAGAATATATTCAGATTCAAGGCCTGAATCTTGGGCGAGAGCTTCACGCAATCGGCGGCTCTCTGGATCAGGATAGACATATGGGAATTGTATTGACCCTAGGGCTTCCATGACCTGTTATGTCAAACATCAAATAGTCAACACAAGAGACAATACACTTGAACTTAATAACAAAGACAGAAGTTTAAAAAACAATGCCCCTGGTTAGTTTTAACATTGGTTAACAATTTTTCAGTAAAAGGAAAATAGAAAACCACAAAACTTATGTGCATTTCCTTAGGTATTTTTCATGTTTTTCTTCACTTTAAATATTCGTAAGTCATAACTACTATTGATTTCTTCAAATCCATAGTTTTCTAAAAGTTTGTTATCAACCACAAAAAAATGTATTTTAATTGAAGAACAAAATGAAAAGCATCTAAGTTTTGTCAAACAAAAAAGGGGGAAAAACTCACCTCCGGAGGGGGGCCATAAGGATTTTCATTAGCATCTAACTTGACAATATCCTCAGGCTTTCGTCCAAGACGAGAAGATAAAACCTGCATTGCATCATTTTCTTCTGTTACTAAACTACATTGCAGTGCAACAATTTTCCCAACAACAATAGGTTTGAGTATTAAAAAACAAACCTCAAAAGGCAAAATGGGTTGATAAGGAGCCAATTTCCTAAGATGATGTCTGATAAATGAATCACCAGTAGTAACCTGAAGAGGACCACCATTATTAACTTGTTCAACAGGAATAACGGAAGCCATAGCCACAAATTTCCTTGGAATTCTTCCTTGATGCTGCAAATCGGTGTATGATAATGATGATGCATATTGAAGATAACCCATTCTGTTACAGATTCAAATGCAAATTCACCACTTTTATATCTCTGCAAACACCAAAAACAAAAACAATCATGTATCAAAATCAAAATCAACAATTTCATTTCTTTAAAATTAAATTGATCAGAAAACAAACACAGTAAACATATCAATAGTGAGAATCAGAGAATGAATTCATGAGCTATGTATGAAAATGTGAAACTAGGGTTAGCGAATTTGGTACTGACCTGTTCGTTCGTTACTTCCGATTAGAAATGTTGCGGCGGTTAGAATCTCAGATCAGAGAGAGAGGCGGCACGGTGGCGCTGCGGCTGAGATATGAGAGAGAAGAAGAAGTAGAAGAAATGAGTTGTGGTTTTTTTATCTTTCTGTAAAATGGTATTGGGCTGTAAAAAAATTGGTAAAAAAAGGTATTGGGCTTATTTACAAATGGGTTGAAAATTGCTCTTCTCGCCTACTATATTGCTCTAAGACCACCCAAACTTACAAAATTGCTTGTTTTTTTAATTTTGTTTAATTTTAAGAGTTTAACTAGTATGCTATGTCGATGTAAAATTATTTTACATATGTGTCTAATAATATTACGTTACATCAATTAATGAATATGATAACTCGTGTTTTTATATTCATTAATTGATGTTACAACACATCATTGGATGCATTTATAAAATAATCGTACACTAACAGTATAGTAATAAAATTCTAATTTTATTTAATCAAAATATGATCTCTATTATTATCTCTAACAAGTTTTTTTTAGACAATTAGCTCTAACAAGTTAAGATCGCGCAATTTTAGGAGTTTGGATCCTCTCCTGCCTTAATCGCCTTAATCTAATGGTTGAAATTGTAAAGAAAAATAAAGTGGTCTGGAGAGAGAAACAACAGTAGTGATCCGATGGTTGCAATTAGTGCAGGTCACATAGCATGAGAGTACCAATAGGAGAGGTTTCAAGTCACAATTTTAGACCTTTCACCAAAAACTCCTATCGTAATAGGTTTCAATGCGGTCAAACAATGGTGTAGTCATGTAGTTGCCAAATGCCAAGTTTAAAGTTGTGATCGGACGATCCAAATTTCAACCTCAATTTCACATTAAACTAAAATAAAAAAATATTTAAAAATTTGAACCGTCATAATCTTGATTAAATAATTATGAAACACTCAGTGCACAAATTTTTTACAAGGCACATACCGTACTTATCCCATTCCCAAGCCTATCACTACATTTTAGTCTTTTTATAGGCTTACCATGCCACAAAGGTTAACAATTTTAGCTACTTTCCACTTGAAATATGCAACTTTTAAATATATTTTAGATCTCATTGTAACTTAACAGCATGTTTAATTGTGTGGTTTGACACCACATTCACACGTTTGGAGACCACTCCTATATGAAAATGAGACGCTATCTAAGAGTAAGAGTGTATTTGGATGAAGGAATATTAGTAATTTCAAAGAAACAAATATTATCAATCCGATATTTAGAACACCAATATCAACTACAAGTCGTGTACGAGTGAAACTTTAAATATATTAGAATCAAATCTATTTTTTAAAATAATAACTATTAATATTATTATTGATGTGTTAGAATATGACCCATAATGTTTCCAAAAAAGAATATGACCCATAACGTCCCATGAATTTAGTATAATTGGTTAGACATCACATTATATATGCAGGGGACGGAGTTCGAAGCCTGGTCATCTCACTTCTTCACTTTAAAAGTGAATTTCTAGCCATTAGACAACTTGACCAAATATATATATATATATATGTGTGTGTGTAATATGGCCATAACTTGTTCTTTTGAGCACTTTTCAACCTTGGGAATGCAAACAAATTAGCAGACAACAATTTGAAACAAACAAAAGCAACATAATGCAAAACTATTTAGTATCTGTAGTTACAAAAAGATTGTGCAATCACATAATTTCAAAAGCAGTTCCTATTCCTATAACAAGCACACAGGATTTAGGATCATGATTTGCTGATGTAAAAACAATACACACTTTCACGCAATAATGAATTATGACCATCGATATAAAATCAGACGACCCAAATTACATATTAATAAAATCAAATATAAACAATCACAAGCGTCGATTGCAGATCAGACAACTAAGAGCAGTAACTGAATCGACGCTGTTACAACGTGTAATCCAAATCCCAAGATTTACATTGTAGTGGACCATTAGGACCACACCTGCACTATAGTACCTTTGCAGTTTGTAATATGACACTACATTTTTCACTTTGTAGTTTATGGAATATATATATCATGTGAACCTACACACACACACACACTCACATGTTGCATTTCACCAAAAGCAAAAATTTTGAATCTTTTGGATTTGAATTTGAATTTGGTGTAGTAAATGCGCCACACTATTTTTTATCTCAATCTTTTGACGATGGAAAAACTGATTTTGTTATTGTGTAGTCTAAACCGTCTGATCTCAGATTAACGAATGAGATCATTTACTACAGAAAACATGTGCTTTCCCCACTGCATGAAATCTGGATCCGCAATTTTGCTAGTTGCAAAACCTTTTAAACGTTAATTTTTAAGAGCTATAAGGTGATGTGTTGGAAGATGGTTTAGATTGGATTATAACACGAGCTCCTGAAGCAAGCCTGTTGAGTTAAAATCAAACTTGTCAATAATGACTGAAAACATATAAGTAGTTTAACGATGTTTATGAAAACAAGTAGAAAAAAATGATGAAGTTAACGCTTAACTTTCTTCGATTTGGATCACTTTATCTTCTCTAAATGAGTCCAGCCTCATAGATTGCTTTTTCTCCGATGAAGGTCTGGTGATGCGTTTGCTGCCACCGTTTGAAAGTACTGGCAATACACCCGAGTCATTAATTCTATCCCCGGAGTTTCTTGATCCATCAGAAATAGGTGATTTCAACTCTTTACTTGTCCTGCATATTTGAGTAAATGTTTTGTTACAGATGAAACATTTGCTAGGATATGATGACGAAAGTGTACGTGTATCACATGCCTATCAAACTCAATCGCAAAACTATAAAACACGAAACAACAAAGGCAGCCACGTTAGTTCTTGATCCTAAGCCATTTTCAGCAACATGTGATGTAAGAACTTAAAGCTTAGTCTCCAAGTTAGGACCACATTTTCTAAGAAAAGAAGAGCTTATACATTGAAATTAAAGGATGGACATAATTGAGAAAAAGAATTCCATAAGCACAATATGTATTTAGAAACAAAACAATACAATAAAAGTTGCTACTTAAGAGTCTCTTTGAATTGACATATTTGAACTTATCTACTGACGTAAGCACTTGGGAGAACTTATGGAAATAGCATAAGATATGTCCATAAGGTATTTTCAGCTTATTTCTATAAGCTCTCCAAGATACTTTATCAAGTTTTTTATCCGAGTAGGGTCAGTCTCACGGGGTTACCATATTAACTGCCCGTGATGCCGACCATATCATCAAATCTTGGCATTATCTCCAACATTGTTTCAAGAAGCTATAAAAGCTATTGATAAATGGTTAAATGCTATTCATCTCTATTATTCCACATGACCACATGAGATGGAAAAACATAAAGAAGAAAAAGACACGACTCACGAGAATCTAAATCTCTGTTTGTCCAGTCTTTCGCTTTTATTCTTTTATATTGCTTACTTTTATTCCCCTTTATGGAGTGTTACTGTCTGATATTGGAAGTTCTAATGAAATCTATGTTTCCCTTATAAAGTAATGAAGCTCCCTTATTTCCTTTAGAAACCTTGCCATACAAGCATAAATTAAGATCTAAACAAGCATATTAAAGCACTTATTTACTATTAAATATTGTTTAGCTTTAAACAAGCATTTTAAAGCACTTATTTTCAATTAAATATTGCTTATGTTAGCTTTAAAAAGCAACATGCAAAAGAAATATAAAGACATTTGCTAGGGCATATTTTAGAATCTTTTACTACTATAAAACAAATTCAAATCTGACAAAGTGTTTAAAGGGATAGAAGATCTTAAACTGTTTTTGTTATAAAAAAAAAGATGCTAAAGTGGTATTTAAATTTGAAGAGAAGTGAAAACATAAGCATAATATGAAAGTAGAGGCGCAGAGTTTATTCATTGCATCTAAGGTTTGATTTGTATTTGTAACAATCAAATCATTAATTTAACGAGTGGTTCAATAAGGAAAAATCCGCGTCTGATGAAAACTGTAAACACCAAATTCAATTTCAAACATGAACAAGAGAGACATATGGTTCGTAGACAAAGTACATAAACATATAAAAAAAAAATTCAAACCACTCGAGTCTGGTGCAAATGGTTAGTGCGCAGTGTATGTGAGTGTCATAAACCCTTGAGTTTAGCTTAATCCAACTTTCTTCAGTAATTAAAGAAAAACTATATGCCAAAAATAAGTAATATTGTTTGGTTGTAACTTGCAAAGAAAAGTGTGGAAAGCAAAGCCTACCTCTCAGCGTTGAAAGAAGAAGAGCGTTTGAGAGCATTATGTCCATCTTCTTCCTTGGCCATTTTTGACTCGACTAAGCTCCCACTAAAATACTCTCTGTCTTCCATTCTGAGGCTAGTCACCTTCGGATTCCCTCCAATGCAGTCTAATTCTCCCAACATAACAGAAGTTGAGAACAACGGGGAGGGGAATTTCGAATGAGAATATCGAGCCTTATAGGAAGGAATCAGGTCAAGACTATGGTTTTTCACCGATATAGACCCGCACGAGATCAATTGCAACAGCAAATTTGAAGCCTTGAATCTTGTACTAGTTTGCATTTGAATACCGTCGTCTTCTAGGATCCTAAAGCTATTCATTCTACTTGCATCAGCTCTAATAAGGGATTCCAAAGTTTCAGTCTTCCCTCTAGATGACATTGGACTCGGATTCGAGAGAGAAGGTGAAACAACATCTGGACAGATTTCTGAATCATCTTTCACTAGTGGCATTTGAGTTTCACATATTTCATCACATTCAGATTCTAATGAGCTATCCTCTGTCGATACACCCTTGGTACAAGTTATCTGTGTTGAAGGTCTGCTAGTATATTCTTCGGTTTGAGTCGAAGCATCTGCCAATCCATCAGTTTTGTAGATTTTGTATTCTGTCAATGATAAACTTTGAGAATCGCTTTTTCCATCTCTAGACTCTGGAGAAACATCGGATGAACCGGTATGTTGTCTTGGAGAAATCTCATCTTCTTGAGAGTTTCTACCATCTCTTTCGTTCATGCTTGAAGAGGAAGAAGCCTCGTCGTGGCTCCTACATGAAACTGGCTCCGGCAACCGCTTGAGGCTCTGTAGTTTCACATTGCTACTAATAGGGCTAAAACGGTCTGCGAGTCAAAATTGAAAATTCACAATGATTTTAAGATTTGCTAAAACACAAATGTGAAGATAGATAAACATAAACAAAACAAGATCCATAATATTATTGACCTGAATTTGATTCGCAAAACAGCTCGGAGCCTTTGAGGACATACTCATTACCGTGTGCAGGTAGAATTAAATCATCTTCACTAAGGTCATGCCACACATATCCATTCCTGTAGCCCCTAAAATTACATAATAAAAAAACATGAACACAGAAGTACACAAACAATTTGGCATACTTTGAAAACAACACTATAAAGCCGAACAAACTAGATTGCTTCATCCAATCCAACTATAATAATAACTTTTAAACTACCTTGATTTTCGTAGAATTCAAAAGAGAAACAAAGGACTAAAACAGTCTCTATCAATTCTAAAAACCATTCTTTTGGTTCCTTATGCTTCTCTCTCCCCATACAAAGGCCTTGTTGGGATAAACTGCTTAATGAAGTGCTTGTAACATAAGCACGTATCATATAAGTGTTTGTGTATAAATATTTCTATAACAAAAGATAAAATAAAGTCAAACTGTTACCACATAAGCTAGTTATTTTCCTAAGCTACTTTGGAAAGCTTATAAAAATAAGCTATTTTCAGGTTATGAGCACGTCATAAGCTATTTTCATAAACTCTCTCAAACAGTCTCACAAGTATTAACGCCACTAGATAAGCTCAAATAAGTTCATCTAAACAAACTCAAAATTGAACAAGTTCTCACCTTTTACAAGACCATGAATACAAGGAAGCCATGCCTCTACCCCTCAAAGCATCAAGCTTATCAATCACATCTACACACAAACAAAACAATTCTTAAAACACACAAAAAAAACACACAAAAAAACACAAACAACTAAAAAAAATCCCAAAAAAATTGTTCAAATTTAGCATTTCAAAATTCCAATATTCACCTCTCAAGAACAAACCATCAGGAGATGAAATAGGAACCTCCATGAAATGAGGATGTTCAAGCTGTCTATTCCTACAAAGATAGTAAACAACAGGAACTTTCCTGTTCTTGTAATACTTTGGAGGTTTTTCCTTCCATACTTTAGACCTTTCAGGACTCAATTGTTGCCTATACTTCTTCACCCTTGTTTCCATTCTCAAAATCAAACCAACCCCACAAAAAAAACTTGCTAAAAATTCAAACTTTTTCACACAACTTCACTAAAAACACAAAAGGGTATGTGAATTCTCAACCAGAATACAAAAAAATCAGATCTTTAGAACCCTTTAAATAAGGGGTGTAATAAAAAACAATAAAGGAAAGGGGTTTAATGGAAAAATTGAAGTACCCAATTAGGTGGAGTGAGAGAATCTATGAAGGGTATGTGTTGGTTTTGTTTGGTTGAGGAAATTATGGGACAGAGGAAGAGAGTGTGGTGGGTTTGTGAGATGAGAGAATTTGTTGTTGGAATTGAAAAAAAGACAAGACAGTGAAGGTGTGTAGCTTGTTGCTTATTTCGCGGTAATCTTTTTGTATATGATTTGATTTTTGATTCACTGTTGCAAAGTCTTAAATTTGGTTTCACTCTTTTTGTAGTAAGTACTCTCTTTTTTTTTGCTTTTATCCTTTTCACCGTTTTTACTGATGTTTAATCTCGGCTCGTGTCTATCTCTCATAAATGGACGATAAATTAAGTATAGAAAATGAAGTAAATTTGAACTCATTTTTAAGTAGTGTTTTTAAATTGAAAATGGTCATCGCGTCTATTCTTGTTTTAATAGTCTGTTTGATCAAGATCAGACAATTCTAAGTACATTGATTGTGTGAATGTGGGTTTTTTATGACATTGATGAATCACCGAATGTGGGTATATTGAATGTTCGATTGATAATGATTTTGTACCTGTTTGGAACTACGTTTGTGCGTGCTAACATATGCACGTCTTGCTGGATGCTCGATGCAAAATTGTCTTGATTTCAAGAAGCTAGCATCCGAAGCCTAAAGTATATGTGATTCTTATCGCAATTTCAAGAAAAACATGAATTAAGAAATGAAAATTTAAACTTACGCTTAATTTGATGATAATTGATTTTCGCATGAAAGTTTATGTGAGTTAGATTATGGAACTTACCAAATTTTGCGACGAAATATTTACTAATTTCTCACCAACAAATTATTTACGTGTTTTTTGGACATGAGTCAACACTTTTGCCAAACAATCTTCTTTTTACAGATGATCAATTGACGATTAATGAATATAACTGTATGTCACAACTTATTAACCATTTATCTAATACTATTAACCATAACTTTGAACTCATTAACCATGATTTTCAAGTGTAATATCTAAAAACCATATAATTATTCCATATACTTTAATTTTGCCATATTTACAAATTTTTTGTTGTTGTATTCTACGTTGATTAATTTAAAATTTGTATAAAAATACAATTAAAATCACGTAGAAAATGATATCGATGTCTCAAGTGTTTATTTCTATTTTTAGTGGATAAAATGACAATCACCGTGAAAAACTAACACACAATTGTAAGATGCAAGTTCAAACCGTCTATTTATTTCAATAGTTAAATAAAAGCATGAAAAATATATATATTTATGTTTCCTATTGTCCCTGCACAAGATAAGTGATAGCACGTAGATATATTTATTGTGAATAAGTGACTATTAAAATGCATACCAAAAAAATCGGTTAATACACATATATAGCAAAGTTACTAACTCCACCACATGGATCAATGAAGAAGAAGTGGACATTTATCATTGCTTGCAAATTACAGCATTCATGTTCATCAAGTTAATACACACGTACTCTTACCATCAAGAGAAACTCTAACTTTCAAAATGAAAGATATTTGTTGGTAAAAACTTAACTATATAGATAAAAAATATTGATATTATTAGATTGAATATTTTTATCTGAGTTTGAAATCAGAACTTCATAATTGTACGTGAGTTTTAAGTGATATATGTTACTTCGTAAAACAAAGAGTTGAAGACACTTGTTTAGATTTGGATTGTTCTACAAAAAAGATATAAAAGATTAGTAGTTCTACATTATTATTCATCTTCCTTATTTATTCAAAATTTACTACTTAGATAATAGTATTAGTGTACTAAGCATATTAGGTGCATATAAACTCATATGTACCTGCTGCTGGACCCCCCTAAAATATCTGGCATTTTTCAATTAGACTTATAAGCCTTAATTCCCCTTGCAAGTTGCATTAATTCCCTCTCGTGCATAGTGTATGAATTAAATTTGAAAAGCTTATACCTAAAAAAAAATTGAAAAACTGAACAAACTCCCTATTCAACAGGCCCACAATTAAACTATGAATCAAATTTAGCACATGAACTCAAACTATATATTTAATTTGTACACAATCTCTATATAAAACTATTTTACGCATAATAAGTGTAATCATATTTTGCCTCTATAAGCTTAATTCAATTAGTAGGAACATTACATACAATATGTAGGACTGAGATTTGAATTTTGATAATCCACTTATTCATTCTTAAAAAAATGAAATTATAATCAAGGCTACCTGACCAAAGAAAATGCAATCACATATTCATAATTTATGCAGAGATATTTTCAGAAATTAACATACAAAAGTGATATTAAAGTGTGATTCGATTAATTATTGTATAAATTCAATCAAATTCTCTTACTTTTCATATTTTCGTTCTTATTTTATTAGGTAAAATGATTCTAACGATCTAATGTTTATTTAGGAAGTGTAAAATACAGCTAATGATGGTTTTAAGTAGAGTTTAATTTCTTTTATAAGCAAAATGAATTATAAGGAGTAGTGGAGTATAAGGAGTATTCATCCCTTACCAATTCTAAACAACCACCAATTAGATGCATTGAAAGAAACTAAAGGATTGTCACCAATCCGAAAAATCTAAATTTACATTGCTCCCTACTCAGCTTATAAATCAAAACCACGAAATGTAAATTATTTGGTCCACTACAAAAGAAACATTAATAAAAACTCCTCAAAACAAAATATTATGCATACGTCAAATACTCCACATCGTAGCAACCCATAACAGATGACTAAATCTCTTTTAATTTAGTTAAGAATCTTAATCAATTACCATTTACGTATAATTGGAAAGTTAAAGCTCTTTTAAGTTTATGCATTTGAATGGAGATATATACTTTGTAGATCAATTTCTATCAAAAGGAGTGGTTTAAATTAAGGGAGATGATTTAGACAGGCTACACATAATTAAATCAAATTTATATGATTAGGAAATATGATATTGTTCTTAATTTGTTCTTAATTTAGAGTCATATTGTACATACATATATACCTATATGCTTGCAAGTCTTTGAACAATCATACAAGTTGACAATGTTCAATGCAACCAACTAATCCAACAAGGACCTGATGATGGTGAATGACATTAAATAGGATTCCCTTCTGCCTAGGGCAAGCAAACTAGCACAATTTGTTCAACTTTGACTGGATTTTGAATAATTCTCACATCATTATTGAAAATTCAAAGTAACATCAAATATATTTTTTTGAGTAATGATTCGTCCATACCTAAGATATCTTTGGTTTAAAAGTGAAATGATGCATGAGTTAGAATTGCGCATATATATATAAGTCAAGACCATGAGTTAGGTTTTATATATAGTGAGAGATTATTAGGGTTTCTAGACCCAAAACCTTCTACTTGACCGTTGTCCTAACGACACGTGCAAGAAGCCAGGAAGATTGCACTAGCCATTTGATCTAATGGTTTTGGTAAGTCTATCGATCCTACTTTAGCGTGCCTCTAAGGTTTGTCTATGTAGTGGTTCGTCCTAGCCCTAATGACCGAGAGTGAGCTGACCCAAATATAGAAATGAGCATTGGATCAATCCGAAGTATTCTATTTACATCCCCCAAATCTTTTATAACAGAGCAGAAATTGAGAAGAAAAACAAAAACAGAGATGAATTCATCATGTCCCTAGTTGTCAACTAAACTAGTCGAACGAGCTTTATATGAGGCTATGTTTTGATCATTGGTTGGTAAAGAACATCAACATTCCCACATGTTGGTGTGGTGGTAGCATATCTAAGTATTAGGGAAAAAAAACATATATATTTTTCAAATGATTGTATTGTTTTGTACTATGCTACATATTGGCCATGTGGGACTGCATGTGTACAACTTTGTTTTGTTTCCTAGTTCAAGGATCAATATCCATTGCAATGTGAAAAAACATGTTTGACTCACATTATTTTTTCATAAGATCATTATTAATAAATTATTTACACCGTCGATTTTAATTAGACGATTAAAACTGCATGACATAATTATTATGTATAATTCAAATTATTATTATATTGATATACCTTACTGTTGAGTGGTGGCTTCTGGAGGACCAAAGAAAACCCAAGAAAGGTACTAGGTTGAAAGATTGTCACAATTGAGAAATTCAAGTTGGAGTATAGCCTAATGTTTTGAACAATTAATTGATGTGGGGTATATGTATAATGTAGTCAAGCAGAGTGACTATCTTCAAGTCTCTAATCCATGGAATAAGCTACCCATCCCCATAATAATAATAATAATAATAATAATAATAATAATAATAATAATAATCATAATTGTTGGTTTAGGATAATGAAGATGAGGAAGAATAAAAATGAGTTTTCATTGCTTCAAAAATATAAATTTGGGTTTGTTTGATGTAGATGAAGAATAATGAAAGGAAAAAGATGAATATTGCTATCTTGTGCAAGAATTAACATTTATTTTTTAATAAAATTAACGGAAAGAACCCCTTTTTATTAACAAAGATATACTTAAGTGGCCAAAATAAAACAAACAAAAGGATTAATTAAGAAACTAAAACATAACGCTTATTATCTGGGAACTAAAATAAAACTAACAAATTAGTCTAGGGGCCAAAAGAAGAAGTAAACCATGCTTATCAAAAAAAAAAAAAAAGAAGAAGAAGTAAACCATTAACTTGGGCTTCTAATATAACTGTGGACCTGGGCTTTGTGAGTCGGTCAGACCATTCTGTCAACTCAAGTCCATTGACACTAGTCCAAAGAGTTTAATTTGGTGGGATTATTATTGCTGTCCATTCACGGCTTAGTATTTCATGGACTTATTGCTGTCCTTAGCAAGGGAAGATTCCTGGTAATTTAGAATTTCATCGACTTGTTGTCCAGAGAGCACGTAGATGAGATGATAAATATTTCTTTCAAATCATTAGAGATTAAGGATTCAAATTCAGCTCTAAAAATGTAGCTTTGTTGAATCTCTTTAGGAAGTTCATTGTGGTTTAATCCAACTCGTAAGGTCAAACTCTACAGTTGTTCGTAAACGAAACTTGATATTTATACAAAAAAAAACAAAGATAAAATTTATATTACCAGTAACATATCTCCCGATAGAATTTTTACTATTGGATAATATCTCTAAATGGAAGGAAAGAACATGAGGATATGTTGTGATCAAATCCTAACCCAGAACCTAATAGTGGTGTCCTTTATATGCAAACCAGAGAACAGGGGACCATTCCCCACTTTGGTTACTAAAGTAGCCGGGGTCTAGGTTTATGGATGGATTTTGTCAGCGAAAGTCCCTCAAACTCAATCACAACCACATGTCGTGACCGTTTAGGAGTAACTCGACTGAAAGGAGAGGAGCGAAGCAGATGCATTACCGGCTGACTATTAATTGATAAATCAATCGAAGGGGGTTGGAAAACCAACATCGGACCGGGATGGGGAGGTGAACAATCATCCAAATCTAAGGGATAAACTTTTGAGTAGTGTTAATTAGATGCACTAATAGATTTGTACACAAGAGCCAATGTTGTATGAGAGTGAAAGAAAGAAAAATAGATTAATATAATTTTGCCTGTAACATTATTTTAAGCTTTTAATTTCATCCTTGAATTGGACAATCCATGGCACAAAATTAGGACTAAAAATGGTAAAGATTGTTTGGTTAAAATAAGGGCCATAGATAAGAAAGTGAGGGACAAGGCACTTGCTTTAGTACTAAGAAATGCTAATTAGTACTAAGAAATGTACTGAGAGATTATATAATATAACCTCCTTTTTCACATAATATAATTTGACAACTTTTTTTAATCATCATGTAGCATGTTTCATTTGTCTGTGGAATCCTGTTTTTATTATTTATATCCTTTCCTATTGTCATATGCTATTATTGAACATGATTTAGTCAACATTATCTACTCTTCTACTAGAAGAAATTAAAATATTTGATGGGTCTTAATTAATTGAAGAATGAAGATTAAAACAAGTTCATTGCAAGAAGAAATCACACATTAAAGAAAAAACATAATTTTCACGCCGTTCAGATATATACACTTTTGCATTAAGAAACTTTAAGCCGGAAAATATACTTCTAAAATCGTGCGTGATTTTTTTCGAAATGTAGCGAAGATAAAAGTTGCTATGAATTAGAAGAAAAAAAAAGAAAAAGAGATTAATTCTTGTTAATGTAAAAAAACATAAGATAAGATGTGAATAATCATAATTTCTCTAAAAAAGCATAACATAATCATACATTACACCAGTAATAGATATTTTGGGTCCACCCCATACCAACAAACAAAGCTCAAAGACCTTAGCTTTTGGTTGTTGGTCACACTCACCTCCCAAATTCAACCACTCCACACCCAATTTTCTCTTAATTCTTCATGATGTGATCCTATACATCAATCTCACTCACTCACTCAATCACAAAACACAACACACACAAACAAACCTAAATCACATGCTTGCTGCACTACAGTATCTTTGTTTGTTACACAATAATTTTAGACAAAAACAAATCCTCTTTTGCATCAAAAAGCAAAAGTAGATCATTGTGAAGATTGAACAAATTCTTCACTTCCAAATATTTCCTCCTAAAACAAGCCTAAATCAAGATGGTAAACTTTGTGTTCTAAAACAAACAAACCACGAGATTCTAGCGCAACCGGTTGATGCGCAATAATGTTTGCAAGTGTTGTAAACTCTAAGATACCGAGTTCACTTCCTACAAATCAAAAAAGAAAAACATACAAACAAACCGCTATACATATACTAGATCAGTCTCTAACCTTAAAATCCTATGATCTTGCATATGTCTGGAATCACGGTAAATTTGATAAAATCACAATAACACTGTAATTTTGTTGAAGTTACAAACTATAACTTCAGTCAAAATTACACTAACTCGCAGTAACTTTATCAAATTCACAGTAAATTCAAACATACACCGGACCGAATTACTAAACTAAAAACTATATGGTAAATTAAAATCAGACCATGAGTAGAAATCAAATCAATCAGTGAAGTACAACCCTTTGGTACTTATTCTCATTAGGAGAATCAGAGTCGTCAAAAAATACCCTTTTTCTACTTACTCTTCCACAATGAGAATCACTATTAGTAGTATTAATATTGCTACTAAAAATTGAATCTTGATGAAGGATTTGAGGTATGGTGACAGGTGGAATCTCAAAAGACTCAAGAGGTGGAGGAGGGTGTTTCCATTGAGGAAGTGGTCCAGCAAGCAAAAGGGTCTGAAGAAGAGGACCAGCTTTCATCACTGCCTGCAAAAGTTTACCTTTTTCAGGTAATGGTTTGTTTGGTGTTAAAACTTCAATCATGGATTGGTCAATAATTGGTGAAGAAACAATGCTTTCTTCACAATCTGATGAAGATAAAGAAAAACCATTGTTTGAGTCAATTGTTCTTTTTGTTGTAATAACTTGTTCATCTTCAATGCTTGAAACTCCAGAAAGTGGAGCATTATTTTGATTTTGATGGAAAACTAGCTTCTCTAAGAGAAGTGTTTGACATTTTTCTTGTGCTTCATCTCTTTCTCTAATGATGTTGTTGATTAGATCTTTAAGATTCATTAGTTGTTCATCTTTTTTTGTGAGTTCTTCTTGTGCTAGTGTTCTTGTTTGTTCAAGCTCTAAAGTTGTGTATAGAAGTGATTGTCTCAAATCCTCCATTGACTGTAAAACAATTAAGTTAAACAAGAATTAATTAGTGTATGTTTGATATAACTATATAAGTATCACACTGGATACGTCAGAATTACTATGTAGTGCGCTTCTGCAAAATTACAGTAGATCACCGTAATTCTGATGTATCCAGTGTCATACTTATGAATTTATTGTTAGAAATGGAAGAAAGGATTAAGAATGGAAATAGTTAGTTACCTTTCCTTGGCAGTAATAAGCCCAGTTAAGAAGAGAGTTAGGTTGATTGTCCATGTAATTAAGATTTGAACTTTTTTGAAAGAAATTAAGAGGAAAGGAAAATGGAGGGAATGGAAGAAGAGAGAGGGAGAGAGGAAAAGGAGATTGAGATAAGTGATTTTGGGTGAAGTGGAGGTAGAGAAGCTCTTTTATAAGAGCTTAGTCCAAAGACACTGTTGGCCAGTGGCCACTATGGCTTGCTTTCTCACTTGGATTTTGAGAACAAGTGCTTTTAAAAGCCAAAAGCCTTAAATAAATCCTAGTACACTACACTGTGTTCTTTATCTTTTTTGAAATCATCTTTATAATTTATTTATTTAGCTGAGTAGACTCTCCTAAATTTTATTAGGGACAGAAAATAACTTAAAATTACTTATCAATAAAAGTCAAAATATAGATTTTCTTGCCTTTTTACAGATTATCTGATTAAAAAGTAACTGTTGAGATCAAAATTGTGCGAAAATGTATTAGATAAATCGTGGTCAACCAATTTTTTTTATAACTGAGATTGTTTATTGTGTCTAATTGTGTGACGCAGTTACACAGATAATCCAGATTATAAAAGTCTTATATCAACAACATATTTAAATTATATTCTTTTCAATCATAAATATAAGAGACACTTGAATCAATAAAAAGTAATGTATTTAATCCACAATATTATTCCTACTAATCATTGTAAGTAAAACTCAAGGTTCACATCAATTAAATACACCTTATATCCTAAAAGATCGTATAGATATTTGATACAATGAGTGTCAAATTTACAATATCTTAATCTGAATTCTATATTTAGTATGTGTGAGTTTCATTGATATAATTTTTGAAAAAGAAAAATGTAAGGGGTCAACACAATAGTATTTTTAACTTAAAAGTAATTTGATATAAAAATAAATAAATTATAATGTGGCACAATCTCAAATAGTATGGCGGGGAAGCAAAAATGAGCAGTAAAAGCGGGAACAAGAAAAGTAGAAACCAAACCAAATATATGAGACAACAAGTCTTGTTCACGTTGGTTGAATTGCTTTTTAAGCCACTTTCACTCTCATGTTATTTATTACTTTTTGAGAGATTAAATATAAGAAAGTGACCTTAAAAAACAGTAATCCCTTTCAGCCATACAATTAATATTAGGGTTTATCCTAACTAGTGCATGCATTAATTAAGCATACAAAATAAGTAAGTTTTATATTAAAAACAATATTTTTAATATTTTTTAAGGGTTGATTGTACAAGTTTTAATATATTTTTGCTTTAATAAGTATATCTTTAACTAGTATATAGAGTACACTATTTAATATTTTCCTTTAATATTAATAATAGACTCTAATACCAATCTGACTCTTCTAAATAGAGTTTAAATGGCCATGAATATAGTAATATATTGTGTTTCATAAATCTATAGATCGATATAATTTTTAAGAGTATTATTTTTCACATAAAAACAATTAGCGGTATAGTCTGTTGTTTATTTACTTTTTATTCATTAATTGTAAAAAAACTCAAGTGATATTTTAAAAAGAAAATTTGTTAAAATTCTTTTTTTTTTGTATTTTTGCATAAATTATATAATAGTTGCTAGAAAATTGAAGGGATATAGAAGTCTCCTGAGATATGGAAGAGTTGAGATAAATCCAGGCAGAGTCTACTCGTAAGATCTTTTGGTATCTTTCTGATAATCATATTTCTATCGTTTCTCAATTTTTTTAGCCATTAGCGGTTTAGAATGAATCATATCTCTCACCAAACATATAATTAAACTCATTATTTAATAAATTATAAATTACTTAATAAGTAAAATTATATGTTCGTTCTTGTGACTTGTGAGTCTAACTCAGTTGATACGTTATGTGTATGAATCGGAGTTAGAACTATAATACATCCATTTAATTTATTCATCATAAAAAGTGAAATTCTAACCGTTGAACTATAAAATAATAAAAAAAAGTAAAAACTTAATCAAGGAAATATATATAACGAAACACGCAAAAGATCGAAGAAGCAGACATAAACTTGAACCATTTTGCTCATTATTTTGTGTGCAAAACTAATTAATTATATTATCTTTTTATTTTCATCATCCATTTAAACTAGTTTGGGATATACTTAGCTTGAAAATTTTGGTTTATGCTTGCCGTCAATAATTAGTATTAAAAAATTGATAGGGTACGTGCAAACAATGGTGTGTGAAAAGATGACTATATAGTCACCTAGTTAAATTGAAGTTTCTCAGTAGTTTCTATATTAAATGGTTAATCATTTTTTATTTTGAAAGAAAAAGTTAATCATATTAAAATAATATAAATTTGCAATTTAGGTAGGATATGATTCTTCTAACTTATACTTATTAGAACTTCGAGAGAATTTTTGTTTTCTAGTTTAAATATTTACCGTTGAAAAAATCAACTCGCAATTCTCATGCATGTTTCCTATATAATGACTTTGATTCTTCTATTACAAAAAAGTTTATTGTCTAATTAGTTGAAACCCGCTTAATCAAAAAGATTTTTCAAAATTGACAATTTCACTTAGTTAATATACCTACCCCCTCTTTTGGAGTGAAAAATTTGTAAGTAGGTTATTTATTTATTTTGGTACATCGATGAAAAAATAAAATCATTATAAAGTCACACAAGTAAAGTAAAGTGATCACAGATTGAACTTTGGTCATGGACGTCCGACTTATCTATTTCAGTATTTTCTGTCAGTTGAGCTATTACTTCTGAATGTAAGTAGGTTATTAATAGTAAAGGGAAATTAATATATTAAAAATAAGGAAATTTTAAAAAAAAGTATTTTGGCTCAAAAATATCATGGTTTTTTATACTCAATTCAATATATCATATAAAACTTATATAGAACTAACATTATAAGTAGGTAATAAATTTTGTTTTTGGACGGTAAGTCGTTAATAAATTTTAGTTAAATATAAATTATTCGAAATAATTTAAGTTTAACTTCTGGCTGAATTAATAATTGATTAGAAATTATTTATTTCCGGATCAGAACAAATTATGATTTAGCAGAACATTTTTTCTCTAACCAGATTATTCAGTTCAATTGGTTAGTAAACTTCACCAAAAAAAATTATGGAGGGCTCGGGTTTAATTTTTAAGTGAAATAATTTTTTTGTGTAAACAGGAATTGTTTTCTCAGCACATCATTTTTGATAAATCAAATTAGACCAATTATGATATGTAATAGTTATCAATCAACTCATGGCTACATGTGCTCTTAATTAGAATTCTTAATTATAGCAATACTACCTCAAAATAGAAGCCTAAATAATAGATAACCCCCTTTTTCAATCTTTGTCTGACTCACTTGGCATGGTAATATCATACTGGGTCAATGGATACTGATTAGTTAAATTTATTGGTCAGGAAAAGGAGCTGGTAAACCAAACTTTCCCACCAAAATTTTCCCAAATTAAGAAAGGTGATTGACCCCTTAATTTGAATACAATAAAAATCCTACTGCAAGAAATGGAGACTTCTATACATATTTGACTTACTCAAGACCCTAATGCTAAAGTTTGTAAGTGTAGGATCTTATCTTTAATGAAATTTTGATTAAATTAGCTAGCCATGGTATATATTTACCCATATATATGTTATTGCCACACAATAGTATTCTCTAATAATCATCACTCATCAGACATTAATTGTTATTTTTTCTCCGATTTTGAAGTTTTCATTTTATATTATGAACGTATTCTTTATTTTTCCTATGCCGTTTTTTTCTTCTAGAATCAAGTGTGCATTATTGGTGTTGAATAATCAATTAGAAATGAGTTAATATACAAAGTATATATAAGAGAGATATTATATTTTAAAATTTTAGATGAATATGTAACGCCAAAATTTATGTGCTAATATTATTAACTTGTTGTTACTTTAAGTGTGTTCCTCGAGACCTGAATTTGGTGGAGTCACTTATCTGTGACTGTTAGATCTTTATCAAACAACTCATGTTTTGAACCGTTTAATGAAGATCTGATGGTCACAAATCAATGACTCTTGCTCCTCGACTTCCAACAAATTATACTTTATGTATATGGTATATTAGACATGTGTACGGTTTCAACCTTGAAGACAAGCAAATTTTCAATGATTCAAAATAACCGGTGGCCGTTAAAACATATGATGATGAGGAGATGTATAAATTAGTTAATTCATTATTGATGCTATACATCAATTATTTATATCATATACTATAGCTAGGTTTCCTAGATAAATATGTAGTGAATAAATATATACAATAGCACAACATGTTATCATTGTTTTCTACTACTTTCAAGAAAGAAAAGGGTAAATCCAAATCAATAATACAAAGGCCAAACCAAAAGGGAATAAAATGGGACGGCGCATCTATGTGTCTTGATTTTGAGATTATTGTCTTTCAGCAATTTGGTTTTACCTTTCTCAATATTACCTGCATATATGCTCAACCTAGTGTATGTGCCAATCAATGTCTAGGAAGTGCCATATTGAAGAATTAGAGGTAGAGTTATAGGGCATTAGAGAGATACATAATGTGTGTGATTGGTTTTTTAAACACATAAATTTGATTTTGATAAGTTAAGATGATAGAAAGACACATTAATTTGTTGGGGATAGTCAACATGTTACAAAATTATATGAGATGTTACAAAATTGGTGAACATTATTATCTCGGTTCTTTTTTATAATAGATGATTAAATAAATGATGTATTTGATCAATAATATATACAATAAATATAATCGGAGGTGGAGGTAATATATTACTAATGAAGATGATTTATCTATTTTTAATTTGGGTACATTATATTATCCATATTTTCATTTGTTTACAATAATTTACACAAAACAGTACAAATAAATGGAATTGATATATGTTGTCCAATTAGGTTGTAGAACTATGTGAGCAAGCTTTTAGACTTTGTGATGTCCACTACGAGTATTATAATATATTTATGTGTTATAACATTGATTAATTAGTTTGTGGCATGTGTTATCATACATATTAATTAGCAAGCGTGGTAGGCCATTTTCATACTTGTATAAATGAATAATTTTGTATCACAATCAATGTTTCTTATTTCATAATTTTCAATTAGTATATGGCGCCATAAAAATCAATTGAAAGTTAGTTAGCAGTTAGCATATAAACTCAACCGTCTCTTAAAATATTAGAAATATAAGAGGAAGGAAGTGGAATTGCACTATTGTAGGTGACTACTTTCAAAATCATATAATTGTATGTCTTAGGCATGTTATGAAGCCATGATTTAGATTGTGATAGACATAGCATGATACTAGCAATTATGATAATTAAATCAATCAAATAACGAATAGGTAAGCCATGATATTTATTTTAGTAGGAATGGCAAAATGGGTTAGGTCCATCGTATTAGTCATTGAGCTGATTAATTTTGATGGAGCGGATTGAAGTTTTGAACCCAACGTTTTTATTTTTTTGAAACGATCAAATGAAATTTCATTAATAAAAACATATTAGACTAGCACAAAGCGTATTCATTTAGCATATGAAAGAGTTTAAACAATACAAAAAAGGAGTCTATCACTTGGAATGCAAAACAAACACGCCAAGGGAATAAAAAGAGAAACAAGAACTAAACCAACACAATCAACTACCCTGCCACCCTAAATACAACATAGAATTAGAGAGTCAAAAGCTGAAATCAATCATAAAATCTTTCCGTTTTACCCTTAACCACCACCACCACTTATAAAGACGAATTTGATCCACCAGAGCCACATCAACGTTTTTAATAAGTACATCTTGTTTAATTTAATATTGTTTTGACACATTCAAATGTTTCACATATTATTTGATAATCATTTTTGGTAAATCACATTATTTGATAATTGAGATTAAAAATAATTTATAATCAATACTCACATTACTTTATATGAATAAACTTATTAAGGACAATACCATAAATGTATTTGTACAAAACTTCGAAATTGTTGTGGCTTGAAGTCATAGCTGTTACCATGAGAAGTTGTGATTAGACATACTCCTCTCAATCTCATTAAAAAAGTATGTCAAAAGAATGTTATAACTTATAAGAAAAAGTATATCAAGAGAAAAAATAATAAATGGTTAATGAAGACACGCTAAATCTTTATAAAGTTTATCCTATCCAAACATTAATAAAAGTAAGAAAACATTTTTGTCAAAAGGGAAAAAGAGGGAGAACATTACTAATTATAGTAATCATTATACTATCACCTTCTTTTTGTTATTAAAATAACCTTAACTAACCAAATATTAGATAGTTTAGTGGTGATTGATTTTTGACTTTGTTGGGTTTTTGTATGTTGGCTACATTTTATAAAAACAACTACTAGCCAAATGCTGAGACAAATGTTGTAGCATATGGAACAGCATTGTGTGATCTGCTTGTTGCGCACCAACTCGCGCTATATTTATGTGCAAGATCTTCTGGAGATTCTATGAAGTTTTATATTTAACCAAGCGTGCAGAACAACACGCGCAGGTTGAATGAGTTGTACAAGCTGTCAAGCCTTTGTGTATTTCCATAATTAATATTGATATATTTTTGGAAACAATATTCTTGCTCATGAAGAATTGTTAGCTGGACCTGACAACGTCCAAGCTATGTTTTGAAGCCCAAACCCGTGCTATCTCAGTACTATATATAGTGAAGACAAACCCTAGTTTGGGTGGGAAACCCGTGTGTTTACTAAAGCGTGTGTTTAAGGTTTTAGGGTTTTCCCGTGTTAATTGTGAGTCTTGCTTGCGTCTTCATGATTCAAGCTAAGGACTGTGTTTGAGTTGTAATGGTGTACTGCTCTTAAGCTGTAAAGTACGGAGTTAGTTGTGTCTTTAGAGTGTGTCTCTTAAACGTAAAAACATTGAGTATTTGATAACAGTGTTGTCTGTACTGTTTGGTAGGAATTGAGACGGGGTCTCATGTCTAGGAGTTCCTAGGTAGAGCAGTCACTGGTAGGGTCTAGGTGCGAAGACAAGTAGTGAGGCTACGTTGTGCTTTTCACTAGAACTATAATAGTGGAGTTCATTCCTGGATTGGTATCCCCCAAACTAGGGCAGTTGCGCCGAACTGGGTTAACAAACTCATTGTGTTATTTACTTTTCCGCTGCGTTTAATTCACGTTTTAATTGTGTTATTGTCCTGAGCTAGACACGCGCTCGGACAGTTGTGTTTACATTGTTCACAGCGTTTGTCAGTCTGGTTGCCAAAATTTCAGACTTGACAAACAAATTTAATCTCTACAGTTAGGGGTACTCGCAGTTCGGTTTAATTTGAATCGGTTATGAGACAAAATATCATCCGATCCAATGAAAAAATAGTATGAAGTTTTGTTCGGTTTTTGGACGACTAAAAAAATTATCCGATCCAATCCAATCCAATTCAATTTTATGCGGTTTACTTCGTTTCGGTTAGTTCGGTTTTATTCGGTTTTTAAATAAACATAAATACTTGTCAATATAAAAAATTTATTTTAACTGTTAAAAAAATTTATGCAAGCAACTAGAATAATAATTATATTGCTAGATTTGAAATATATTGCTAGATGAAACTAAAGAGAGAATTGAGTGTGACGACGATGAGTTAAGGGAGGTGGTGATAGATTGAGAGAACATAAACATTTCTTTTGTGTGTTGCTACGGCGGATAAAAGTTTTCTATTTTCGCGCGCCTTAAAATGAGAGAAATAATATTTTTTTGTGATAATAAAAATGAGAAATAGTTGTTATGACTCAAACTTTCGGTTCGGTTTTCATGAAGTCATCCGAAATTCGATCCGAACCAATCGGTTTTGCTGTAAGGTAGTCCAAACACATCCAAACAACTTCGGTTATTTTCGATTTTCAGTTATTTTGTAGATTGGATTGGATTTGAGCACCCCTACCCGTAATTGTGTTTGAAAGAGAACTGTAACCATTTTATGTCAGAATTCACTCTGGACTCTGATTACTAGGGCACCTTCCCCTTGAACCAGATGGTGAAAGTCAAAAAAGATAAAAGCAATTAATGTTTTGTAGCACCCCTAAAATAATTGCTCATTTTTATTTTCTTTATATATCGAAAAAATAAATTGCTTTCATTAGGAATTATTTTCTAGACCTCCATTTACTCAATCTTAATGTCCCAAGTTCTTACTACTTGAGCTATGATACGTGACTGTTTATAACACATTGTGTGAATATTTTATCCTAAATTTTTTGTGAGAATATATATTTTTTGTTTTATATTTTTTTGTTTTATATGATTATATTGTCGGACAATAAATATAAATACTTCTTTTAATAGAAATTTCAACTTTGATTATCTACCTTGTAAAAATATATAGTTCCTTTTGCCATACTTGATCTCTGTTGATAATTATGAGAATATTTTAATACACTAGTTTTTGTATATTAAAACAACGTTAATCATAAAAAATTGTATAATTTCACAATCTTTAATTAGCTTTGAAAGAATTCGAGTTTAAATATCAAGCAAAATAATTTTTAACAAGACTTTACTTATGTTTCAGATAAAAAAATCTCTTAATTAGGTTCTTATATTGATTTTGTGGGAGTGGGACCAATTCAACATATATAGCCCCACATACATGTAGTTAGTTTGTACATAGTGCCTTTTTCATATGATCTTGTTGGCAATTGGAGAGCAAAATTCTAATGGAAGTCATAAAATCTAATAAGTTTGAACCCTTCATAAGCCTACAAGGTGTATTGATTCCAATATGCTTTCAAATATGGGAATCAAATAAATGAAAAATGCAAATCAAAGTTCTCCCATTAAGGTTACAATTTAAAATATTCTTGTCGGCCAAATATAGTAAAAATGTTTTGCAAATTCTTATAAAGAAAATATTTGATTCATTTTAAAACGACACAAACACGTGAGAGGTGAATGCTTAATTCATTGTTTTAGCATCAATGTCTTAGGAGTGATATTTACTCAATCACCATGTCACTTATTTTGTTTTGATTAAGAATAAAATGTAGAAGAAACAAAAAAGAAGCCGTATAAGTTAATTGAAACGTTAGATATGAGATCTTCTATAGTTTACTTTTTTGCTACATGTATCTAATTTTGATACTTTTTTTTTACTATATACTTTTTGATTGCTTGTAGATAACAGATTATGTTATGTACTTATGTACGTTTCAGTCAAAAAAATTTAAAACAGATTATGTTCATTTTCATAATTAAGATTTGTTAATTATTTATGGCTAGTACGGAATTTGTTTCATTTTAATTATCATAAAAATCAAAGAGACTTGGTCAAAAAGTTGTAGGATTCATACATAAGTAAATGAATAATTGAAACTATATATTGTAACAAGATTATTCGCTAAGTATCACACAATTTTGGTGTGGTTCCTCCTAAGAGGTCGAATAAACCAGCAATTTAATATTTAAATTATCAATTCATGTCTAATATAAGTTCTAAATTTTGTAAATATAATAAATAATCCCTAAACAATGTTAATTCTGGTAATTAGTGACTTTTTAGAGTGAAACAAAGGATTTCAATTAATATATATGAGGACAATTCTTACAAAGAACAAGATATTTGATTTGGGACATATATATTATGTAGGGATCGAAATTAAAACTCAAATATACTTATTCACTTTTAAACATATGAAATTTTAACTACTAAACTATCTGATAAAAAAATTAATTTAGTTACATTTTCTAAAACTGACATACAACTAGTTTGGTAAGAGACCAACAAGGTTGTTAGCCAATGAGTTGTTACTTCTTCCGACACTAATCAAATTATATCATGTTATTAATCAAGTGATTGAACTTAAGTAGATAACAAGTTTTATCTATGAACAAATCATTCGCAAGAATCTGACACTTACTTCTGGATCAAATTTTGGATTACCAAAGTCCATTTTTCTCTTAAAAATTGGTTAACACAAAAAAAGCACATCATGTAATAATTGTGGAGATATTCGAAAAATTAATATATAAAAGTGGAATTATAATATGATATGATTGAACGTATGTATAAAACTGTTTTAAATACTCTGTGGTTAAAATTTAATCTCTTTGATTTGTTTTATAAAAATAAATTAAGAACGTATATATACAAGGAAATTGTTTTAATAATTTATTTTTTCATTTTCACAATATATATATATATATATATAGGGGTTTGCTAACTTCCTCCGATGTGGGAGGAAGTTAGCAAACCTCCTCCCACTAGCAATTTATTATAACACCCTCACAATTGCTCCACATCCCCCCATTTTTTCTAATGGCACCCCCCACACACCCTCTTCTCATTTGCGCCCCCCCCATTTCTTAGCGCCCCCCACCCTTTTTTACTGCGCGCCCCCCCAATTGCTGGGCACCCCCCCAACCCCCCCCCCCCCCCCCCCCCCCCAAAACCTATTTTTTTGTATTTTTTTTTTAGTTTATTTCTCCAACCTGTTTTTTATGTTTTTTTTTTAACCTTTTTTTTTTTAGTTTTTTTGTTCATTTAAAATATATAAATATATTACAAAAATATTTTTTTGATGTTTATATATCTTTATTCTGATTTAAAATTGCATACTAAAACATGTACTATAATTATGTTTAATTTATGACAATTAACATAAAAATTATTAAATGGAGCAAATATGGTTTTGACATACTAATAATAATTTAACAATAATAATCTCATTGTTCTTTTATTTTATTAGCAACCATAACATCTTGTATTAATATTTGACTCAAATTTTTTCTATTTTAGAATAACGAAACCATTAGACCATACTAATGGTTTCAGTTTATAACGTCGTGAAACCATTTAACAATGTTTATGGTTTCAAAGATTTATTTTATGATTTCAATCATAATCATTATTTAAAACCATTTAACAATAATAATTTTATTGTCCTGTTATCTTTATTAGAAATCATATCATCTTGTTTTAATATTTGACTCAATTTTTTTTCTTTTTTAGGGTATTAAACCATTCGAAACCATTAGACCATACTAATGGTTTCACTTTATAACGTCTTGAAACCATTTAACAATGTTTATGGTTTCAAAGATCTATTTTATGATTTCAGTCATAATCATTATTTAAATCCATTTAACAATAATAATTTCATTGTTTTTTTACTTTATTAGAAACTATATCATCTTGTATTAATATTTGACTCAATTTTTTCTATTTAGGGTATCGAAACCATTCGACCATACTAATGGTTTCAGTTTATAACGTCGTGAAACCATTTAACAATGTTTATGGTTTCAAAGATCTATTTTATGATTTCAATCATAATCATTATTTAAAACCATTTAACAATAATAATTTTATTGTCCTTTTATCTTTATTAGAAACCATAACATATTGTATTAATATTTGACTCGAATTTTTTATATGTTAGGATAACGAAACCATTAGACCATACTAATGGTTTCCGTTTATAACGTCTTGAAACCATTTAACAATGTTTATGGTGTCAAACATCTATTTATTAAAACGTAATTAAATAAAAAACTCCACAAAATTTATTTTATGTATGGAAACCATTAGACCATACTAATGGTTTCAAGTTATAACATCTTGAAACCATTTAATCATATTAATGGTTTCAAAGGTTTATTTTAAGATTTCAGCCATAATCATTATTTAAAAATATTTTATAATAATAATTTCATTGTTCTTTTACTTTATTATAAACCATATCATCTTGTTTTAAAATTTTACTCAAATTTTTTCTAGTTAGGGTATCGAAACCATTAGACCATACTAATGGTTTCAGTTTATAACGTCTTAAAACCATTAAACAATGTTTATGGTTTCAAAGATCTATTTAATTAAAATTTAATTAAATAAAAAATTTCACAAAATTTTTTTAAAAAAAAAATAAAAAAAAAATGAAGGTGGAGAAGAATGTATTTTAAATAACTAAAAAAAACTATAAAAAAAAAAAAATTGGGGTGGGGGGGGTGGGGGGGTGTTGGGGGGCGCGCCCAGCAATTGGGGGGGCGCGCGAAGTAAAAAAGGGTGGGGGGGGGGGGGCGATGAGAAATGGGGGGGCGGGGGGTGCCATTAGAAAAAATGGGGGGTACAAAGTAATTATGAGGGTATTATAGTAAATGTGTAGTGGGAGGATGCTTGCTAACTTCCTCCCACATGATTTTAGGTGGGAGGATGTTAGCAGCCCCCATATATATATATATATATATATATATATATATACATACTTAACAAAGATGTTTTGTAACCTAATCATTTCTCGTGCTAAACATACATCAAAGTGATTCCAAAGTTAATATAATTTTTTATTCCTTAAAAGAAAACAAATGACTACAAAAAAGAATTAACAGATTTCTTTTTGGGCAGTTGGTCTAGTATCAAAAGAGTTCACGTCCAAAGTCATTCTACCCCTTTTTTTGACTCGTTCACTTTTAATACTTTATATTATATTATACATACATATACATATACATACACGTACATACACTAAAGCATAGACCAAAGATATTGGTTGTGTCTCAAATCTCTAGGATAATATTTTATTTTAAGCCTGCAAACTGAACTACGTGCTAATTAATTTCTTAAATTAAACCCTACGTGTGCTAAAAATTATCCTATACTTATAGCATGTGTGTATGTGTGACAATTGATATAATGAAACATAAATATTTTGAACAATAGGCTTATATTTTAACAAACCGTCTAAAGTCAAAATATTTTTAATTAGATCAACTACGTACGTATTGATCTTACATATTCATACGTAAACGAATATCATAATTGAACTTAAATAAGAGAAATTGTAGGTAGGCATGTGATGAGATATGAACCAATTGCATATATTTTGAAAATTTTAAATAAAACAAATACTAGTTAATTAGCTTTTTTTTTTTGAACAGCAGTATTATTATTAATAAAGAGAATGAACAAAGTACAAGACGTACTTTATCCAGAAGCAGATGAGAACGGGAAGATCTCAAACCAAAACCCAACCAAATAAAAAGCCCCGGAAAGGAAAACCGGCACAATCCGTCTAAAAACAAACTACCTCAAAATAAAATCAAGGGGATCAGTACTCCATTCATCAAATAAGCAAGGAGTCCTACCCTTAAGAGTCAAGGACCACTTCCAAGACACATATTTGATTTCTTCAAAAATACTATCCGCCTCAAGAGCCTTCAACCGAAAAATAGCCTTATTCCAAACTTTCCGGCCAAATCATCCAAATAACCGTATGCCAAATTATAACAACTCATTTCCAACCAATCATTCCTTTCCTACTAGAAACAAGGAACGATTAATGTGTTAGTTAATTAGCTTGAGGTTTGCAATAAGAAACAAACGTTACTCGCATAATTTTGAAGTTATACCAAAGATGGAATATACCTTTCATTAATTTAGTTGGAAGAGCTTATTATTAAATAAAAGATAAATGCTTAAGTCCACCATTAGTGGGGTCTTAATAAAGGGTTAACGATTGTCGAGAAGGAACCATAGAGAATCATTTCATGGGTGCCAACGTTGTTTAAACCGTGTGGGCTCCCATTATTAGCTCAAAAAAAATATACTCTACTTATAATTAAGCATAATACTACTCTTAATTTAATTTTTAAAGCAAATATTAATATACTACTCTTAATTATAAAAATAGGTCTATTTGAGCCAACCTTTTTATTAAAGTCTTTAGGTGGTTCGTCAATTCCATGTGTCCAATCATATCATGTTTTATAGATCTTTAGAATCCAAAGAGGTTTGTTAATACAAAAGTTGGGAACCCCTTTTTTAACTATATAATATTAATAATATTTAGTCAAAAAGAAACTATATATATATATATATATATATATATATATATATATATATATATATATATATAATATTATTCCTTACAATATACCTTAGGTCAATTTTATGGTACATATTAGCTAGTACTTATATGTACAAGTTAAGCTATGTTTGAATTGATGGAATATGATAAAATGAAATAAATTAATATTTCATTTTAAGAATACAAAATTGATTAATGTGTTAGTCAATTGTCTTTTATATTTTGCAAATAGTAACTAAACAAGTTTTAATATTGTATTACTCTATATTGGATTTTCATAACTAGTGTATTAAACATTTTCCATTTTTTATTAGATTTTTTTTAACTAGTGCACTTAATGCACTATGTATTTAAATAAAGTTTAACTACTATCATAAAGAAAGACCACTAAACAATTTTAAAATTAGTTGGTTAAATAGTATTAGTTGTGTGAAAAAAATATACAACAAAATTTAAATTTTTTTGCTATATTTATGTTTTGAACTGGATTAAGGCTCAATTCATTCTATATTCGCGACCTAAATATATAGCATCAATCCAAAACAAAGGTTTGATTTTTCAGCGGATGTAAGCAGACAACGATCATAACATTTATAGTCAGAATCAATAGTCTTCAATGATAATAACACATCATTATATGTCATTGATTATCCCCTCTCCATAGGCGATCATGTGAATTTCACCCTATCAATGGTTGTGACATCGCATCGGAACCCTATACATACACCTTCTCACCAAAGGATTCAAGTATGTTAGTCTATAAGTATAACCTCTCAATTCATACATTTACTTAATCATCAAAATGTTTTTAATTAGGTATCCCTACTTCATGAGCATATGGATATCAACTTATATTTATTTAATTTAACTTGAGGTGATTATTTGTTGAAGGGAAAGGACAAAAACAAAGGCATATATGTAATTAATTAATAATTATTGTAATGTAAGTATGATAATATGATCTATGTGTGAAAGTCTATAAATCCAAAATCATTCTAAACAAAATCCGTGGATAGAGCAAACAAACGTGGTTTTGGGTCTCGACATATTTGTCATTTTGTTCCCCGTTTCTTGCGCATCCCATGTGAGGAATTTTCTTTGGTATAGCTACTATATAGTTAGCTTATATATTTTTCTTCTTTTTTAACAATGATAATAATGTAAATAATAAGGCAATCTTAGCACAAGACATGTCAAGATAACAAGTAATATACAGTACAAAAATCAATTCAAACGATCCACCAAAGGTAAATAAAAACAAGATCATTAAATCACTAATTTGATCTCATTTTATAAGACACTTGTAAAACACTTTTAAATAGGTTCATATCATATTTTAGAAAGGTCTTTTACTTGATTAATTTGTCAAATTAGTCTCTGTATATAACCATTTGCTATCAATTAAGTTCTTATAGTTTACTAATTTAATTTACAATTCCTAAAAACAATTTAGTTCCTAACATACTTTTTTTTTTTGTAAGAGTTCCTAACATATTTTCAGAATGACTAATATAAGTAAACATTAACAGAATTAACAACATTTTTAAAATATTCATAAAGTCAATGATCTATTTAAAAATGTCCTACACAATAAGAGAATAATTTAATTTGGTGCTTTACTCAAAGACAAAACAAATATACAAGGCATAGCCAAATTCACTATCATGTGTTTTAACTAGTAAAGAGAATGTGTTATTTTGTCAAAAAAAAAAAAAAAAGAGAATGTATTATAAAATATGGGTAACGTGTATTATGTAACATTTTTCTTAGCTTTTCCTTTTTCTAAAACTAAAATGTATGATGCACGACAGAAAATCTAAGTGAAATATGATTTTAAAGATAGTGTGGTCCATAAAAAACTACATGAAAATCCAGGTGAAATTTGATTGTAAAGATATATAGTAATATTGTATGCCATCATAATGATAGGGATAAAAAGGCTAAGAAAAATAATATGTAATAGAATGCACATCATTGTCTAAATAAACAGCCAATAGCAAAGGATTAATTAGAATGAAAAGTACCTAAGATAAGACCCCACACGTTTTCTATTATAATGCATTTTTAGTAACTGAAGAACATGGGTGATATGCTACTCACTGCACCAAGGAATGTGTGTTATATTTGACTAAAAGTCTAATGTCACATGGGTGCACAATTTGTATATTAATTTGGTCACAAATCACTTGTCAAGAAAAATGTTCACATGTTAATGACGTTTATAAAGTAGAACATAGCTGTCCAAAATTAAGCTGAAAATAATTTCTTATATATGTCATTTTCTTTAACTTAATGTTACTACTGTCTTTTTCTTTGAAAAATAATTGATCCATAATTTATCTAGATTCTAAAATCTTCCATGAGTCTGTAATTTCTTTTTCTTGGATAGAACAATAAATGTTTGACGATAGCTCTTAGTCTGTTCGCGTTGCTTACACTAAAAATAAGCACTATTTGAGATATTTTTTGATAAAAAATTATAATGTCGAGTTATTTGTCAATAAAATTTACACTATATGAAATTATCTCATGATAGATAGGGCCTGGAGAGATTCTAATTAATTTAAAAGAGACGGAAAACAATTTTCTTAATGTCTAATGTCATTATACTAAGAATAAGTGATTTTGTTGTGATTACTAAGTGATTTTTCATTAATTTTCTTAATTTTTTTTCATTTGCTTTAACTTAAATAAGTTATTTTCATATAGATTAGGTTTGTTGTGATTTCGTCGTCTCAGTATGATGTTGTTTGATTTTTCGTCTTTGTGTAGTGTTTGTTTGTCTTTTCGTCTTTGTGTGAGTTCGTTTGTTTCCCCGTCTTTGTGCGGTGTTCATTCGATTGAATTGACAAATCAACTTTGGTCAACTACTGATTTACACGATGATTCTATTCATCAACGATGCAGATCCGGAATCATAGGTATTCCGGTTACTTTAGTTATATTACACTATTTGTAGGCATGTATGTGAGTTTGTTCGCAGATTCATTTTTTTTTTTGTGTTTTTGGCAATATTAAATTTGTACTTATTGAATCTGATGTAATCTACCAATTTTAATGAATGAATATTTTTATTTTAATAAAAAAATGTCATTACCAAGAATCAAAACTTGATGGGCCTAGGCCCAAATATTGCATTTGGAAAATCTTCATTCCAATTGGCCCATACATAATCTCATCTAGCACAACATATGCATTAAGGATTTAAGGGTGACAATTTATGCCAACATTTTTTCCAGTACGTACTTCCTGAAGTTTTTGTTTTGTTTTGTCAAAGAGCCTAACACACAATAAAGTGTGAAAAAGATGTAACTGACTGAATGGGGGGTGTGAAAAGCAAAAAGACTAAATCACCATTAGGGGGCGTCTCTTAAATTTTTTATGATTCATCCAACATTTACTCCTTTAAAATTTGCAATAATGCGAAATTACTACAATGGACGTCAAACAAGTTGGTTCTTCTGCTAATTTTTAAGTTATAACTTATTCCGTTATTCGTAAGGACCATTTTGAATATGTCAATGAAATAACTTAAGGAGTGTGGTTGAGCGGTTGGGGTTCATCCTCTTTTAACTGAGGATCGAGTGTTCGATCCTCACCTTAGCACCTTAGGTATGAAGCAGCTTTAAATCCTTAGGTCAGCTATCTCATCCATCGAAGTACCTCCAATCTAGTGAGGGATTAATCACTACATTCGGTGGTAAATACTCCGGTGTCGACCAAAAAAAGAATATGTCAATGATATAATTTTTTTTTTTGGTACATGTCAATGATATAATTTGATTCTTTGTAAATATTTTTACCCACCTTTTCGGGGTGAAAATATCCGACCGCTACAATTTTAAAGGGACTTGATAATTTACTCTTAAAAAATTGTATCGACTCTATTTTATTAATTGGACACTCCATTTATTTTATTTTTTGGTATGGTCTACTCCATTTATTCATCTTAATAGTAAAATTTTTAATCCTAGTCTAATTGACAAAAATAAAATAAAAATGAAACTGGACCTTAACATGTGTACAATATATTGGACTTAATTTTGTCAGAGCTTTCGGCTCGTATAGGCCCTTTAAGGTGAGACACGAATATGGGATTTTGATTAAATTGGGAAAAATAAAGATACTAGAGATAGTAGAAGATCATATGAAGGTTAAGTACATGTTTGGTTCTGCGGTGAGAGTTTTATAAAATTGATTTAAAGTTAAGTTATTTGTGTTTAGATATATTCATACAAAAGTGAGTTGGTCAAAAATTTGAATCTAAAAATTAATTCAAGAGTCAGAAGCCGGTATTTCTAACTTAAAGTAGAGCCATTTTTAAAAGCAGAATAAATTATATTTTTGAGAAACCAAATAAACCAAAATCAATTCTACAACTTTAAAATCAATTTTATTCTTAAGCATTATTATTCTACTAAGAGAGTCCCAAAGAGAAGAGGTTTAACAAAAAAAATTTATAGTTTCTTTGTTGATCATATCACTTCCCTTCTATAGAAGCTTATAGATAATTTTTCTTATTAAAGTTATATTCTCTTAATTGTTAAATCAAGTGACACATGTTTCTTTTCTCTAACCATTTTAATGACTCGAGGTCGAAGTTAAAATAATGCATTGGGTTGGAGTATGATAAAAACATATTTTTAACTGATTTTCAAGTCTAATTAGGTCTTCCCAATGATAAGAAAATATCATCCTGAATCACATTGGTTGAATGATAAGACTTTGAGTTTTTCTTTAGTCTAATTGGGACTTGAGTAAGTGATTCACAAACCACGTAACCGAATCGTGATTGTTTGATGTAATTGTTTCATGCAATTATACACAGTAAACGATTTTGGCCATCAAAAAATAATCAAATAGTTCTGATTTACTATTTTTATAATATAAATCAAATACATTATTTATTCAATAATTCTAAAAAGTGTATTTTTTTCCTTATAAATGTGGATGGAGGAGAAGGTATTCTACTTCGGTCTTTTTTGTGTAAAATGACTTGATATATTTTTGTGTGTGAAAGAGAAAAGGTAAACATTTGGAATATTCTATCACTATAAGGATATAACTGTTCCTTATTATGGAGGCCCTATAGCAGGACTCATGTCCTCCTATCTTTGCTTGGGGTAGTGCATGTGCTTATACAGCTAAGACCATAGTATTGTAGGGCCAATTAATGCATAAACTAAATGTTGGGGCCTTTTAATTTAATTTTCCAGCTCAAACCACCTCTTGGAGATGTCCTTCCAATTCTCATAAGTTCATATTGTATTGATAATAACGACTTTCAACTTTATCAAAAGATCTTTGTTCATTTTGAAGAATATTAGCCATATATGCACAACACAAACATTGGATGATCAAAGTTTTTAAATGAACATTGCTAGTTAAGCAACTCCAAGTGCCACATAATTAAACAGTCAAATGGATATATTTTATCAAGTTTTTGTTCCTTTTATATTCTATTTTTTTTGTTTTCATTACCAATGTATCTGGTTCACAAGGCCGATTAATCCGATTTAGGTTGAGTTCTGACATCAAGCGGTTTTAATCTTCTCCTAAACACAGTTGATAAGGATCGAAACGTAATTTTCTTTACTAAATTTAGTGTCAATCACTACTGAACCGACCAAAGTATTATTTTTATATCTTGATTAATGCATATATGTGAGTCTTTGAAGCACCCATTTTAACGGGGAACATCCGAACATGGGAATTACTACCATCTTTTGATAAAATGAAGACAATAACGTTGCCACTAACCATGATACTATGTGTATCTACATTTATGCACTATATTTATATACATCTACTAGTAAACTTGAGCAAAAAAAACACATAACGTGCCTATCAGTGTTGTACAACTTACTACCCATCCAACCTCATGTGGTCCTAATTACTACCATAGACCATAGTCGTATATATATTGCTAGTATGATAAAAGTGTGTTTATTTGTTAAATTTTTATTTATATATTGAAAACTTTATAGTACAATACTAATTAGATAATACCTAAACTTATATGACTTATTTTTAAGTATGAAGAAGTAGAGTTAGGTTGAGTTCGAACTCCAGCAAAATCATTTTTATAGTGAAATAACAAATAGATTTGTATGATTGATGTAGGACTTCAATTTGATATCCAATAGTATATGTTTTGAGCTAGCATGAAATTTGAAATTTTAATTTTGTTGAAACACTATAATGTACAATATCTTTTATCAAAATCATGGTGGTTCCCTTGTTTCGCCAAACTCGCATGATTTCAAATATACAAGAAATAGAATGCAACATTATTTCATAGATTTTAATAGATCTTTGAAATTCTTAGATTGATGTTAATGTTGATAATAGTTATTATTCACCATTATTCAATTCCTTATGTTAATCTAGTGAAAAGTGCATAGAGAAGTGTTTTTTCAATTGGACCTTTGTAAGTGCTAGGTCCACAACATCTTTGGTTGTGAACTTTTTAAGTGTTTTTTTATATGTTTCGCTGTCAAGTTCTATGTCCTTCTAATATTATTCCATTTATATTCCAAATTCCAATCACAATTTGAACTTTCCAACTATTTGTTTAATGTATGTGCAGGTTCAATGTTCATTAATTGTTATAAATCTAAGATGTGATACGAGCTTTTTTTATAAGCATCTTACAGTATTATCCAACTTTCACTTATGATTAATCATTAATATAAGAAATTAAACATGAAAGTTTGTGGTTTTCTATAAGCTAAAAGACTTCCATGTCCTGTTTTTTATTCTGTTGCATTGCTTCAAATAGTGATCTAGTATATGGTCTTCATTCATTCAATTGATTCAACAAATCATTAGCTGTACCATCTTCCCATGAGAGCTTGATATATCTTGTTAGGCCGATTATAAACCATAATGACAAATCTCATTAGAATATAATTAATAAAATGATTATAACTAAAATAGTAACTTAGTCAAAAAAAAAACTAAAATAGTAACAACAATAATATGACCTAAAAATATTTGGTTGAATAAGGGTTAAACTCTCGCAATATAGTTTCAACTAAAATAAGCATCCACATTTAATATTTGATATTAGTATTTTTAAAAATATCGTTATTTTAAATCTAAACGGTCTGATTTTGAGTGGACGTCAGATCTCTCTTAACTACACGATTGCATGCAACGTGATTATTTGAAAATTTCTTTACCCACCCCCATCATTCTCTTTCCTCCATTTAACTATCATTTTTGCCCTTAGGGGATATTTGTGCGAAATTTTGGAGGGTATATGCACCAATTCAGGATCTAGAAACCGAACTGGTGCATGTACCCCAAAACTCTGCACAAACTTCGAGTGAGTATATGCACTAGTTCGAGATCTAGAACCTGAACTGATGTCTTTACCTCCTAAAACTCTGCACAAACTTTAGGTTCTACATCACAAACTTTAGTCCAAAATCTAAGTTCCAAATTTAAAGAGAATTTAGTGTTTTAGGAGAGTTATATAGAATCATAGAGGTTTTCTATTTTTCTAATTATTTAGGGGGCAAAATGGTGAGAAGAGCAAAACCAACATATAGTAAACCGATACACCCGCCGTGTTACATTCTGATCCATTATCACAACCACTAGCCCACGTGACTTTCTGAAACCAAAAACACAAAACAATAATCTCAACTCTTTCTACTCTCTTTTTCCATTCTATTCAATTATTGGGTTGTTGAGACACAAACAAAACCCAAGTCCCAAACACAAAACCTTGTGACAAAATCATAAGTCATAACTTAACTCCTACAACTACAACCTCTTCTTTGTCTTTGAATTAATCAAACCAAATCCTCATTGTTTATTTTTGGTGCAAAAACGATTTACCAACAAACTCATACCTTAATTCCTTCTTCTTCTTGTCTTCTCTACTGTTTTTTCCTTAGTCTCCACTTCTTCCTACACCAATATTCGAAAGCTCAATCTCAACCACTCCTTCAAAATCTTCTCTTATTTTTAGAAATAATCAAAATGTTGGAACTAAAGACTACTCCTCTAAAAACCAACAAATTTGTTGTCAAAATGAAACTCATGAACAAACACAACACAAAACCTCAACAAGATCATCATAAAACATGTTTCTTTTTCACATATTACAAATTCCTTCTTTGGCTTTCTCTTTCTCTATATTTTTTCACCTCTTATCTCATCACCAATGACCCACAAAATCCAACAACATTAACAAAAACAACAAACATTGTCTCAAATTTAAATTCCAACGTTGTTTCTTTTCAAAACTCATTAGGATTGTTGAAAAATTTGAAGGTGTTTGTTTATGAGTTACCTTCGAAATACAACAATGATTGGCTTTCAAATGGGAGGTGTAAAACACATTTATTTGCTTCGGAAGTTGCTATTCACACCGCATTGTTGAAAAGTGATTTTCGAACTTTTGATCCTTATGAAGCTGATTTCTTCTTTGTTCCCGTTTATGTTTCATGCAACTTCAGCACCGTTAACGGTTTTCCGGCAATTGGTCACGCCCGTGGTCTTATTTCCTCCGCCGTTGAACTTGTATCCACCGAATATCCATTCTGGAATCGAAGCAGAGGATCCGACCATGTTTTTGTTGCTTCTCATGATTTCGGAGCATGTTTCCATACCTTGGTATGTAATATAGTGCATGTTTGTTATCACGGTGAATCTCAATGTCAGAATTATGGTGGATCACTATAATTTTACAGAAGCTACAAAATGTATCTTAAAAAAAAATGGTGGATCACTGTAATTCTGACATTTTAACATTGGGTTTTCCAAAAGCTTATTTTAAACGCGCATTTTGAATTTGAGTTTTTGTTTTGTGAAGGAGGATAATGCGATTGGTGATGGAATACCAGAGGTATTGAAGAATTCGATTGTGTTGCAGACATTTGGGGTTGAGTATGAACATCCTTGTCAAGATGTTGAGAATGTGGTGATACCGCCATATGTTTCGCCGGATAAAGTATGGAGGACGCTTGAGAAAGCTCCGGTGAACGGACGGCGGGATATTTGGGCTTTTTTCAGAGGGAAAATGGAAGTTCATCCTAAAAACGTCAGTGGACGGTTTTACAGCAAGTAATAATCTCTATTCACCCCACAAAAAATCATTAATTAATTATTTATCATATCATTAATAAATGATGTAGTATGAGTCAAAAATAAATAAATGATGTAGTAATTAATCATGCATGTCTAAAATTAGGTAAATTCTTATTTATGTTGAATCCGATGTCATATTTCATGTGATGTTGAAATTACTACAAATAGCTAACTTTGTGAATTAGGATTAACTAATGTTATCTATGCATGCATTGTTAAAACTATTGGTAAATTGAGTTATAATAATGTTTTTTTTTTCTATGTATCAAGGCGCGTGCGAACGGAAATATGGAGAAGATTCAATGTCAATCCGAGATTTTATCTACAACGGCATAGATATTCCGGTTATCAAATGGAAATTGCACGATCAGTTTTTTGTCTATGCCCGCTAGGGTGGGCCCCGTGGAGTCCAAGGCTAGTAGAATCAGTAGCATTGGGCTGTGTACCAGTAATTATTGCCGATGGAATCCGATTACCGTTTTCCTCCACCGTGAACTGGCCGGAGATATCACTCACCGTGCCGGAGAAAGATGTCGGAAAACTCGACAAAATTCTACAGCGCGTGGCATCCACAAACCTAACAGTAATTCAGAAGAATCTATGGGACCCAAAAACAAGACAGGCCCTACTTTACAACGATGAAATCCAAGAAGGTGATGCCACGTGGCAGGTATTGTTTAGTTTGAGTAAAAAGCTTGGTAGGTCATATCGTAGGTCTATGGTTTCTGGCGAATTGGAAAGTGACACGTGAAGGGATTTGATTGGAGGAAAAGTTTAACAACGAATTAAGATGAATTTTCCTACGTGGGATGCGTTGGCATTTGCAAGTTGCAAATATATAAAGTGGATGACAGCTGAGAATTTCTATTATGGTTATGTTGTTCGGTATGACATTTGAATTTCAGAATCACGATAATTCACTATTATTATTTTGAATGAAACTTTTGTTATTTTTGTAAAATAATAGTGAGTGATCGCAATTCTGATCTAATCATCGTGAGACCAAACATGCATTAAGAAATCTCTAATTTGGAACCGCGGAGGCATGGTTTGATGAGGTGGCAAGATTTGATTTGATGGAAGTGCATATATACAGAATAATAGAAAGATACTTTTTTGATGGATTTGAATTATTTGATTTGTTAAGTCAATTTTTTATGTAAATAAATTGGTTGTTGCAGTATAAATAGTTTAATAAAGAATTTTTTAATTGTTTGTTACTACTAGTACTTGAAATTGGGTATGGAATTTGGACATTGAAATGATTGATGAATGTGGAGAAAGACGTGGGTGTGTCAGAATGTTGTCGTTTATTTTTGTGTAAAAATAAATGTGGGGAGTAGTGTTGTTAATGTCAGTGGTCACGGATTTGTTATACTATGGTGCGTCCAAAATCCAGCTCTGCGTGGGGATGAGAGGTGGGACTGGGACAGTAAATTGTTGAGCATAGCTTAATTATTTTGGGTACATATTTGAGCTGAGCATAGCTAAATTGATTAAATGTATGTTTAGATTCAATTTTAGAAGGGGATAAAATTGATTTTGGACGGGATATTGTGTTCTTTCATTGAAAGTGTCCATTAGAAGAGTCGATCAAATTTAATTGTAATGGTGCTTATAATGATTTAATCAATTTTATTAGATGTAAAGTCTTTCTTACGAGACACACATTGAAGATATTCGAAAGACTATGTTTGAAAGATTGACGCTTGTGGTGCATTCAGTTCAGAGATGTAAGGAATGTACATTGACATGAATTTGGTTCGTAAGATGAGAATTATTCCCTAATAGTTGAAAGTGATTCTAAAGTGTTGGTTGATAACTTGATATGGTAATAAACACAAAAGTGTTCTTGCTTTAATGGTTACATAGTGTGCCCCAAAACTTTGGTGACTCAGGTGTGTTGGGATCAAATCCATCCCACAACATTTTAACTCAATGGGTGTGGTTGAGCGGTTGAAGTTCATCCTCCCTTAACCAACGGTCGAGGGTTCGATCCTCATCTTGGGCATGGAGCATCTTTAAATCCTTGGACTAGCTATCTCACCCATCGAGGTGCCTCCAATCTAGCGAGGGAATAGTCACTGCGTTCGGCGGTGGATACCCCGGTCTCGACAAAAAAAAAACTTGATATGGTAATAAGGATATGCAACATTAACGGAAACATTTCGATTTTGATTAATCGTATTCATAATTTTATGAACATGAATTGACATGTTCAATTAAAACATTATTTACATGATGGCAATCAATGTGCTGAATGATTGATTAATTTTACTCTAATCATGATTTCTTTTGATGATCATGTTATTTCTTCATCAAGATTTCAAAGTCTCATTTTTAATGATATTGTCGGAGCTTGTTTGCCTAGAAAAGTCTATTACTTTTGTAATTTTTCTTTTCTTTGGTCTTTGTCCTCTTTTTGTACCAATAATGTTTTTTTGTAAAAAGTTGTACTTTTGAAGTAGAATTGATTATTCTTCTAAAATATTCTATTTGAAATTATAAGTTGTAATTTATCGGAATAGATTTTTACACTTAAATTGTGGTTCAATTCATTTTTAGTTAAATGTATCCAAATATAAATTATTTTATTTTAAACTCAATTTTAGTTAGAATCAATTTTATAAAATCAGTTCACGCAGAATCAATTTTTTTTCACTGCAAAATCAAATGTACACAAAATAGAGTAATAATATTTTTAATATCAATTATTGTTTATTAAAGATGTACTACCTCCGGTCCTAAATATAAAAGAACTTTTACTTTTTAGATTCATTGAATGATTGATGTATTTGGTTCATAATATAGACTAAATACATCAATCATTCTATGAATCTAAAAAGTAAAATGTCTCTTATATTTAGGACCGGAGGGAGTAATAGATAGTCTCCATGAATATAACTCACTTGACAGGGGCATTAAATATTATATGCAGAAACCGTAATTCAAACTCTGTTACGTCCACTTACTTATCTTATTCTAATCACATTTATTTGAAGACATGGAGGGAGTCAATAAAACACAATTTTTTTGAAGTCCTTTTTTTAAATAGAGAGTGATTTCTTTTAATAGAGCTTGAATCTCTGCTTACAAAATGTTTAACAAATACACTATCATAATAACCAAACTGGAATTAGTCATTCGAGTTGAGCACCAAACCAGCATAGCTTGCTCTTTCTGAGTTTGTTAATGGCCAAAGAAAAGTAAAAGAAGTTTGTGAGAATTTGTTGCGGTGAATTTACTTTGAAAGATTGGAGCTCTAAATTTTTCTCTCAACAGACATAACTTTATCATAATCTTTGGTATAATGTGATCAACCAAGTTGAACAAATCAACAATTCTCTCATTCAACGTAACAGTACGAATGCTAACCCGGAGGTTGTTATTAGTTGGAAAAACTTGAAGTCGGAGTTCTTAAAATGAATATTAATGGTGCTTATTCCGGCACAAATGGAGCATATATATGCCCGCGGCGATCTTATCCGTGATCAATATGATCGTTTTATAAAATATTTCTTCAGCAAAATAAGCTCTGGTAGCTCTATCTTTCGTAGAAATGTGGGCTTTCTGTAGTGGCATCATTAGCTCCAACCCTTAGCTCCAACTCCTTAAGTTATGGCAAAATATACTTGAACTACAAATGAATAATCAATTTCTTGGGCCAAAGTTCCTACAAGACTTGAAAATTTTCATAAATAAATGTTATTTGTTGTGCCAAGACTATGGGTATCACGGTATGAATGAATTAGTTTGCTACTCTGACTCTCTCTTTTATATCAACCTCATCAATGGTCCCATCGTGAAATTCAACATCTATGCGGTGTTTGTTTATTTAAGACAATATTTTATCCTTCAAAGTTCAAAGCAACATCACGGTTTGTTATACCCTTAAAGAAGAAAATTAATGTGCAAATTTATTTGCGAAATTTGGTGCTTCCTCTAATAATGACTTGTTAATCCAAGCTACTCCTTCGGATAGCTTGACCAATCATCTTAGGAATGGTGCTTTAGGAACTTTCTTTCCAAGGAAACACCGAGATAGTGGTTCCGAGAAGGCGAGAATTAGCATTCTGCAGCTCAGGGTTTAGGAGCTCTAGCAAAGCCCTTGCTGAATCACATCAGCTAATCCTCCAACACAGTTGGTTCAAGCTGTAGTAAAAATAATCAATATAATTAACACAAATTGTTTTACACCAAACTTACATTTTAATTACAATTATTAACTTAAACACACATGCATACTTAGTATAAGCATTTGTAAAGTTGAACATTTTTATATCACTCACATACAATAACACCATCAACCCTTTGTTTATAAAAAAATAAAACAAGGATGACCCCTTCGAATTTCATAAACAGCAGTAAAACACTCTCACAGCAACAAACAATGATGACAACAAATACATAAAGATCATGCATAAGCAATATAAGCAATAGCATGTATTCAAGGAAAATTTGCTAATGGATACTTAAGTGATGAACCTCTGTAAAGATTTCTATTAGTCAGGACCAATATAGTTCTTACATAACAGAACAAGGCTAAATGATCATAAGCTAACAAACTAATAGAAAAATCTTAAGCAAAGGTCTTACATAAGATATTGCATATTACAAGGTACCAAAATTTAGGGGGATAGTCAAACCATAAATAAAAAACAAAACTAAACAAACTTAAACTATGAATGAAAAAGAAATAGCATTACAAGTCTAGTCCATTTAACCAAACACAGAATCATGTCTTCATTTATTCTTCTTGGGCATCTTTGTTTTTCTTTTTCTTGTGCTTCTTTTCACTCTTCTCATCCTTTCCATTACTTACCTCCGCAGCATTTTCTCTGTCTTTCTTCTTTTTCTTCTTCTCAGATTTGTCTAATTCGGGGGAACCATCCTCGCTCTTTTCTTTGTGCTTCTTTTTTTTCTTCTCTGACTTGTCGACTTCAGGAGAACCATCTTCACCCTTTTCCTTGTGCTTCTTTTTCTTCTCCTTTTCAGGCTTCTCCTCATCAGAAGATGCAGCGTCTCCATTCTCTTTATCCTTCTTCTTTTTCTTTTTCTTCTTCTCTTTCTTCTCATCTTCAACCACCACAGCCACTTCATCTACTTTCTCGGTCTTCACTTTTTCTTCATCGTCAACTTCAGCAACCTTGGACTTCTTAGCAGGAGCAGAGCCATCATCAGATTCATTTTTCTTTCTCTTACGCCCTTCCCCATCCTTCTTAACCTTCTCGCCCTCCTCATCAACAACCTCTTTCTTCACATCTTCAGTAGCAGCCGCCATTCCAGCAATCACACTATCCCCACCAGTGGGCAAAACAAGATTCCTGGTCCACTCTTGAGGAGTATTCTCATTCGGCTTCCCATGTTTATCCAACTTCCCTTGAGCAATCAGCTTCTTCTTCATAGAAGCCCTCGGACCCAAACCCCATTTCCTCGGATAAGTATCACGATCCATAACCACCCTCTTAATCTTGGCAACAACACCATGATCACAAGTAGCCATAACAGCAGTAGTCATCTCAGCAATCCCAAGAGCAATAGCTTCACCCTTAGTAGTCATCAACACAACCTCCTCACCAGCTTCAATATCATTCTCAAACCTAAGCAACCCGGGAATCATCAACTTAGCACCATAACAAATCGCATTAACAGTCGAATCCTTAACAACCAATCTCTTATAGCTAGTCAAAAGCACCTCCAAAGGCATAACAACCCTCCTCAAATAACTCTCATCGCGATAATTATCATAAACCCACTGAGCATCCATAACATCATGCATAGAAACCATATTATCTTTCTCACCCATAATACCCGACCTAACCCTCCTAAGCTCTTGCATATGAGCACCAACACCAAGAACTAAACCCAAATGAACACACATAGTCCTAACATAAGTACCGGCCTCACACGAAATCCAAAACACAACTAAATGTTTATCAGCATCATATTCAAGCAATTTACTTTCATAAATAGTTCTAATCCTAAGTTGTCTTTTAACAGCAGAAATCACAGGTGGTCTTTGAAAAACAGCACCAGTCAAAGTTTCAAGAGCACGAGCTACCTTAGAAACATCAGGAACAGCAGAATGTAACCTAGCAATACAAACATACTCTTTCCCAGCACCCTGTTGAGATTTAACAAGCCTTGTTGCTCTATCAATACAAACAATTAAATTACCAGTAACTTTAGGATCTAATGTACCGCTGTGACCGGTTTTTTCGACACGAAGAATACGCTTAATCCAAGCAACAACTTCATGAGAAGAAGGATTAGCAGGTTTATCAAGATTGAGAACACCATATTTGAGATAATCAGCAAGAGGACGTTTCAACGGTGAGTGACCGGCGGGAAGAGGGGTGTAGTGACCGGTACGGACATTGAGGCGGTCGTAGTTTTTGAGCAAAATGGGCCAGTTTGAGGTGTCGATTGTTGGTGAAAGTTTTTCTGGTTTGATCATGAAATCTTGTTTAGGGTTTGGTTCTTCTTCGCCGGTGGCATTTTTGTTGGAGTGTTTCTTCTTCTTGCCTTCGGATAAAGATGGCGAAAGCGCCATGGATTGTGACATGGTGGTTTGCGGCGGTGGTGGCAGGGGAGTGAGTTTGAAGGAATGATTAGGGTTTAGGGTTTACTGGCTGTGAGAGAGAGAGAGATATTTATAAAGTTTTATTTTATTTGTTGTTAACGGGCTTTAGTTATGTTGGACTGGATTGGGCCTTTGTCAAATTAGGGTTGGATTCGTCGGTCTGACCCATTTCATATATCGTATTTTAGCTCACCTTTTTGAGATGTAGGATTATGTATTTTAATTTGAGGTCAAGTTTGTTAGGCGTTAAGTGAATATGACTGCTCACGCATTAGTTTGGATGGTCTATTCTATGTCTAGTTGCCGAATTTTTGAGTTTATTCCTCGTTGTATTGAAACTTTGGTGTTTAATGATATGAATTAAGTTTCTATTTGTCAAAAAAATAAATTGGTTCGTTTCATTTAACTCGGTTAAAAATGGGCAGAAATGCAATGGGTTAATTAGTTTGGGCATTTTTAAAAGCTACTCTTTTTTTTTTGGATTGAGATTGAAAATGGAGCACCCTATTGAGTCTAATCCAATCATTTTTGTTTCTTTATTGATATGGTAAAAAAGAAATTTAAATTTAAATTTAAATTTAAATTTAAATTTAATGGTTAAAATTAAATTCTTGATTCCGTTGTGAATGTTTCTTGAAACCTCTCTCTATTTTCCAATGACAAAGAGGAGACGGAATGATGGAAGCTTCAGGCCAACTACTACGATGTTAATACTTAATAGAAGCATCATAAATGATGGACTAATCCGTAAGGGCCGCGGGCCACCCAGTAGCTTGCATAATTTTTTTTATCTAACCCACTAAGAATGATTAAGGAGAAAAAATATATTATTTCACTATATTTTAAACTCACTCGTTGAAAGTTCAACTCTCAAAAAATTGTTATTTGACTCATACATGAATTTAGTTTGTTTTGGAAAATTATTTGAATTTAGTTTATGTTATTCTGATTGATTGATTGATTGGTTACTTGTTTTATTTAGATAATTTAAACTTATTTGTTTTATCAGCCAAGGTCTTACTCTTTTTTTGGGTATTTTAAACATATTTGTTAAGATATTATTTTTTTCAATAATATTGACTTTTTTTAGTTCAAAAAAAAGATTAAAAAAAAACAAATGTACAGGGTCGAGCTTACCCGAAAGCTCGCTAGTATGTAGAGTCGGGTTCAAATACTATTTTTTAAGACTCATGTTTCATACGGGCTTTTTAACCTAACTATATGAAATCCGCCGCTCATCCAGACTAACCTAAAACAGACTGAGTAGTTGACAGCTGAAGTAGGTTTCTTAACTAGCTCTTAAAAAAACTAAGGACAAAATAGCTCTAGCTCTTAAAAAAAGCTAAGCACGAAATATATACTCTCTCTAATCTCATATGTAAGCAATAAGTAACTTTTTAGATTCATTTAAAAATTAATGTATCTAGACAATAATATAGACTAAATACATTACTTTTTCAATGAATAAAAAAAGTCAATTTTGCATATATATATATATATATAGAGGGTGTATCCTATGAGAATGACAAATTATACGAGAACGCGAGAATAAATATTAACCATTAGATTTAGTATGAGGGAGCATGATTAAATTACTATGAGTCTTATTTTTTTTTTTGTTACACTCATTAATGGATGATGATTCACTAAATCTTCTCCTTCTTCTTTTTTTTTCGGTAATTATTCATTTGATATTTTTTTTCGGTGCTTCCAAACATGAGAACGTCTCCTTTCCAAACATGTAATCATGATCCTCTGAATATGCAAGAAAACATCATTTCTGTTCGACTTTGAGAATTGTATCGACGTTCTAATTTGACATATTCTAAGCTTTTGGGCCATCCACAGTAGCTCAAATGAATAATTACCGAAAAATTACCGAAAAAAGAAGAAGAAGGATCATAGGATACACCCTCTATATGAGGGTGTATCCTATGAGAATGGCAAATTATACGAGAACGCGAGAATAAATATTAACCACTAGATTTAGCATGAGGGAGCATGATTAAAGTACTATGAGTCCTATTTTTTTTTTGTTACACTCATTAATGGATGAAGATTCACTAAATCTTCTCCTTCTTTTTTTTTTCGGTAATTATTGAAACCTTTTTTTTCTTTCACCCCTTTTTTTTCTTTCTCACGTTTATATTTTTGTTACAGGTTCTTCTCACCCTTTTCTTCATCTCTTACTAATACCTTTTTCTATCAACCTTTTAAAAAAGAGAACGAGATTTTGTAAAGCTTGTAAGCATCGAGTGATCTAATGTTTATGTTTGCTACCATGACAGGATGAAATTTAAGCCTTGGTTCCCATATTAATGCATTCTATATCATGATCATACCTTGCTTCAAGCTTTTAATTACCAGGACAGTCAATAAAATAGTGCAACAAAGACACTAAACCTTTTCATTTACTACTTTAAATAAACACAACATACAAATATTACACGTGACAAAGAAAAAAAAAGGTGAAAGAAAAAGAGTTTCAGTAATTAGCGAAAAAAAAAAAAAGAAGGAGAAGATTTAGTGAATCTTCATCCATTAATGAGTATAACAAAAAAAAAAAATAAGACTCATAGTAATTTAATCATGCTCCCTCATGCTAAATCTAGTGGTTAATATTTACTCTCGCGTTCTCGTATAATTTGTCATTCTCATAGGATACACCCTCTATATATATATATATATATATATATATATATATATATATATATATATATATATATATATAAGACTAGAGGAGTATTGTTGATTTTGACTTTTGAAGAACTACTAAACTATTGAATGCATATAGGTAAATAAAAGGTAGAAAGCTAAACGATAAATTATTAAAAGTAAAAATATAGTTTGATTGATCATGTGTTGAAATAATTTTTAAGAGAAATGTTTAATTGGCCAAACATTGTAGCTTACAAAAAAGCTATAGTTTGACCGTCATTATTTAACTAAACTAAGTTTGTGTATGTAATGAAAATTGGGTACTCAAATTTTGCAAAATAACTTGGATATTCTTGCTTGAGAATTTAATTTTAAACTTAATCTAAAATTAATAACACAGAATGGGGTTTTCCTTATTTTCGCAAATAATATATCATGACATTTAATTTTTTTTCCCAAATATTAAAAATAACACAGAATGGGGTTTTCCTTATTTTCATATTTTAAATGTGACTTTTAGAGTAATACTCCCTCCGTCCCTTAATATAAGACCCTTTTTGACTAAATTTTACTATTCATCTATCATGTTTTGACCGTATTTTTCTAATAATATACAGATGCAAATATTAGCATATAAGATCTTGTTTGATTTATTTTGATGAGTATTTTCAAGATATCAAATTTTTATAATTTTTACTGTTAGATAATTAAAGATATTAGCGATCAAAATTGTGCATTGGCGAACGTGCAGTGGTTAAAAAGGGTTTTATAATTAGGGACGGAGGGAGTACATATCAATCACCAAGAGAACACCATCAACCAAATATGCATGACACTACCAATAATTTATGGAATTTAAATTAAAAAAATTAAAATAGTAATAAGTCATCCACAATTGAGTTTCCCTTATTCTCGTGTATTCGATATGACATTTTAAGTCACGAATATCAATCATTAAGTACACACCCAATTATCAACTACTACGTACATGCATAACAGTAACACCACTTTGAATCATGTACATTATGAGTAAATAAAAATTATATATATGTTAATATATGTTAGAAATAAAAAGTAATTTTAATTTCTAACTCCTATTACATTTATGCACTTAATTCATCCTGTTTATAACTTTTTATCACTTTTTTTTGTCCTTAATATTTGACACCTTATAAAATTTCGTATGTATTAATCACTTCTTTGCAAAAATACCATATTTAATTTACTATTGAAAAATATAAATTCTCTCTTGTATATGATATTAATATTAATAATTATAAGGGTAAATATTTAAAACTAACACATTTAAGATAACTTTATTATCCTAATTTTTCTTAATATCACCCGGCCCGAAGAAAATGAACTGCACAAAATATACAATTTTGAAGGGTTAAAGAATTAATTAATATACAAAGACATGAATAAACTCATTTCTTAATGAAACATATAGAGTAAAGAAATCTCAGTATAATTTGGTTTATTTTTTTCCTTATTGCTTACTACAATATTCTCTAATATCACCGATGAAGAATGAAAGTGAGACTAATAGAGAATAAAGTTGACTTTTAAGATATATCTAGGTAAATTTATGTCGTTTCTCGGAACTAAGACTCCAAATCATTATAAAGAGACAATCAAATGTTAATCAAGTTATTGTCTAATGTGTTAATTTTACTTATAAATGATATAAATTAAGAAACATTAGTTATATATTATTAATTTATATATTTTTGTATAATAGGTTGTAAAAGAAAATAAACAATAAAAAAGGAAGATAGAAAGCTTAAGAAGTTAAAAAGGAAACAAATGGCTGAGAAAGAAATAAAACGGTCAAGCACACGATCTTTATATGCCAAAGAAAGATTGCGACTGTGGTAAAGTAAATAAGCCAGGAGAAACTTATAAGGAATCAAGAAGCGAGAACAACCGTAAGTAAAATGGACGAAAATAAAATACATCAAATACATACTAGAATTACAAAATTATTCATAAAATATAGAATTACAAAATTATTCTTAGTCAATTTGACTAAAGTATAAAAGAGCAACTGTTGTATTTTGTTTTGTTCTATATATTCTCAATTGTGTGATCATCTCGTTATATATATATATATATATATGAAGACTACTAACTTTGACTATGTAGGTCGAAGTTAGCAAGTATGACCCAAGTGTAATTTATAAGAGGGTGCATGTGAGGAGTTTATGAGTAGTTGGGGGTGCGCGAAGACAATGGAGGATGCACTAAGTAATTACATGTGGGTCATATATTGCTTAACTTTGACCCAAGTCGAAGTTATAACAATCTTCTATATATATATATATATATATTGGAAACTCTTAACATGTATGTCTCTCAACTCTTAACATTAAGCTATCATATGGAGACTCGTTATATATGTTCTAGTTATTCATTAATATTATTCTTGTTTATAATACTATAGTACTTGTTATTGTTAGATCGATTATAATTTGATTCATGGATATTTGATTTGTTATTAATATAGAGAAATACTTTCCAAATTTAGATTAATTTATTAAATGTTAAACTCTAGAGATAGATTATATTTAGGTTTAACAATCACTAAGAATCAGTGTTTTAAAAACTGGACCGGAGCGGCCGGTCGGACCGGGTGAATCGGTGAACCGGAGGGGCACCGGTTCGGTCAGGTAGTTGGATCGGACATGCAGTCCAACCGGAGAGAACCGGCCTGAACCGGGAGCGAACCGGAGAATCGGACGGTTTTCTCCAACCCGCCGGTTTTTTTGCAAATGGTTTTTTTTTCCGGAAATATATTTTGTTTTTTTGGAAACAATTTTTTTTTTAATTAAGATTTTAATTGGTTTATTTTGCAAATGTTGGTTTTTTTTCTTTCGGAAACACATATTTTTTTTTGGAAACAAGTTTTTTTTAATTGGTTAAAAATATAGAAACTGTCAAGAGCAAATTTTGAGCCCTTGACCTCAAGGTAATAGTAGAAGCACATTGCCATTATGCTACTTAGTTTACTTGTGAATATTGTTACATTGTATTCTATATATTTTATATTATCTTGTATGATTATACTAGATATTTAATTTTATTTTCTTTATTTTTGTTAAAACTTTAGATTTTATTTATTGTTTGTCTAATGTTAATTTTATTGTTAAACTATCATTTTTTAAATACTAATGCTTTTGCGGTAAAAAAAACTCTGAGTTCTAATTTATTATATTTATAGATAAAATATATACATTATAATTGTATGTGCGGTTCCTATGTTTAAAATTTAAATTTAAAATATAAACATGTGAACTAAAAAATATGAAAATGTTTATTATGACAAATAAAATTTTCATATTTTTTAGGTGTCATGACTTTTTTAAGAGACCGAATCACCGGTTCGACCGGTTTAATACCTATATACTTTTATTATAGAGACCGGTTCATTACACCGATTTGATCCGGTTTAGTCATGCAGTTCGACCAGTCACCCCGCGGTTCGACCAGTAAACCAATGAACCCATACCTTCACCGGTTCGATGACCGGTCCGGTTTTTAAAACATTACTAAGAATATTGGTGTTTAATGTTATTGTATTGGTTAATCGGCTGAAAAATCGTCGTTTAAGCAATACAATTGATCTCACATAATTATTTAGACATAAATGATGTTTGTCGAACTATATGTGATAATATTAAATGATAACTTGAATATGTGTAATTTATCACTAGGTCGGATACATTAGAAATATAATAATGAAATCGAATTTCAATAACTTTTTTTTTTACTAAAACATGCTTATTATAACATTTCATCTAATTCCAATAACCTCACTAGTATTTTTATCATTTATTTGTATTCTATTTTCTTACTTTATGCAATTCAACATCTTATAAATAATTATCTCTCCGGCTATAATATCATATATTAGTTTATTTATTTTCATATCTATTTTATAGAATCCTGAAGTTATATTAACTATTGAACGACTATAATAGTCTTAGTGAATACGATAACAAAATATGTACTTTTATACCATATTAGTTATACAATCTAAAATCGTTGGGGAATATATATGGCTCATCACATAGCTTGGCACATAATGCTAAAGAATTATCCGAAACATGCTATATTGATCATAAACTGAAAACTTTGAAGAATGATAAGGGCACAAATAATGGATCTGAGTTTCTTTGATTTAACAGAGAAGGATATATAATGAAGAAAAAATTGATACTAAATTTGATGCCAATGACCTAGACAAAACTAAACAAAACATTGTGCACTGTCTAAAGTCTAAACAAAACAACTACATTGTGCAATAACACCAAGAATCACAAAATTAGTAAGATAAATGAGAATGGTTTCACACTTCAAGCCCATATAGTCAAATAAAACTAAGATTACAATGATCTAAAGATAAGAGATAAAATTATGGGGTTTGGAAGTAGATCTCGTTTATGTGGTGTTTGGTTTGATTATATTTTTCGGTGTTCCGCATATATATCGGGCGTTTGTTATGTATTACTTTTTTACCGATCTCTGTTCGTCTTATGTATAGTATATTTTCCGTTAAAAAAAAAATTATGTACACTATCATTCCAATGATAACACAAGAGGAACTAAAATTCTAAAAATTCTCACGATATTCACTTACTTATTCTACAATTTGAAATTTGGGTTTAAATTAGGAACCTTTTCCAAGGTCTCAAAGCTACTACATATTGAGTCAATGGTCCACCGTACAAACTAATATTTGTGGCAATATTTTTTCTAATTCATAAGTAAACATTAATCCAAATTCAAATAATTAACAATAGCTGAATTAATTTGTTCAAAAATTAACAAAAGATCCTTGCATGCATAAATGTGGTTTGATAAAGCAAGTACTTAAAAGATCTCACTCCAATGCTCTATTTGACATGGTCAGATCTTAAGTACTTAGCCCAAATAACTTGTTGGTGAACAATTTTAATTTGCAAACATGTTCAAACTCCCAATCTAGATATTTTCTCTGTGTTTTTCATCGATCTTGTTTCTCATTACCTTGAGTTCGAGGACGAGGAAGAGAACAACGAAAGAGAGAGAATGGTGTGTGTTTCTTGTTCGTCTTTTGGATCCATATTCGTCAGATCCTTAACATTGACTTATGAGTCTCGACTTAACTTTAGCTCTAAGAAACTTGGCGAATACTCTTTCTTCTCATTTAACATTTTTAATTGGAATGTGACATGACCTTGATTTGATACTTGAGTTTGGTGTATGAATTCTTGTATTCCATCTTTTTTATCATGTACCTAGAGTTCAAAAGATATAATATATCTTAGTACAAAATATATAAATGCCAAAATCAAATCCAAAAAAAAAAAATCAATTGTCACATGAGTATAACTCGGTTAATAGAACATCACATTCAATATGCAAGATTAATGCTTAAATCTTGATACATTCACTTATTCGTAATTTTAATACCTTAGAGAACACAGGACTGCAGGAGCTAGGTTGATAATATTGATTATTGGTAGAACTATATGATCTCCATGGAATTTTTTTGTCATCACTAGACAAGCTTATGAATTCCTTGTGATTTTCACTTTCTTGTGATCGAGGAAGCAATTGACTTATTTGGCTAGAATTAGTAGGTCCATTATTTCTTGTTATTGCATCCTTTACATCAAATATGTGCGAACTTGTCTTGTATAAATCTTTGTCCCACATTGAACTTGATCTTATGATCACGTGATTATTATTGAAAAGCCCACTATCATGAAATCTACAAATTAACACAACATTAAAGAATTAATTAATTTCATCCATGTTTTATAAATTTCATTTCATTTTAAATATTCGCTAAAATTAATAATTATAAATAAAAATACATAATAGAAAATTTTCATCTTGATTTTTTATCAATCAGTTTAAAATTGTAAAAATATTTTACACATGCATAAAAAAAATATGTGTTGTTTACTATTTTTACACTGACAATATATATATAAACTTTAAAATAAATTCTCAAATTTTTTATGTGAAATAAAGGATTAACGGAACAACTTATTGTTCATTTGTCTTTCATTCATATGTATAATTATTATTATCATAAAATAATAAAAATTAATTTAACTATGACTTTTTTTAAATAGGAACACAAAAATAATTATACTATATATATATGTTCTACCTTGAAGTGGCATGAGACTTGATTTCATTATATGGTTGTTTCATTAGTTGAGATGATGGGTGCAAATAGTTGTTATTAACACCAAAGTGTCCTTGAACATTAAATCTTCCATACATATCCAAAATATGATGACTCCTTCCTTGCATTGCCCTATTTTTTTGGGATAAAACTGAAATAAAAGCATGCATGTAATGAGTAAAGTCTTAGAAACATTAAAACATGATTTTGCTATCAATAATATAAAGTTTAATTATGAAATATTTATTTACCTTGGCCAGACTCATCAAGCTTTTTACTTCGATACATCTGAACCTCCAAAAGAAACATAATTAAAACGTTATATGAATACCAAAAAAAAAAAATGACAAAATGACATTGTTTTTTTGCAAAGGAAAAATGGCTTGAAAATAACCTCAAAATTTTTTAAGGGTTTGTACATAAGTGAATATATATTACCTGCAAATGACTCTTCACATGTGCAATGCTAAGTCCTCTTACATTCATCAACCGGAGAACCAACTTGGGTGTTGCTCCTACACACCCAATATTGTTATCAATAAAAAGTTAATAAAAACGATTAAAATATATAAATAGCTATTTTTTTATGCATCAAAGAAATGATCCACATCTATATCTATATCTCCATATAAAATATGTGCCATAAAAAGTACCTTAATTAACCCATAATTATATAAACATAGAAATCACAACAATGTAAACCATTTGAGGTAAGAATCCAAAGTCTTTTTTTTTTTATGGTACATCGGAAAATTTAAGAATCCAAAGTCTAAATGTGTAGGATAATAATATGAGTCATTTTTCTGCTAATAAATTTTCTCCTCTCTTAACAAATTAACTATTAACATTTGTGTTAATAGTTCGTTTGATGAGCTAAACACATTCAATCTCCTAAATTAACGTAAGAACTAATTACTAATATTTTTCATATATATGATCCACATCATTTTGTGCATATACAAGATGAGTGATACTTACTTTCTTGCCCTCCAAGCCTCTCAACAGCATGCACAAAAGATAAATGAAGATCAGGAGTCCAACGAAGTCTAGGCATTTTGGACCTCACATATTGCCTAACCGTACTTCCACGCCCTTTTCCTTCTTCACTTGAATTATTATTGCTACTCAAATTCCCTTCTTGTGATTGTGATGATGATATTTCATTGTTGTTGCTTATCTCACCACAATGACCATCACTCATTAGTATCTTATCATCATCATCATTATCATGATCTTCGATATCATCCACAGCTTCTTCGTTTAAGTCGAAGAACGAACGTTTTCTTCGATCTGGCGAAGAGGGTTTGGTTCCGATACCGCCACTATCTTCAATCTTAACGTCTTCGCTAGATATGCAAATTCTCTCCGCCATTTATGTTCAATTTTCTTCTTAATTGGTTACTCCATGTGTTTCCTATTGTAGACAAGGAAAAACTTCAGCCAACATAGAAGTTTGTACTTGTTCAATAGAGTATAATTTATATGGTCATATATGGAACCAAGATATGTTAATTAGTTAAATATTTGGGCAAAAATAAATGCAATTTTTTTAGAGACACGATGTTATGTTTTTAGAAGGATTCATGTTTTGTTACATTTGTACCAAAAATTTATTAAACTTTGTGCTTGTTCCTAGGTGTTGGAATTCCACACTCACCTACATAACCTATAATTTGAAAATTGTTACTACGTTGAAGAGTGCATCAAACCTAAAAGATAGTACTTGTTTACTATAAACGTAAGGGAAATAGTACTTGATGTATATAATGAGTTTTAATTCTCTTGAATGTTAAAATTAATTACATGAGTGTATAAGATCATTTTGTTTTTTTTTTATTTAAAAAATAAAGATAATTTTAATCTAAATTAGAAAAAATAAAAATAAAGATCATTTTTCTTTTAAAAAATTTCATTTTGAAAACTTAAGGGTGGGGAAACTATAGAAGATGAGAACACTTTTTTTGAACTTCACTTTTTTTTTTTTAATACATACTAAATTTTATTAATGAAAGTGGAAAAAAGTACAGATGATACTAAATTTACAAAAACATATGAAGTATAAGTAGAACTAAATCCATCTTATTTGAACTTCAATGGTTATAATTTAAAATTTCGATTGCTTCTTCAAAAAAAAAAATTGATTTAAAACTTTGATATTCAAATTTAGAACTTGTGATTTGCATACGGGGTTAAAGTATTTCTTGTATTTTGTTAAATAACCTTTTTACTAAAAGGAGAATTCTATAAAGCAAATTACATCTCAATTTATTTCTAAATTGATGGAAGTGTAATAAGAAGTCTAGATCCAAAACAAGTAGAAAGTAAAGAAAAATGAAACCAAATGCAAAAAAGTTTTTCCTTATTAAAAAGTCAATACTATATATTAGGGTGAAAGATTATAGAACATATTACTAAGAAAGACTCAATTTGTATTGTTAATAAGGTGAAAGAGAGAGGGATTAGATACAAACCATTGGTGTGGATGAAGCTTTAGCCAAACTCTTGTTTTCAAGATCCAATAAAGCCAATTATTTTCTTGGAGAATTCTTGGATAGACTTTACAACTGATCACTAGCTAGCTAGAACCAAAAGAAGGTGATTACTGACTCATGTTTGTTGATCCAAATGTAACTGTAGATGATGAGAGAAAAACCCTACTTGGTGGTAAGGTTACTTTTAATTTGTGTTTGAGCAATGGAAGTAGCTAGGTGTGGTTGGAATGTAAGGAAAATAATTAAAGCTTAAAATACCATAGGCACATCAAATATTCTCACAAATATTCAAATATGATTAAATATATTATATATATGTAGAAGACAATGGTCGGACAAACCACACTTGTATATATTTGTATTTCTAAATTAATTCATTTTCATTATTTATTTTTTAGGTTTTAGCCCCTCCATTTCATGATAATCACAATAATCAGTTTATTTTATCATTTTACACACACACAAAAAAAAAACTTGCATATGTTAAGTGTAGAAAATTAAAAAATAAATAAATTTGAATTTAAATTTATTTAATACTCCCTCTTAACTAAAATATATGTCGTTTTGATCATATTACACAAATTAAAAAATATAATTAATATTATATTGAAAAAAGAAATTATGAGTTAGTTTACAAAATTGTCCTTCAATAATGATTTTGAAAAAGATAAATTGAAGAAGTAAAAGATGATAGAGTAATAAATATTGTAGTTAAGAAAATAATAAAAAAATAGTATTAAATGTTTCATTAATAATATAAAATAACTTGTAATTTGATACATATTTTTTTCTTCAAAATAATTTATATTTTGATACGTAATATTTTTGACAACTATTGATTGAATTATACCGAAAGTGCATCAACATTTTTGAAACATTTGAGTTAGCAAGTTAGTTAGGTAGCTAAGAATTAACAACAAATTAAAAGAGATGAAATGCACACGTATGACTCCTATCTTGGACTATTGAGAATCATGTGATTTTCTAAGCTTTTTTATCTTTCCAAATTTTCTTTGACAACTTTTTTTTCTTCTCTTTCTCCGTGATAATATTTATTCCTTACTATTAGCATTAGTTGACCTCTATTACTGATAGCTTCATTTGCTTAATTTTATTTCATAAAAAATATTCTTAAATTATGCCATTTATAGTGATATATCAAATTAATTAGAGGCATATATATTGACCAAGACTTTTAAGTCCGAGCTCTAGTAGTCCACAAATACACATCATATCTTTTTTTTTATGCAAGAAAATATAAGATATTTCATTCCTAATATAATAGAAGCAATACACATCACATCATATCTCAAACAATGATAATAGGATTTGATTTAAATGTATTGATATTGTATAAAAATTTTACACATGTTTTGACTTTTTTATCTAAACAATGTCTAAAGTCACAAATAAATTTAATTGGTTAAATTTTATTAGAGATCCATAAAACAAATGGTGTACTAGAAGTACTCATAATCATATCCATGTAACCAAAAATAAAGAAAATAAAAAAGGAGTACGATCATATCCAAAGACTCAAAAAAATTGAAAAACGAACCAAAATCTCCAAAAACTACAAAGATATAAGTAATTGAGGATTTGAGAAGATAGTACATGTATCCATGGTAAATACGACAGAAATTTGTCACACACCATTTGATTGATATTCTCTCAAAATGTCTCATTTAGTGGATGGTTTTCCTAATTGTCCAAGAATTAACTTTCTCGAGCATCTTAGAGAGAATTCAAGCCATTTGTCATGAGGTCATGAATTAAGATGATTATTAGTATTTTTGAATCATATGTTATTATTAAATTAAATATTATTTATTTATTTTCACCAGCTGTATCTGGTTTATTGGGCCGACTAATTCGACTCAGAGTAAAATCTGACATTAAGTGATTTCAGTTCTCTCGATCTTAAGCATACTTGCAGAGATTGAATATTAATTTTCTCTACTAAATTCAGCGTCAATTATCATTAAACTAATTAAGTTAAATTAAATATTTATTCAACAATCCTTGCAGCTAGAGTGTAGTAGGTCCCAATGAGGAATCATTTTCAAGATTAGGTTTTTGCTACAAGACATCCAAATTTGACTAGAGTTTATGCAAGCTTGCATTGAGAGAGAAACTAAATAAAGACAAATATTCTAAGGATTAAAAAAATCAATTGGATTGGAAATTATAAAGATTACACAGGGAAGAAGAAATCGATTCTCGTGTGGATTTACAAGAAAATAAGAGAATTCTTTTTTTGACAAATAAAATAAGAAATAAAGAAAATAATTAAGAGAATTCTATTGCTCTACGTACCAATTTATACAAAAATATTTATTGTTTGTCATTTTCTTTGCATGGGAGTTGACATGTTGTTTAATTTAGAAACACTTGCAGAAGTAAAGAATCTTTTCTAGAATTATGATTTTTATTAAAGTATCATGCATGATGTATGTATCTCTTGCCCGTTAGCAAAGGTCTACGTACCACCTTGTAATTTTATATTAAAATTGTTTACATAATTTACATTCAATTTGCCTGGTCTATTCCAGCCATTTTATGCAAAGCAACATAATTTTTTTGTTTAATTTAATTGGTAGTGAAGTCATTTTCGTCCACTTTAATTTCTACAATATATATTTTTTTTAATTCCATACAACATCTATTATATTTTTTTTGGTCGAGACTAGGGTATCCACCGCCAAACGCGGTGACTATTCCCTCGCTAGATTGGAGGCATCTCGATGGATGGGATAGCTAGCCCAAGGATTTAAAGCTGCTCCATGTCGAAGGTGAGGATCAAACCCTCGACTCTTGGTTAAGAGAAAATGAGCTCCAACCGCTTAACCACACTCCTTGGGTTATACAACATATATTATATATACAATACATATATTTTTTTTTTTCTATTCATATACTTTTTTTTTATACATAGATGAGATGACAAAGCCATCAATAAACTCACACACAAATTAAATGACTGTAGTTCGAACCTAGGTCATGGGCATTCGGCCTAACAATTTCGGCATTTTCTACCAGTTGAGCTAGAATTTCTAGACTATTCATATATTTTTCTACACCACCCAAAAAAATACATATATACTTTTCTAGCCCAAATAAATATACCATCTAATATCCTCTTATACAACATGAAGAGACTGAATCAAAGGTGTATACTAGTACGTACCAAATAAGAATAAACAAGAAAATATTGAAATTAATAGACCTTGTGGAGACTTGATCCCTTCCCTCACAATCTCAAAATATTAGAATTTTCTAAATTTATAAGCTCTCTAGCTGGGGTTTTTTTTAATAGTTAAGTGGCTAATTAAAATTTCATCTTATAAAATGAATAAATAGATATAACAATTTTAACAGAGTTCAAACTCTAATTTCTATAAATTACAAGGGATAGTGATTTTTTGTAAGTCATTGAAAATTCACATAGAGAGCTAATAATTTTGACATTTTTGTTAGTTGAGTTATGACTTTTGGATGATAATGAGCTTTTTTTTTATCAGGTAGTCTAGTGGCTATAAATTCACTCCTTAAAAATGAATAAGTTGGCGTATCCAGATTCAAACTCGGATCTATGCACTTTCGTTTAGTGCAATATGTCAAACCAATTAAACTGATAACGAGCTCTTTCTAACTTGCTAATTAATATTTTTGCAATCTTTCCCACGTTCTCGATGAAAAGTATATCTGATTACACAGTCTCAAGAATTTTGGCTGTTACTAATCTTTGAGATTGGAATTTAAATAAAATAATATTATGGAAAAGATTCTATAGGTCGTTTTAAGGTCCAAATGCTATCTTTCTCGTTCTCGCGTGGGTGATGAGTTTGCATATATAATGCCTACCTTTGCGCCGATTCTTTCGCCAATGCAAATACAATAGAAAATCTTCAATTAATATTCTTACTACAAATTAGTAGTATATGTTTTATATCAAAAAAATAAAAATAAAGTATATATATGTTGATGAGAAATTTTGAAGAATAATGCCATGCTGTGTAGTTGTACTATAGCCTTCATAATTTTCATCACATGCCCATGTTTTGCGGAGGTTTGTTTGTGTTAATCTTTGCAAAGCAATTTGGCTACTAGCTCTAGTTCATTTGGCAACTATATATTTTATGTATGTTTTGAGTGATAGTGGTGATTTACTGATTTTGACAAAAAATTATAGTGGTAATTAATGTGATTTTGTTCAAGTTGTGAAACTTTTTGATAAAACAATATAATGACATTGTGATTTTATCAAACTCAGTCAATCTAAACATGTTTTACTACTCATGGATATGCTGACTAAATTGATATTAGATATATATTTATGTTGAATTTATTCTTATAAAATTGGATTGTAAGGAGATGTCGTTCTTTTATAAATGAACTTATTTTCATGTCTTATCTCATTCAATAGGAGACTTTTAAGACAAACTTCTTCTACCGAGAGTGGATCCACTTATGTGTGATTATCACAAGAGAGGGTAAGGTGTGATCCTTCGCCATTCAAAAGGAGGGAGGAACACTAGAGAAGTTTAAAATGTGACGAGTCTGAATGATAATTAATCATTTTATACTCTCGTGCGAAAATCACATACATTTGAGAGAATTCATTTTTTCTCCACCCCCACACCTAGTCTAAACATCTAGACTAGAGTGTGATATATAATGCATGAACATAAATTTATAAATAGAAACAATCATCATCTTGTAAATCAATTTTGTTAAAATTGAGTTAAGACCCCAAATTATAGTAGTTAGAAAATTAATTTCTTGCACATTCATGTTATTCTCAATATATACCGTTTGATCTTCATCAGATGGTCTACTTTCTGACTTTGTATTTGTGTGAAACCTCTCTTTTGGTCCCATATTTAAACTTGTTTTATGAAATTGAAATATTTTAGATTTGATTAAAATTGGATGGCTAAGATAAAATTTTGCTACTACTTACATGAATATGTTATATGTGGCTACACTACACCAAGTGAGGTTTACATTTTACTAGCATGTATTTTGCTACATTATTTAATAGTAGTTAGAATCTCAAGAAATTCTGTCTTCTTAAAAAAAAACATGAGCTACAACAATATTGTACTAGTTTATTTTGATTATGTTAATTAGGGAAGACAAAATTTAACTTAGAACAGTCCAAAGTACTATTTTTACAGTTTTAGATCTATACAAGTATGCATGTTACTTTATCCGACAATGGTGATTTTCATACTTTTCTTGGAAGTTTACTTTTAGTCAATGCTATTTACATTTTGTTTGATTGTTCACACCATGTTAACTTTTTTTGTTTTATATGCTCATTGATTCTTAACTTTTACTTGCATTTTCAATTCTTTGGAACATTTGGGTTTGGTTTATCAACATGCATGTTTCCCTGCATTCTTTGTCTTTGCAATGAAAACAATTTTTTTGTAATCACAAATCCAATACTTGAATTAATGCAATAAGTAGCTCTCGATGTTGTCCGATCTTAAATGAATGGTTGAGTTCAATATATTGGTATTCAAAACATTATAATAAACTCGTTCGAATTTTCAGTCTGTACTACTAAATGCGTAAATGTAGGAAATCTCCAATCTTGACAGATACAGATGTGATGGTAAATTGATTCTGATACTGAATAATTATGTAGTCTTTTGTCCTATTACTCTTTGATTTAGGTCATGGTGGCATTTTTTTTTATGTTTGTCTCTTTTATTTTTTGTTGGGTACTTTTTTATGAACTATGTTGTAACCTTCTATAGGTGCATCTTGTGCTAGTGATGTTATTTTAATAAAATTCTTGCTCTTCAAAAATAAATAAACATTGCAACCGTTTCTTTTGTCTAAAAATATACTTCTGAAACACAGATAAATATTTTCGTAAAAAACATTATGTATTTGTGTTCCAGAAGTATAGTTCCAGACAAAAATATTGTCTTTTTTTTGGGTCTAAAAGTATACTTTGGTATGTGTTTTTTTAGAAAACATGGAAGGAAATTGAAGCTCCCTTTGACATGATTTATCATTTAAATGCATATGGCTCAATCTTATAGGTGATTTGAGGAATGTTTTTAATCAAGACATGTAATTTCCTGCTTAAACATGATTATTATGTGCTATAATTAAAAATTGATTTGAGACGATGTTAGGTAGGCTTCACACGGATTAGGATCCGACGCTGTTACAACATCCCGCTGTAATAAATCTGGATTGCCTGGTCTTAAATTGACGATTCATATTGTTTTAGTGAGTAAAAATGTGTATGAAATCTGTATCATTCGATCATAAATAAATGGTCCAAATTGAATACTGTCGGAAATTACTACCGCAGGAAATTCGGGTCCGGCTTCACACCATGAACATAAATGCAAATAAAGAAACAAAAATGATGTTATGATAAAGTTTCTTATTGTCAACAATAAGCAAACAAAATTTAATAGGCCAACTCATAATGATTGAGGTCTATTTAAAAAAATCTCAAAACTACTCTAAATAGAGAGATTGCAATAGGCATTGTTATGTACAACCCAAATGCTAATAATAATAATAATAATATTAATAATAATAATTATAATAACTAACATGATCACCAAAAGAATAAAAATTATTGCATTGGCTTTTTGATGACTTCTTTCTTCAACAATTCTCTTTGTTGTTGTAACCTAATTTATAAGAAGCCAAATTCTTATCAAAATGTAATATATAGAAAACTAGAAAATTGTTAATATGATTTAATAACTGGACCCTTGTACAGCCCTCTCCTTATTGCAAACTCATCAGAAGGTTGAAATTCTTCCAACCAAGCAACATCAGAAAAAGTAACTCCATCCAACTCAAGATTATCTGCAATATAATTGAATGTTGACAATAATAAGATTAATACGGGTGCTGTTTGAATAAACAACTTAGTTAAGCCCTTATAACATAAAGATAAGCGCGTATCAGCTTATGTATAAACTATTTATATAACAAGATAAACATATTAATTAAGCGCTTATCGTATAAGTGATTATATATAAGTTATTTTTGTAAGAAAAGATAAAATAAAATCAAAGTGTTTTCATATAAGATATAAGTTATTTTTATAAGCTATCCTAGAGAGCTTATAGAAATAAGCTGAAAACAGCTTAAGGACGTGTCATAAGTTCTTCAAAACAACTTCACAAGTGTTTTTGCCAGTAGATATACTCAAATAAGACAATTATAAGCTAGTACTCTATATGCTATTTTCATAAGATATTTTGGAGAGCTTATGAAAATAAGATGAAAACAGTTTATAGACATATCATAAGCAAAACACTTACAAGTGTGTCAGTAGATAAAATAAACAACATTTACAAGTGAAACCATCAAACACTTTTGCAAAACATAAAAAACTGGTTACCTGGAAGATCTTTCCTTTGGGATTGTTGGAAGTAAGTGCAGTGTCTGTCATGTTCTGAAGAATAAGGTGGAGATAGTATGTCAAAGATTGCACAAGGAGTTATGGCCTTAAAACAATGAATGTTTCCTCCAACGGTTGGATAAAGAACTGTGGTTGAAGTTGGTGCCGTCATATCTTTATCTTTGACAAGCTTTGCAGCTCTAGCTGTCAATAACAAATCGGTGTAAGGCCAATAAGCCAAAATTATCGATCATTATTAACTCCCAAATGCGAGGAAGTAAAAAGAGCGATAAGAAGTTGAACAACACCAAAAAAAAGATGGTATATAGCATTTGTAAGGACATAAATCTGATTAAACAAATAAATAAAGAAGTTTGATAACTAAGACACCCATTTTGGCCTTCATTAAATAGGTTTTTATGTACTTTAACTAAGAGACTATGTCTCGGTATCTTTGGTGATTGAATTTGAATCTCTGTATACTTTAGATTTGGATCTTATCATGTGGGAATTTCACATGAGGGCTAAATGGGAGATCTCACCATTAAACAGATTGGGTACTCCACTTAGAGGAAAAAGGCACTCTCAGAAATTTTATATAAACTAAACTCTCGGTTGTAAGGGATTATCCCTTGAAAGGTTATGACTCAGAATAATAACAGCTCATATTTCTTTAGCTCTTCTTGCACCAATTCCATGTTTTTACATTTCCTGGTGATCCCAATATAAAGAGCCTAAACAGTTGACCCAGCCTATCTCTGAATCGTCAATTCCATACTTTCATCAGTTATGGAGGCTTCTGTCGAGTTCTTGAAGAAACTAGCTAGCGATCTCATTGCCTAACTAGATCATCCATGAGAGGATTGCAACAACCGATAGCAGCATGAAGCAGTTACTATCAAGATAAATGCACATGGGCTAGAATGGGATGATAACGGTGAGGATGATCAAGCAACGATGTACGGTTGAAAAACTCCTACTGAGCAGCAACGACCAGTTCTTGACCGTCTCAAAGGTCAAGGGTAGAATGGTGGATCAAAAGATTTTTGGCAATGGACGAAAAGGGTGGAAATTCCTGTGTTTGAGGGGCTTGGCACATTGTGGTTGATAGAAAGAGCTTAAAAGTTATTTGAAGTGCAACAAGTTCAGGATGCATAGGTCCAGATGGAAGTTTGAAAGATGAAGACCATGAACAAATTTTGCAGCAATGCTAATTAGGAGGTTAGGCAGCCATGTGGAGGGAAAGTGTGTATGAGCTGTTTGCAACTCTCTGAGGTCATCCACCATGGAGGAGTGAAGACTTGAAATCTGGGTGGCTTGAGCCACTGGAATCAAATAAGATCGACTACTTGGATATTTCCTAGGGGTCTGAAACCAGAGATTAAATGTAGTATTTGCATGCATGATCCAAAGAACATTAACAAGGACACTGGCATGGCTAACAATATTTAAGTAAGGATTCGTAGTTTTGCTTACGGAGGCGTGGTGGCAATAAAGTAGGCAACCGGTAGCACCCTCTTCTTTGAACAAAAGTCAGTCACAGGGGGCAGTGAGAAGAATGGATAGGGAACAACGAACAAGCAAGACTACTTCCACGGCAAGTACAAGTGTGCAAGGAGTAACGTGTCAGAACAAGGCTCATTCGTGATTCAGGATACTAGACAATCTCCTTATAAAGAGTTTCTTTAGGAGGTGTTTCAGGCACGAGGGACCATTCAGCCCTGGAAATCGATGCCTAGAAAAAAGAAAGTGATTATGATCTTGGAAGAAGATGAACAATGGGATGCGGGAAGAAGCATAGTTGGGAGATGATCAGCAAGCAAGAAGTCGCCCACAATGGGAATCCCCAATTTGGTAGGAAAACTGAACGCTAATGGTTCATCCGGAACCAAACTAGAATTAAGGTTCTGTGCACCGATTCTATATTTCCGAACCGAACTGTTTCAAATTGGCCTTATTAACTGATATTAAGAATGTTAAAAAAAGGCAAAAACCTAACCAAATTGTATTATGCGTATGACGGTTAAAAAACCCCAAAAACTGAACCATTAAGCTAAACTGAACTGAAGACTGCAACTACTTCAGGTGCTAGCATAATACTAGTCCAAGCACAACACAGTAAGACATGAAAACCTCACAACAAGACCAAGATTCCTACTATAATAAAAATGCTAATGGTCTAAGTAAATATTTGAGGGTTTTATGGCATTATTAGAAACTTAAATCTAATCATGATAGAATTAAAGTTCTACAAGATATAATGTGAACTCCAAAAGATTTTAGTCAAAATCTAATATACCATTAAAGGGCCTACCTATACGTAAAACAAAATGAAAATATAACTCATTTAATTTCCTAACGTATTGGTAAAAGAAGAAATTGTATCGATTAAAAGGAAATGTATTACAGAAAGGAAAGCTCCCTGTAATCCCGAAGCACAGCTCTTCAGAGAAGAGATAACTCTCTCTCTCTCTCTCTCTCTGATAAGACCTCTTAGGTTCTAAGTTCTATCTGAAAATGATTCTCACTACATTCACCTCATTTGTTGGGCTTAGGCCCAAACCAAGTATCTAACAGACCCATGTTGCTGAGCCCACCTAGCAGAAAAAACTTTTTTTGTTGTACGCCTTTAAGCAAAAACAATAACTTAGTGCATGTGGGCTGAACATAGAAAGCAATCATAATTCTCCAATCCATGATATCTACCATGATGATAACGGTATGTAATATGTATGGATAATCAAGTTCACATAGTGGAGAATCAAGGAATCATTATTAAGTTATTAATATTATTGAGATAGGAGACAAGGTGAGCCATACAATAGTTGGATCTCGAAACTTCTTGCATTGGGCCTAAGGTGGCCCATTTTTTGATTTGTTCTACTCAAGCCCCGTCGAATAATCGGGATAGTCCCATTCAGGATAATCAAAACATACGGAGAAGACAATTTCAAGATCTACTTAATAAAACCTAGAGGATAAGTTTTTGTTGTCCACGAGGATAAGAACTAATTAGGAGAAAAGGGGTGCTGATTTTTTATAATTAAAATGTAATTTAGTTAGCGGGTGTTTATCGGGATTTTTAGCAGGTTATGATACTATGTAGATAATTTAATGTGATTAAGATAGAATTGAAATCCTGATATGACACATTTTGAATTAGGAAATTTCTAGCAGAATGTTTACTTTTCTGATCATTTTCTTACATACCTAGCAAAGATCATGATATAAGTAGAACAAGAAACAAATTATATTTTCCCGATATGTATACAAAGGATTTTTCTCACTTTATTGTGAATCCAAAATTTCTTCTTGCTAACTTCTAAGTTGTCTGCCCAATTTACCTATTCCCTCACTTTACTAGAGAGGACTTTAGCAAGGATCCAACAGTTAATTAGAACTATTAATTTTAACTTCCCTTATCCTTAATTCTTCATTTTCACAGGCATCGAATCAGTCAATTATTTGAGATACAGCGTTATCAATGGCGAATTACGGAGGTCAGCCAAACAATCCACCATATAAATGGTGTTGCGGCCTATGCAAATATAATAGGTGTTGCAGCCAATGGCGGCGGACACAAAATCCACCATGTTATAACGCCATGGCGGAAATTTGACAACACTACTGAGATCGTGCCCTAACATCCACAACAAAGTCAAATATCATCCGTTGACTTTTAAACACAGATCAACAACAGCACAAACTGTTTAGGAAAATGATTATAATAAAATAGCGTTTTTCTGACAGAACAAAGATACGGCATGAGACACCACATTCAACACTTGATGCATTCCAATTCAGATACAGGGGACTAAAAATTGGATAAAGCATCATAAGAGTATGAAAAAGCTATAAAGAACAAACCTTCAGTTGGATCAGCTGGGCCAGGGAAATTAATCCAGTCATAGGATTTAACATGCACGGTACCATATATGAGCTTGCTTAGGACCGTCATTCCAGGATGATTATGGAGAGGAATGACCGATGAAGGCGGCATGCAAAAAATTCCAATCTGATAAAAAATACAGTTAATAATAAATTTTCAGTAGCTGTTTTCAGCTTGGTTTTAATCTGCAGTCTGCAGTCGCAATTGCAGTGAGAATATAAAGGATTTTGAGGTCTCTGAAACCACAATTTCGACCGCATAGGCCGCATTTTCCCACGACATAAAGATTCCCAGCATAACCACAGTTTAAAACCATGGTTCCCAGTATAAAAAAAAAATCAGATTTTATTAAAAATGCTGACACGGAATAAAATGACGTGGAGGTCTGAAAATTGATACTTACAGAGAAGCTGTCACATTCATGTAAATGCAAATATTTGATCGGCGGCGGTTGATGATTCCCATTGGATTCAGGCATTTGGCCGTTCCAACTGCGAACCACTTGTGCCTCCTGTTCAAGACCTACATCCGATGGCTTCATTTTTTCTGGAACATTGTGTTAAAAGGTTATTACAGAAATCTCAGTAATATTGAATCATCTTAAAGTTTAAACATAAAATGGTGACCCTTATTTCACCCTCGAAAAGAAAAGAATTAGATCGTACAAAGGTCAGAGAGAAAATAGCAATTCATTCAATTTGTACAACACCTCGTGAAACACACCTATCGGTTACAAAGCAAACTAGATTGGACAAACATTTAGCAAGCAATACTTGGTCAACGACAACACAAGGAATAAATCTATTTGCATGTTAAACACATGATTATTGAAATTAAATGTTTCACATACTTGGAACACAAGACTAGACTTAAAGTTTAAACATAAAATGGTGACCCTTATTTCACCCTTGAAAATAAAAGAATTAGTTGGTACAAAGTTCGGAGAGAAAATAGTGATTCATTCAATTTGCACAACACTTCATGAAACAAACCTATCTGTTACAAAGTAAAGTAGATTGGACAAACATTTAGCAATCAATACTTGGTCATTGAAAACACAAAGGAATAATTCTATTTGCACGTTAAACACGTGATTATCGAAATTAAATGTTTCACATACTTGGAACACAAGACTAGACTTAAAGATAAAAATATGCATATATATAACTAAACGACAAAAAGAAACAAGGAAATCAATTAATATACCTAACTTCTCGCAAACTTTTGAAATGGCTTCTTCCGACACAGGTCCATTGGGTGAAAAAGACGTCTTGCATAACCTATACAGTCTCTGTACATAATATGGCATCTTGTAATGGTGTGATAAACTTATCTACTCAGAACAATGCCGCAGATTCACAACACCGATAACACCTTGTAAGCAGCTTATCGATTGCGATAGGGACTGGATATACAATTGGATAACAACAGTATTTTAGTCTCAGAATCAAACCAACGGTAATGAATCTGAATAGTTCCTGTTGTTCCCTCACAGCTAATTTCATTTATGGGCCTATTGAACAACAAAAAAAGCGATAACAATTCACAACTCAATGAGTCTATAATATCAAATCACTATATGATCTAAATGTACACATTAAGAAAACTCACAATTCATTCCAAAACACAAAGATTCAAAAGCATTTTTCCCTAGAGTTTCTCTAAACATACATCACAAAAACCTAAACAAATAAAAAAATCCATTTTTACCTACAAATTAACAAAGTTTTACAGAACTAAAAATCAAATCCTTTCATTATATTTTCACATCAACTAAACAAACCAAACCCTACAAAATCTAATGTTAATATATCTCAACAACAAAAGCGCTACAAAACTTCATTTTTCCCACAGAAACAATACAAACACAGAACATAGTCAATAAACAGTTAAAACAGCAAAATATTCCCAAAACAACAATAACCAAAAAATCAAAAATTGACACTGACCCAGTAAATTAATTGAGCTGAAAAATCGTGCAAACATATAAAAATCAAAAATTGAACAAAAAAATGAAATGGGGTATGAGATTCCAAACCAAAACATACAAAATAAATGAAGAAAAAGTTGAAAAATGGATGAAAATTAAAGAGAGAAAAAAAACCGTACCTGTGAAACCCATGACTGAGAAGGAGAAGAAGGTTAGATGAAGATTGAAGAAGTTGAAGTAAGTAAGGGATCGAAAGAAGTTAAAAAACGATGAACAGAGAGAAAGAGTAGAACAAGGTGAAAAACATTAAAGATTATGGGCCCATATAAACATAGGAAAATCTTTGACACGTCATCATAATGTTTTGTTTTTTGTTTTTTAATTTGTTGTTAAGTTAGTTAATTTAATAATAATAATTTACTTTCTATAAATTTTATCAGATTTTATGAGATTTTTATTTTTATTTTTATCTCAGGAGTTTGTGTTTTTTTTTTTAACTACAGCTGTATCTTAGCTTAACTTCACTTTTTGATGTTGTTGGTTGTTGTTAGCTGTATTTTTGCAAGTGATTAAATTGCTTAATACTTCAAATAATAAAATTGAATTAAATAAGATATGATTATGTTATGTTTGATTGATTCCACTTGGTAATTTGAAAGTTGTTTGAATACTTTTTGGATTTTTTAATGTAATTTTCTTTAAACGGTTTTTTATAATATTTTTTTCTTTATTAATTTTTTCTATCGATTTCTCGCACTTTTACTTTTTGATTCTTTAATGTGAGTTTTTTAAAACGGTTTTTTATATATGTTTTTCTCTTTATTAATTTTTATATCGATTTCTCATACTTTTTCATTTATCTCACTGCAATCTCATTTATCACTCTTTTATTTATTTTTGACTAAGTCTCATTTATTACTCTTAACTTTTAAAATGTAGGTTTTACATTTTCGATTTTGTTAATATCTACCTTAAGAGTACATGTTAACATTCTCTTTCACTTTAGTAAAAAATATAAACTCATAATTTTGTTGAATAACAACAACAAAATTATTATTACCAAATGCGACTCATAAGATATGCAATTGCAAAAGTGGAGAAGGAAAATATATGGACCATGGTTAACCATTATAGATAACCATTAGTTCAAGTGTTCCACTAATTTATATTGATAATTACATGCAACACATAAAGAAAAAACTTTCTCAGCCCTATTATGAGAATTGTTGTCGATCAAGACTCATAATTAGTATTTGCACAAAAAAATCATCCTTAAGAGGACGTCTACGACTATCTGCAACAATTCTATGACCATCACATATCACAAACCACCATCATATATCTCCCTCAACTCCGAGACCACATCCAATGGTTGACACTATCTATTTACACATATCTTCACCATAATTTCCTCAACAATCTAATATGAGACAGATACTTCACGTTGCTAAATGTTATGGATCAGACTTATGCCCCTTGAAAGAACTAAACATAAACATGTGAGACAAGGTATTAGAAGCTAAAACAGACATGTACGGAAAAATGGATATCCTATCTAAGACACGAGTTTGCGTTTGCTCTAATTTTTAGTATTTCATTTGTTCAATTATGAGAGAGATAAACCCTATTAAAGATCAATATGATGATCTTCATGAGCCTAGCTCAATTGGTAAAATCCAATATACCCACTTATTCACTATAAATTTCTAACTACTATGCTATCTGACAAAAAAAAAATCAATATGACGCATTTTTATAAGTGGCTCATAAACAATGGGCCCATTCAACAATATACCATTCTTGGCCCAACAAAAAGCCCAAACACAAAAATCTAACAAAACAAGAATCTTCATTTTATCTTCATCTTCTTCTTCAATCATCATCATCAAACAAAAACCCTATAACCGACTCAACGCAACGAACAAAAACACCATAACCAAAACTCTTCAACCATGTCAGGAATTGGACCCGTTTCACAAGACTGGGAACCCGTCGTTCTCCGCAAAAAAGCTCCCACCGCTGCTGCCAGGAAAGATGACAAAGCTGTCAACGCCGCTCGCCGTGCCGGAGCCGATATCGAAACCATGAAGAAACGTTCAGCTTCTTTCCCTTTCATTTCATTAATTTTTCATTTTCATAAATCCCTAACCCTAGGATGAGAAATTTCGTTTTATCGTTGTGTTTTTGATTGAAGCGTTTAATTTGTTGAAGCTATGTTTGGATTGTTGATTTTGATTTTGATTTTGGATTGGTTTTATTTACTGAGGTGTTGATTGTTGAGATTTTTGATTAGGGTTAAATAATGTGATGATATTGATATTAAAGATAATCTTCTATGGTTTTTCTTTCATTTCTGTTGTTGAATTTGTTCATCGATCGGTATGTTGCGCTATGAAGCTCCGACACTTCTTAGATTAGGCGTTTCTAGGTGTCGGACACGACAACAAGACACTGACACTTACAATTACATTGAATTATATCACTTTTTCAAAAAAATTATTCCTGTTGACATATCAGTGTCCGTGTCGTGTCCGGTAGTTATATCACTTTTTCAAAAAAATATCCGTGTCAACGTGTCCGGTGTCCGTGTCAGTGTCCGGGCTTCACAGATTTCGAGATTCTGGATTATTGGATTCTCTAGATTCCACTTATAACACATAGTTTTGAGAAGTTTTTGTGCAAGTGGATTTTTTTTCATTGATTGATCTTTTCATTAATTTATATGCAAGTGATGTTTTTTTCGTTTATTTGCTGATCAGAGTGCTGTTTGTGTTGGGTTGTTCTGTACAGATAATGCTGCTACAAACAAAGCTGCCTCTAGCGGCACTTCATTGAACACTAAGAGGCTTGACGAGGATACAGAAAATTTAGCTCGTGAGTCTTTGGTTACTCTACTATTATTTTTATTTTTTTCATTTAGGTCGTGTTGTCGACAAAATATTGCACAGTCTGTTACTATACATTTTTTTATTATTTCATTTTGTAATATTGAAAGGACCTTTTTGCATCTATTTGGGGTTCAACTTTTATATGCCATTGTATTTCTGATTTCTTGATGTTTCCCTGTATATATTATATCTTGTTGGTGGAACTTTGAAGCATGCGAGTTGAACTGGAAATATAGCTTTATCACTATAAACTAATAAATGTTACTTATAAATGTATTACTACTTTGGTGTTAACTTTAGGCGTTTGGAATAACATAGGACTGTGTTTGAAAGTGTTTTATGTATATCTTGCATAATTATTGGTGAAGTTCATACTCTATCACTAGCTTGGACATCTGTAGATGATTCACATGTTTTTTTGCATTAATCTTTTAAGTTCATTGAATTGTTATCTGCAGTCATTACATAATTACCGAGAAAACTCATTCTTTTCTAAGCTTGGTTTTATGACAGATATTTATGCTGATACTTTTTTATCACAATGCCAAAAATGGATACATTGTTTGGACACGAGATTGTGTGAATGTACTGTGTTCTTGTGTACATTAACCTCCTCTTTGATGATCAGTAGACATAGTGTAAACTCCCCTTTGATAATTAGTAGACACGAGTGTAGACTCAGAGTAGTGTAGTCAATGGTAGAAGGCCAAAATTCTGCCATATAAACAATCCATTTTGGTCCCTATGGCGGCCACCATTCTCAAATTGCCTGTCAAAATTTGCCTTGCCATTTCCCCCTGCCCGCCATTTAACACAATGATTCATATCTCACGAGACTGTCTCCTATAATAGTAGTCTCCATCCTAAGCAAAGATTTTTTTACAAATTGATATCCTTTCTTGTTGCCTGAGAGCATTCTATTATAAATTAATGTAGAGGTAGTAGTGTGATCTTACAATGTACAATCTGTTGCTTGTGGTTTACTTCTGCTTGATGAATGACGAAATAGAATTGTCTAGTGATCTCTAATTCAAAAAATTTATTGACAGATAGGGGTTTTGGTTAACAATAGCACACTAGCATTGCTGTTATACCAGTTTTAGGTTTTTATACTAATAGTACTTGATCCATTTTCTGTCATGACTAGAATTTTTCGGTGAACATCAACTCCCTTTTTATATATCAGTCACATATCTTTCTGCTATAAGGCTTATACCTAGTAACTGGACTTGTTTATGCAGATGATCGGGTCCCAACTGAACTCAAGAAAGCTATAATGCAAGCCCGGACAGACAAGAAACTTACTCAGGCGCAACTTGCTCAAGTATTGCTGCTTTCTTCATCCACCACATACGTTTTATGTCTTAATTTTTCATCATTTAAGTTTGATATTAATAAGGAGCATGTTTGGTTGCAGATTATCAATGAGAAGCCTCAAGTGATCCAGGAGTATGAGTCGGGGAAAGCCATTCCGAATCAGCAGATAATTGGCAAGTTGGAGAGAGCTCTCGGTGCCAAACTGCGTGGGAAGAAATGAGGAAACTAATCTGATGACTGTGTATGTAATTGGATCTATTTTACACTGTTGAAGCTAATCTGACGGCTGTTATGTAGTTGGATTTATATATTTCACTGTCCTTGGTTGGTTGCTTTTGCATGTATGCTTGAAGCTTTCACCTGTTCAAACTTAATGATGCAGTTTGGTAAATAAAGTTGTATGTTCAGCATAAACTAACTTTTGATATGCAAAATATAGTGTTCATAAATTAGTAAATGTTTGTGTGTGGGTATTTTTAGTTGAATTTTTTCATAATCTTGAAAACTGGCACAATTAAATCTAATTTGAAATTACTTGTAAATACAGTATATATTTTCTGAAATTATTCATATGGGTTTTGTTCTTTATGCTTTTATTACATAATTAGCATAATTTTCGAATTCAAAATAGTATGGACCAGGTGTCACGGGGTTTAGTTTTTACTTGAAAAAAAAATGGATTACTTAAAAATAGAGAGACGTGCATTGAGATGGCAGAGGTGCATTATGCTTACTTTACTTCTCTTTTGTGTACATTTTAAATTTAAAATGAGTTGTTCACCTTGGAAATAAAAAATGTTTTGGTAAAATATGGTTTAATGGTATTTTTACTTCATTTGTAAATAGTTTTCATTTCAATTTTAAAATCATAAAAATAGATTTTAGAATTTCTATTTTTGTTTTGTTTTTCTTTAAACGTTAACACATTAGGTCGTCGACCATTACTCTAACAATAGCCAATCACTACAACACTACTCCGACCACTACAATAATCACTCCACCGTTGTCGACCGCTTGTTTGATCACCATTGATTACTACTATGACCACCACCACCACCAACAATTACCATTGAGACCACCATTTTGACCACAAACAACCACCACTCTAACTTTGATTAATATTATGATCACCAATCCAACCACCGTCAACTATCACTTTGAACACCACCCACCACTACTTCGGTCACCACCAAATATCACTCTATTCACCTCTGATCCTCCACCTTGCTCACCACCAATTACTACTCTTACAATTTTGCTTACAAAAAAATAAGTTCGAACATCAACTAACATAAAATTGAGAAAAATAATAAATGCAAGTAAAATAGATAGATGGAGTACATAATAGTATGTCTGAAAATTCTGCCATATGTCATTTGATGACTCTTTTTTATTTATTTATTAAAATAGATAATGTAATTTTGACATAATTAACCGTTTAGAAAAACAATATAAGAAAATGAAGGGGGAAAACATAAATAAATTATAATAAATCTAAGGGCTAAAATGCAAAGAAAAATGTCACAATCATCATAATTTTGTCCTTATTGTACGCGCCACAAAGAAAAACCTGAGTGAAGAAAAAGTACTAATGCTACAAATGCAACTTCTTCTCAGTTCTCTCACCACCCTTTAAGCCATTTTCAACTGTTAGAGTGTTTTGCTTCTTCAAAAATGGTGGAAGATGAAGATTACAGAAGAAAAGCCAAGATTGCAGTTGTAGCAATTGTTGTACTTGCTTCTCTTGCTGTTTTTGCTTCTTTTGTTGCCTTTGGTTACTATTGTTACATCAGTAACAAAGTTTCCAAGCATAGGCGCAAAAACCATAAAGGTTTTGTTCTGTTTGGTTTATGAGAAAATATGAGAAAATGGGGTTTGTGGTTTTAGGGGTAGGAAGGGAAAAAGTTTGATTTTTTATACTATGAATGAAAGAGTGATAAAAGGGTTTGTGTTTTTTGTATTTTTGTATTTTTCTTTATGCTGCATTTTTGTCATCTTTGATTTGGGTCTTGTGGAAAATTTGCCAAAAATGTTTCCTTTAATAAACAAAAATTAGTGAAAAATGTTTTTTTTTGGAGTTTTCTATGTAGCATAAACTTTTCAGTTTTCAGATTGAAGGTGCATGGTTAGATTTAATCACTTTCATTTTTTTAAATTATTTTCGATGTCTACATGTTTTGATCAATACGGTGTTTGGTGTCTGTGTCCGTGCTTGGTACTAAGATTTTAGTTTACTTGAATTTTATGAAAATTATTTAGCTGTAAAAATGGAACATTTAGCTAAGAAAAGGTATTGGATTTGGAACATTTGTTAAGTAGATTTATGATGTAATTTGTGTTGATTGTGCTATTAGTCCTTTTCAACATTGGATATATAATTGAGCTTGTTATATTTTTCTTTTTTTTACAGTTTTAATTAATAATAATGATAGTCACACATGGATCTGTATATTGGAATCAATGTAATGTATATACAATATTGATACTGCTTTTTCAAGATTGAAAAGTGAAAACTGTAATAATGCTTTTTTTATCAACTCTATGATTTTAAGAACTTTTGGTTGCTTACTTTTGAGTGATTTTAGATTTTCTTTTTCTACATTGATGGTCCACTTACTGATACGGTTTGTTTGGTTTGAATTAGTCGAAGATGCTAACGTTAACGAGAAAAGTGATTTTTCAAACCTACAAGTTGTTGCTGAGAAAGGTCTTAAGGTGTTCACTTTCAAGCAGCTACATTCTGCTACTGGAGGATTCAGCAAGTCAAATGTGGTCGGTCATGGTGGATTTGGACTTGTTTACCGTGGAGTGCTCAACGATGGAAGGAAGGTTGCGGTTAAATTCATGGATCAGGCTGGAAAGCAAGGAGAAGAAGAGTTTAAAGTTGAGGTTTGTACTTTGTACATTTTCACATGCACTTGATTTGCCTTGTCTTCGAACAATAGAAATTTGTAGACTATGGAATATGGATCATCACGATATATTTTTTGGCAATGAGTCAATGAATTCGATAGCGATTAGTAGCTCGCGAAGGCGTTTTGTTTTGAGAATTGAGTTGAATTGGTTGATTACATTACATCTCATTGTAGGTTGAATTGCTAAGTCGGTTGCATTCACCGTATTTGCTTGCGTTGCTTGGATACTGCTCTGATCATAATCATAAGCTGCTGGTTTATGAATTTATGGCGAATGGTGGCTTGCAGGAACATCTTTATCCTATCAGCAATAACAGTAAGTAATAAAATGCGCAGGATTCACATTTGCACTATTCGATAATGGTGCTATTTTTCGTCCAATATTGTTATTTATTAAGTTGGAGTTGATTTTGATGAGTTGGCTTTCTTGTAGATTCTAGTGTCGTTTCCGTTAATCTAGATTGGGAAACTCGATTAAGAATAGCACTTGAAGCTGCTAAGGGTTTGGAATATCTTCATGAACATGTCAGTCCTCCTGTGATTCACAGAGATTTTAAGAGCAGCAACATCCTCTTGGACAAAAAATTTCATGCTAAAGTTTCTGATTTTGGATTGGCAAAGCTTGGATCTGATAGAGTCGGCGGACATGTTTCAACTCGCGTTTTAGGCACCCAGGGATACGTTGCCCCGGAGTACACTTCATAACTCAGAATCTGTTTTATTTTGTTTTGTTAATTCTGTTATTGTAATCTTCATTTTCTTTTTAATTTCGTCTCATGAAAAATGTTTGATTGTGCAGATATGCACTAACAGGACATTTAACAACAAAATCAGATGTTTACAGTTATGGTGTTGTACTTTTGGAACTTCTTACCGGCCGAGTACCAGTTGATATGAAGAGACCTTCGGGAGAAGGCGTACTCGTTACTTGGGTATGCACGCTCATTCTTTCTACATTATTATGACTTATGTAGTACTGAGTGAAAGTTGTTAACTTATTATAACCCTTTTTGGATAAACAACTTAATTAAATGATTATCATATACGTGTCTATGTATAAGCTATTTCTATAACAAAAGGTAAATAAAGTCCTAATTATTTATAATTTATAAGCTGGTTTCATATGCCATCCTAGCGAGTTTATGGAAATAAGCAGAAACTCATAGACATGTTATATGCTGCTTCCATAAGCTCTCCTAAACAATCTTACAAGTGCTTATGTTAGTAAATAAGCTCAAATAAACCAATTCAAACATACTCTCAGTGAAAGTTATTTAACTAGTTGGCGCTCTAGTATTTCCATTTATGGGAAGCATATTACCTATATAGCACACGTCCCCGTGAGCTTAACTCAGTTGGTAGGGATATCGCATTTAATACGCAAGCATCGGGGTTCAAACCCTGGACACTCCACTTATTCACCTCAAAGGGTGAAATTCTAGCGACTATGCTACTTGACATTTTTTTTTACCTATATAGCACTTGTTAATTTTGACGAACTTGCATGCGTTGTTTGTGTTTAGGCTTTGCCACTTTTGACTGATAGAGAAAAGGTTGTAAAGATTATGGATCCAGCATTAGAGGGACAGTACTCAATGAAAGATGTTATCCAAGTAGCGGCAATTGCAACAATGTGTGTACAGCCGGAAGCAGATTATAGGCCTCTCATGGCAGATGTTGTGCAGTCTTTGGTTCCATTGGTGAAGACTCACAGATCCAACTCAAAAGTAGGCAGCTGCTCTAGTTTCAGTTCTCCCATGTTGTCTCCTGGCCTTGCTCAACATCAAGTTAGTGCAAATATGTAACGTATAATCGACATTTAAATTAAGGCGAATCACTGGACTTGGATTTGTATGCTTGGTTGTGTCTAACTTAAATTGTTTTAGCAATGGTTGTAACATTTGTAGCTAGGAAATTAGCTTAAGATTGATTTGAAAATCTTAATTGCTTTCTTTTTTGTTAAATATCTTAGTAGATACTCCTTCCGGCTTTAATTATAAGCAACTTTTCACTTTTAAAATTCATTAGATAACTAATGTATCTGATATATAATTGGCTGAATACATTAGTTATCGAATAAATCTAAAAAGTGGAAAATTGTTTATAATTAAGACTGAAGGGAGTATAATTTTACCTTTTAAAAGTAAATAAGTGGAGTATTTGAGGTTTTGAATTTTGGATCAACATATAAAACTAGTTTTCCTTTTATCTCTTATTTTTAATTTGAACAATAATGAAACCCCAAAATGATTTTTCCATTTTTCTTACAACAAACTTACTAAGTCTGTGTTTGATTTGGCGGTAGACATAATTAATTATGATAAAATTGATTTTATGAAAATTGTGTTTGGTATAATTGATTTAGTTGAACAATAAATTTATGTGTAAAAATCATGTTTAAACTCAGAAGTTACAAATCATAGCTTTTGAATCAATTCTGTTTTAGAAGAATCAAATACCTTACAATCGCCACCGAATCAATTATATACCTCTAGAATTGTTTTTGACTCTTTCAAAAATCAAATTAAACATGCATTAAACCTTCGATAGTTGAATCGTAAAGTTATTCCTCAATATTCGTGGGAATTGTTTTTTACTTACTCTTTGTTACTTGTTATTATGAGTGTGTATACTTGCACATTATTTTACACACCAAGTTATTGTGGTCGTTGCAAAAATTGCAAATGTGTTGATCAAAATTTTCATTATCAGTACTTATTTTTTATCAATTAGAAAAAAGAATGAGAATCCGTTACCATTTGCTTTCCTACCTTTGACTATCAATTATTGCATTCATTATATTTTTATAGAAAAGTACAAATTAATAATACAAATAAAAAGCAAAGCAAAATAAAATAAAATTATTTTTAAATCGTTATTAGTACTTGATAATTTTACAATTGGTTTTGCAATGGCACACGAAGCTTAGTTTTCAAAGGTCTTAATTGCACGTTTGCATTATTGTATATATATGGCCATGCCCTGAGTTACGTTTATCATATGATCTTTATCCAATTAAAGCACGTTCCTATTGAACCACTAAAACTTTCAAATGAAATCATATATATTTTTTTATCAAGTAGTTTAATTTAATAATCAAAATATTACCTTTAAAGACAAATAAGTTGAAGAAAATTCATATCACAAATCTTACAAAATATAATTTCGTACTAATTAACTAAATTATGCTCACAATGATGATTATATATTTAGATCATTGAATTAATAAATTGTGTAAAATTCTAACCACTAAACTATTTGACAAAAATCACTAGACCATTTGACAAATTATCATCAATTTGTGTGATCATCTCCCAAAATAACATAACGATGGAGATGTATGCGTTTGACTAACTAACCTAACTCTAATCAAGTTGCTTTAGACTTTAGTACTTGCATACAACTAGAGCGAAACTTTTTTTTTTTAATTTTTTTTTGACTAAACTAGAGTGAAACTCTTGTCAAACTAATATTGTGTGCAATAAAAAATTGTTATTATTAGTGTAGCACTACCTATGCTGAATTGATGATGATTGGAGTTTTTGCATGGCACGCTATATCTTATGAAAATTTTTCATTCCACTCTCTAAAATTCTCTTTTCCCCTCCAAAACAATTTTTGTATGAGAGTAAAAAATTTTTTGTATGAGAGAATATTGGGGGAAAAGAGAGTGTTGGGGGTGGAAAGAGAAATTTTCATATCTTATGGGTACATATTACGGTAATTATTTTTTCTTTTCTCAAGTAACCTAATTATTAAACTCACGCACTTTAAATATAGAAAATGGAAGAATTTGGAGTTTGAACATCAATTCAATAATATTTTAAATAGCTAGCTTCTAACTGAATTATATTTACAAAATATTTTAATACAATATTGCTTTTGTCAAATAGTTTGTAGCTAGAAATTTATTTTACCTTTAAAATAAATAAGTCAGATATTCAGAGTTGAGACTTTGAAACCTTATCTTTATTTTACATATATAATATGATGTTCTTACCGATTAAGATCTCACGGAGACATGTTATCTCTTCACCATAGAATACTTTTTTCCACTTTAAACATACATATGTCGACCAATCAACTACTACTTTAAGCAATTTTTCTCACTTGTGTTGACGTTTTACAAACTTCCAATATTTGCAGCTTTTTCCTTTGTTTTATTATTGGCTAAGTCAACTACTAAGTACTAACCATTGTATTATTATCTCAAATTTTCTCCACCAGTTACTACCAAAAATTTAAGCGCGTTTTAAGCGGACAAATTTGAAAAAATGTAACAAATTCTTATTTTCATATCTTATCTTTCAAAATTCAAACTCCTATCAATATCCATGTATTGATGTATGCATGCACCCTCAAAATTCTTCTATATATATTGCTTAATATTTCATATGCTTCTTCACAAATCACTCATACTATCTTATAGCTTCTTCATTGGTAGCTTAAAGCTATAAAAATTTATAGATTTAATTACATGGCTACCTTTATTAAACTATTTGTCACACTCTCTATTCTTTCTCTCTTAGCATTTTCTACCAATGCTCAACTTACTAATAATTTTTATGGCACAACTTGTCCTAGACTCCAAACCATTGTGCGTAATGCAATGATTAATGCTATCAAAACTGAAGCTCGAATTGGTGCTTCTATACTTCGTTTGTTCTTTCATGATTGCTTCGTAAATGTAAGCGGACCACTTTAAGATAATGTTTATATAACGAAAAAATAAACAACGAGAATGTTGTATTTCCAATCCCATATTCTCTGAAATAACTATAAATCTTGAAACAAAAAAATCAGATATTACTATATTTTTTAAAAATTTGCATTAACATGTCACCTTTTATTTCTTTGATGATTTGGTAGGGATGCGATGGATCAATCTTATTGGATGACACTTCCACGTTTACCGGTGAGAAAAATGCCGCACCAAACAAAAATTCAGCTAGAGGTTTTGAAGTGATTGATACAATCAAAACCAACGTTGAAGCTTCTTGCAATGCCACCGTCTCTTGTGCTGATATTCTAGCTCTTGCAGCAAGAGATGGAGTTTTTCTCGTGAGTCTCCATATTTTTCTTTATTCCTTTCCTTTTGTTAGAATAGTATATATGGAAAATATGACACTACACCAAGTAAAAATAATTAAATTAATTCAAGAAGGCGAGTAATATAATGAGATGTGGGGGGACTTTTTTAAACTCTTACTATTTAGCTGATCTACATCTTTTACAGGTCTATGTTCGTCTTGAGCAGAGACCTGATTCTATTAATAAAATATTTTCCGTTTGAAAAAAAGAAAAGCTGATCGACATCTCATTTATTTGTAGCTTGGAGGGCCCTCATGGATAGTACCACTTGGAAGAAGAGATGCAAGAACAGCAAGCCAAAGTGATGCCAACAACCAAATTCCTTCACCATTTTCTGACCTCTCAACCCTCACTACCATGTTTCAAAACAAAGGTCTAACAGCAAGTGACCTCACTGTTCTTTCTGGTGCACACACCATAGGCCAAGCACAGTGTCAATTTTTCCGAACTCGCATTTACAACGAAACCAACATTGAAACAACCTTTGCAACCTCAAGAAAAGCAAATTGTCCTGTGTCCGGTGGCGACACAAATTTAGCACCACTTGATACTCTCACTCCAACAAGTTTTGACAACAATTACTATAAAAACCTTGTTGCTAGCAAAGGTCTTTTCCATTCTGATCAAGTTCTTTTTAATAATGGATCTCAAGATAGTTTGGTTAACACTTATAGTATCAATCGTTTTAAGTTTTCTAGTGACTTTGCTCTTGCTATGGTGAAATTGAGTAAAATCAGTCCTCTCACTGGGACTAATGGAGAGATAAGAAAGAATTGTAGACTTGTGAATTAATTGGTCTAGAAATGGAGGGCATATTAGCAAAAAAAAATTTATATAAATTATAAAGGTCACAAGAGTATAAAGGTGACATCTAATGCATGCCACCAAAAAGTATCTAAAAATATACTTTAATTTAATGAGATATCTTAATGTAAAATAAAATAAAAACGATACAAAAGAACTTTAACGGGAGGACATATTAGCAATTGAATAAATATTTTGTTGAAGATTGTTGAGAGATTGATTAGTTATAAGTTCAAAGTCATAAAGGTTGACTAGGTCTTGGACACATTGGCAATTGTAGTATTTTGTTGGTTTTTTGTTTTGAGATAATTTGAATGTTTGTAGTTTTACAAATACAAGAAAGTTGTTATATATTTATGTTGTTTCTCTTAATTTAGTGAAAGGATCAAGGCATTGTGAATTCAACAAGAACTTTATCATTCAAATCAAACCTTTGTGAAAACTCCTCATGATTCAAATTATATTAATAATAAATAATGAATTTCTAGATGCGAAATTAACTACTTCATGAATTGAATCAGACAACCTCCTAATTGTAATATTGCTATGTTCCGGGTGCACCTAGATCACATGCAATATTCATTTTAATGGTTGAGTTGAGTTCCAATCAATTCCCATTTTAATTAGCAACACCACATTAATCAACAATTTCTTCTCTAAAATCTCTTGAGTTTTACAACTTTTGTTGTTGTTTTTTTTTTTCCGAAAAGAACTACTTTTGTTGTTATAGGATCTCTACAATGAAACAAAAGACGATCTATACTATTTTATTCTCTCCGATCACTATTATAAGCAAAAAAAACCAACTTACGCAGTGTTTAAAAAATTTCATTGAGTGTAATTAATTTTTTTTAATTTGATGTAAGACATTAGTTAAGTTTACTGTAATATCATTTTGAATCACACATACCGAAACAATAGGAATGAAATTGTGATTAATCAACTAAATATTAGTTGGTCTAATAGTAGTAATAATTAGTGCTGAATTTGGTATGAAGGATCAAAATTCGATCCTACTAGGACTCCTTATCCTAGGAACCCAAGAAGGTAAAAACCAAAAAAAATTGTGATTAATTAAATTAACCCCAATCTTAATTGTAAATTAAATTAGGGTCTTGTTAACTAGTACTCTCAGAGCACTAGTTAAAATTATCAAAAGAAGGGGTCTTGTTAACTAGTGCCCTAAAAATACTAGTTAAGATTATCAAAAAAATAATATTTATACTAAAAATTGTATATTATTAATTTAAAAAAGTATAATGCACAAGTTTCAAATACATGCCCTACTATGTTCTATTGGTAAGGTAATATACATGCAAGATCCTTGAAGAAAAGTCCGTGTTGCCTCAAAAAAAGTCCGTGCATTTATGCCAACGGCCAACGGTACGTATAGTTACATACTTACATTAGGATATGATCTTTATTAGGACACGTTAACTCCTCTAAATAATTCACTAAAATTTTGTCAATCAAATCATATTTTTTCTAGAATAGTTTACATGTAACTAAAATATTAGAATATGAAAAATCTATATACTCAACCATAAAAATTAATTTGAGAGTTAAAGTTTACATTTTTCTTATAAAAATTATCTATATATGTCACATATGTTTAGTCAATGTGAGATTTTTAACACAGGATATTAAACTCAAGTGGTTAATAAATTTTGAATTGTTCGAGGAAATCGAAGTTCAATTCTTATTAAAATAATTTTTTGGTTAAACTTTATTTTCTTTTTGATTGAACTCTGAATTATTGAGTCCCCGAAAAACTAAAGAATTAACACAAAAAATAAAAATAGAATAGTTTGTATATAAATTTGTTGACTAAATCACATATATTTAAAGATGATAGTTACTAGTTAACCATATAATCTCATTATTCAAAAACCACAAGTGTTATATTATTATTTATTTATTTATTATAAGGAGAGTAGGTATTAGTTGTATGAATTAATTTTTAGTGGAATGATAAAAGTACTTTGAATATTTGTAAATTAAGAAGGCAACCTAGATTTCAACCTAAACAACTAAAGTAATGGTTTTAAGGTTTAAAATTTTAGATAAAAAAGAGGTCTAAAATATTTAGTTTCATTATAAATATATAAGATAAATTATATATATATATATATATATATATATATTTGTCTAGTTGAGATGATTAATTAAGATTGATGCCTTTATTATTCCTTAATCAATGGTTCGATTTTTGGACTCTACAAAACTCTAAACCTTACTGAGTAATTTTTTTAACTTTAGACTTCCATACTGGTTGGGTTGGTCCTATCTTTTTTTTTTTTTTTAAGCAAGGTTGGTCCTATCTTCAGTATCTTGTATAACCATCGTATCGTATTCATCTTTATGATCACAATTATTTTGTCCAAGCCACCGGTTACACTCCCAAAATAATTTAGGAAAAAGTATTGAGCAGGCACATTTGAAAATTGAACAAATATTATTATTGTCATACCTTTCTCTTTATGGCTCTTAATCCTCTTATCAATCATTTTTGCTGTTCAAAAGAAAAAATCATCTCCTTAATTTGTATATTATGCATGTACCATTAATTATTCCTCTCACTATATATACTCCCTAATCTTCCATATGCTTCCTCACAATCAATCCTCACACTTCCTTAAATCTTTTAAATTTTAATTATATGACTATGTTTGTCAAATTATGTGTTACATTATCTATTCTAGTTTCTTTGTTAGCTTGTTCTACCAATGCAAATCTTTCTTCTAATTTCTATGACGAAACTTGTCCTTCCCTTCAATCTATAGTGCAAAAGGAAATTAAAAAAGCTGTAAAAAAGGAAGCCCGGATTGGGGCTTCTATACTTCGTTTGTTTTTCCACGATTGCTTTGTCAATGTAAGTGTACTTAATAATATAATTAATGTAATGTTCAAAAATAATTTGTTTGTATTACAAATTATTTAATTTTAGGATCCATATTAGAAAGTCTCATAAAAATCAAAGCCAAGACTTCAATGACTAATTTTTAAAATAAAAGACACGACCTATATATTTTTAGTTTTTTGGCTTTCACACTCTAGTTGAAAAATGAGTCCTTCCAAACGCAGTTGCGGAGATTGAATCACGGTCTTTCCTATTAAATCTAGTGTCAATAACCACCGAACCAACTAACATGTTTGATAATTTTGTTTGTTATCACGTAGGGATGCGATGGATCAATTTTATTGGATGACACTTCTACATTTACCGGTGAGAAAAATGCTACACCAAATAAAAATTCAGTTAGAGGTTTTGAAGTGATTGATACAATTAAAACCAACGTTGAAGCTTCATGCAATGCCACCGTCTCTTGCACAGATATTCTAGCACTTGCCGCTAGAGACGGAGTTGTTCAAGTGAGTCACCCGGTCCTATTTCTTACATAATTTCTTACTTTCCCTCTTTTAAATCAAGACTATATTAGGTTTTAGTCGAGACCAGAATATCCACCGCCGAACGCAATAATTATTTCTCTCGCTGCATTGCCTGTAAAAGTCTATATTAGTTGATTCTATTAACCAAGTTTTAATTTATTTATTTATTTATTTATAGCTTGGAGGACCAACATGGATAGTACCACTTGGAAGAAGAGATGCAAAAACAGCAAGCCAAAGTGATGCCAACAAACAAATTCCTGCACCAACTTCTAACCTTACAACTCTCATTAAAATGTTTAAAAACAAAGGTCTAACTTCAAGTGACCTTACTATACTTTCTGGTGCACACACCATAGGCAAAGGAGAGTGTAAAAATTTCAGAGCTCGCATATACAATGAAACCAACATTGACACAAATTTTGCCACATTAAGAAAATCCAATTGTCCTTTTTCTAGTGGTGATACCAATTTAGCACCACTTGATACACTCACTCCAACAAGTTTTGACAACAATTATTATAAAAACCTTGTTGCTAGCAAAGGTCTTTTCCATTCTGATCAAGTTCTTTTCAATAATGGATCTCAAGATAGTTTGGTTAACACTTATAGTACCAATGGTGCCAAATTTTCTAGTGACTTTGCTGATGCTATGGTGAAATTGAGTAAAATTGGTCCTCTCACTGGGACTAAAGGAGAGATTAGAAAGAATTGTAGGCTTGTGAATTAATTTGTCATGAAATGGAGGGCATATTAGCAATTGAATAAATATTGTGTTGAAGATTTTTGATCAAATAAGTGATCAGAAAACTTGACTGCATCTTGGACACATTTGAAATTGTAGTATTGTTGTTGCTTTTTTATTTGATGATTTGAATGCTTGTAATTCCACAAATACATGAAAGTTGTTATATATTATATTGTTTGTTTTACTTCTAAGTAATGAATGGATCAAAATAATTTAATTTTGTGTTGGATTCAAATCTTCTATATATTGATTTTTTTTTACATTCATGTGATATCTTATTGATCATATTTAAAAATGTAATTAATTCAATTGATATTGTAATGTTTTTTTTTTAGAAATGGCAAATCATATTTAAAGAGATCAAAGTACAAGAACTAAATATAAGTGATAAGTGATACTACATTCACTTAATGAGAAAACTCTAAGAATTGTCTCTTTGTAAACCGTAAGAGTTTGAGTAACACTTGTGATAATTCAATTTTTATATAAAAAAATAAGAAAACCTACGCAGCATTATACATAAATTAAAATAAATTACAACTTAGCTTTTATTCAGCGACAAGTTAGTTAATAGAATTGTTCATAATCTAACTAAAGCGTCTTTATTACAGTCTAGTCCTAGTATTTTTTTTATCATCCTCCTGATTGTATTTTCTCTATTATATCTTTAATGAAATTATGAGTTGTCTTAGCTTCAAAAATTAAATTTAAAATAATCCATATATAAAATGATATTATTTTTGTATCATAATATAAATTGATTTTGCCCATGCCAACAAAAGCTAATAATTTACAAGACATAAAGTCGATATCCTATTAAAGAAAAACTCAGCAATGTTAATTTGACTAACTAATTAACCCATCCAAGTTGCTGTCGTACATGCATATACAACTTAGAGTGAAATGTTTGTCAAAGTCAAACTAGTGTAGTACCTGACTAGGTCCAATCAATAAAATATGTCATAATAAGAGCTACTGTTGGGGTTATTGTCTGCGAAGACGATGATTGCCGGTGTAGACAATGAAGATTGAAGACCATTACAATTAAGGTGGAGATTGTTGAGGTTGATTGCAATGTAAGTCCACATTAGTAATGAAGGAAAATAAAAGGTTAAGAAAATTATAGTGGAGAAGTCCCACATTGCTTAGAATAGTGGAGAGTGGGAGTGTAACGCCCCAAAAATCAGGACTTGTTATTTTATTAAATATATATGTTTATATATCAATAATTATATTATAGTTAATTTTTTTATGAAAATTAATTTGAGTTGCTAATTGTTATTTAGAGTGTGTCTATTTATTAGTTAAAATAGATAATTAAATTAAGGAACTATTAGTAATTAGTATATGACAAGAAATAAAAATAAAAATAGGATATATAGAGGGTCCGCGTGAGAGATAATAAAGGGGGGGTGGAGAGAGGGATTCCTATCTAGAAAGGTTAGCTTGAGAAAATAAAACAATAAAATAAAATATGATATGATATGATAAGTTTTCTTGTGCTAGAAACAAATCATAATCTATCCCTTAAGTAAAGTTCTTATTTTCCCTTGGAAAGAAAGACAACCTAAAGCCTATAAATAAGCTATTAAAATCTGAAAAAAATAGGGTTAGTCTCTTTATTCATAAAAACAAGAGAAATAGAGAAAGTTATAGAACGGCGAGAAGAGCTTAAGAACTCATGGGAAAAAGGGCAGAACTGAATAGCTAAACGAAAAGAAAAATTCTACAGCTTCGGATCAGAGAAAGAATTCAGAAACATAAGGTTAGGGGAAAGTCTAATATTTGGGTATTGGGTGGGATAGTTTTCTTTGTGTAGTCTTTGATTCTGACGAATTGTTGATGGAAATTTTCATATTGCCGTTGCTATCAATTTTTCTTTTGTTTCTCCCTTGTTTACCGTGACCCTATGTCACTTGCCTTTTAATAACGTTTATATATATATATTGATCGAGTATCAATCATGTTCGTGTACACTGCATGGTTATGGCTCAATTTTATTATGGCTTGATTATATGATATGATACATATAGGAATAGGATTGGCTACCTTAGGGCCTTTTATACATGTACGCTAGTGATGTAGTGGGTTGTATGAATTTCTTCTTTTGACAGTAACTTATATATGTGCTGCATAATGATATACACATGAATAAGTGGTGGTCTAATTTTATAGAGAGATTATATATGCTATGAAGAGGTTGGTAGGATATTTATGATGCAAAGGATTTTAGGTTCAGTTTGTTTTATAGAGTTCTAAATTAAGATTCTATAATAAAATTTATGAATCAAATTTTAATTGAATTAAAAGGGAAAAGTTATTATTTTCTTTGTGAGAAATCAATTGTAATTGGTTTTGCAATAGTTTGATTGTTGGACCAAATGGCTGATGATGCATACAGTAAAGATAAACCCCTTTTTCTATGTTATTGGCTTTTCAAATAAATTTTATTTTATTATTATAATAAAGTGTAGATATTATAGAATGAATTTTGTAAAACATAGGATTAAGCTTGGGTCGGTTAGGCTATACAAAAGTGGTTTCTTGATTTAGCCAAGTAGTAACTTTTATTATCATTAGCTTTTAAAATTGTTTTTTTGAAAAACCAATCTAAGACTACATGAGTTGTTTCTACTATATTAGTCTAATTAATTAATTGTTTAGTTAGTATAATTGAAATAATATAAAGTGAGGTAGTAGTAACCACTGGAATAGGAATTCGTCATAGAAACACACCAACTTGTTTATTGATACACTACTTTTATTTAAAGAAACATTAGTATGGGTTTCATTGTCTAAATCATTTCCTCCTCTTGTTAATTCGGTAACGGTGAATGGATTTTAGTTTTGGCTATGGTGTGGGGTATTGGTAAGTTAGAAATAATAATTTACTTTATGAATTAGTTTAGTTTTTTAAAGGTTGAATTATGTCGCGACGAATTGTTGTCGTGCAGATCTGTTGTTGCCGCATTGATTTTGTTTGATGATTTGAGAAGTTAGATTTAAGAATTTTGAATTTGAGAGCTTGATTTCAGAACTTTGAATTGAGCATTTGACTTGAGAATTTGGATTGGGAATTATGAACTTTGAGAATTTTGATTTAAGATTTATTGTTGTCGTGTTGTGGGATGTTCGAAAGTGATTTGATCGGCATTCCTAATTTGTTGTCGTGTTGTGGGATGTTCGAAAGTGATTTGATCGGCATTCCTAATTTGTTGTCGTGTTGTGGGATGTTCGAAAGTGATTTGATCGGCATTCCTAATTTGTTGTTGTGTTGTGGGATGTTCGAAAGTGATTTGATCGGCATTCCTAATTTGTTGTCGTGTTGTGGAATGTTCGAAAGTGATTTGATCGGCATTCCTAATTTCTTGTCGGGTTGTGGGATGTTCGAAAGTGATTTGATCGGCATTCCAAATTTGTTGTCGTGTTGAGAAGTGTTTTCAGGAATATAACTCTGACCCTCGACCCATGGTACCACATGCATTTAGAGAGTCTTAGATTTCATATTAACATATACATTTGTGATTTAATTGTGAGAGTTGATTTTAGTTTTGTCTTTCTTTGCTATTTTGCCCATCATCGGTTCTTATTATTTTTGTTTTTAGTTTACTCCTGTTCCTTGTATTTATTTATTAGATGTTTTCATCAATATTCATTCCTAGTCGGTGAATATTATAATATTAGTACTCACCCCCGTTCTGCTGGCTTTGCCCTACGACTTGCAATCGTAGATTTTCAGGTAGAAGACGAGTCTTAAGGCTTTTTGGACCGTTGGAATCTTAGTTTGTGCTCAAAGTTCGCATTAGTCGTTTTCTCTGATATCTGTAACATGGGGGAAATCATATCTACTTATTTTAGTCTTTTTAATCATGAAATAATTTTTATCTAAAAGATTTTGGATGTATCATTTAAATTATCATTACTTCTTTGCTTTTCAGGCGATTAGACTTTTACTTTAATTTTTGATTAAATGAAGTTTATTATTCAAACTATTTTTACACACTATTTAATATGTTATTTAATTCATTAGTTTTGCATAAGTTTAATTTTGTTTCATTCCGCTGCGAGTTTTTGAATAAAAAGAGAATTGAGTCTTAATTTTTGCAAGTGACACTCTTAAAAAGAAAAATAATTACCTTTTAATTAAAAAAAAATTGATTGGGAAATGAGGGTGTTACAAGTTGGTATCAGAGCAGTCGGTCCAGTCAGACCAAGTGTGTCGATCTCGTTGGACCAAGTTTGTAAGTAATTTCTTATTTTGCAGTAGAAGATGACTGGAGGAATGACGATCGCCAACTGTTAATGCGTTTGGGAAAATGGCATAGACGGTGTCAAAGGTAGTAGCAGTTCTCTAAGAATAAGTGAAGCTACAAGGAGCAGCAGAGGAATTCTACATACTAAAGGAGTTTTAGAAGAAGATTAATGCTGGTGAACAGATATCGCCAGAGTTGAGGATTACAAGTGGACGTAAGTCAAAGTGGGGGAGAGAGTTTTACCCTCTCAGATGAAGTAAAGTTAGTAATCGTGTGGCGAAGTGCAGAAGTTTCAGTAGTAGACAACAATTGAGAAAGAACTAAGCGGTGGAGACAATTTGCGGTTTTGATAAGACTGTATTGTTTTCCCGAACTCGAAAAGAGTATGAACTTAGAGTTTGCAGCCCTTAAATAAGCAGTCATATTCCTGAAGGAAAACAAACAAGTGTTTGAGATGCTGCATCATTGAAGATAGAAGGAGTAGAGTTTCTAAAGCTAAAGCAAAGGGTAGGTCTGTAACCGAGTATGCGGCAGGGTGCGAGGAGTCGTTGATGAATTATACCATCAAGTATAATGTTATAGAAGTTGAAGTATGCTGATGCGAGGAGTCGTTGATGAATTATACCATCAAGTATAATGCTATAGAAGTTGAAGTATGCTGATGCGAGTAGTTTGATAATGGATTGCATTCAGGGATTTGAGTGGTGCATCGAAAGGATGTTACTGTAAGTGACAAAGATGTTTCATACTTAGATAACTTGATTTGAAGATTGAAAGTAGAGAGAGAATCAAGAGTTGTGAAGTTGTCAATTGTATAGGAGTTCGAAGTGAGTTCCTGAGGACATCAACGACGCAGAACTAATAGGAGAAGTAGAGTGTGTCGTAGAAGTAGTACCCGACACTAGACTTGTGTCACTGATGCATGATAGCATGTTCACAATAGAGTTGAACAAGCTGAAGAAGTAATTAAGGGATCAATTAGGAGAAGAAGTTCATTGGATCGAGTGTATTGCCATGGGTAGCGTCGGTGTTGTGAAATAGATGGCATCATGAGTTCACACTTGGACTATCGACAACAGAATGAGGTTGTCATTAAAGATAATATCCAATTTCAAAAATTGTTGACTTATGAATCAATTGGTTGGCATTCGTGCAAGAAGCATCAAGGCACTATTTATATAAGTCAAAAGTGGAAGTTTCTAACAAACACAATAGGTGATGTGTCTGTTCAATTAGAAGAAGTTGAAAGTGAGGTAGTGAAGATGGTTAGAGTTTAAAAAGACTACGACTTTGAGTTGAATTACCATTTTGGTAAAGCTAACACAGGAGTAGATGAATCAAGTATAAAGTTGTTGCGTGAGTCAGCATTCATGGTTGAAGCGATGAAGATGATTGAACAATTCAATATTGATAGTTTAGCATGCGAAGTGACTGCTAACAATGTGAAGTTGACGAGGTCTGACGTTGAGGAATCATGGAGAGCCAGAAGATAAATTAGGGGCTAGTAGAGTTGTTAGGGTGGATCAAGCGAAGCAAAAGAGTTAACTTAAGAATAGGCAAAAACGAGATCACAAGATTCTTAGACAGAATTTGTGTGCCAAATTTGCCGGAACAAGAAAGTCAAATGGAGGAGTCATAACCAGGGTTATTTCATTTAGTAAATTTTCGAGGACGAAAATTATTTAAGTGGGGGAGAATTGTAACGCCCCAAAAATCAGGACTTGTTATTTTATTAAATATATATGTTTATATATCAATAATTATATTATAGTTAATTTTTTTATGAAAATTAATTTGAGTTGCTAATTGTTATTTAGAGTGTGTCTATTTATTAGTTAAAATAGATAATTAAATTAAGGAACTATTAGTAATTAGTATATGACAAGAAATAAAAATAAAAATAGGATATATAGAGGGTCCGCGTGAGAGATAATAAAGGGGGGGTGGAGAGAGGGATTCCTATCTAGAAAGGTTAGCTTGAGAAAATAAAACAATAAAATAAAATATGATATGATATGATAAGTTTTCTTGTGCTAGAAACAAATCATAATCTATCCCTTAAGTAAAGTTCTTATTTTCCCTTGGAAAGAAAGACAACCTAAAGCCTATAAATAAGCTATTAAAATCTGAAAAAAATAGGGTTAGTCTCTTTATTCATAAAAACAAGAGAAATAGAGAAAGTTATAGAACGGCGAGAAGAGCTTAAGAACTCATGGGAAAAAGGGCAGAACTGAATAGCTAAACGAAAAGAAAAATTCTACAGCTTCGGATCAGAGAAAGAATTCAGAAACATAAGGTTAGGGGAAAGTCTAATATTTGGGTATTGGGTGGGATAGTTTTCTTTGTGTAGTCTTTGATTCTGACGAATTGTTGATGGAAATTTTCATATTGCCGTTGCTATCAATTTTTCTTTTGTTTCTCCCTTGTTTACCGTGACCCTATGTCACTTGCCTTTTAATAACGTTTATATATATATATTGATCGAGTATCAATCATGTTCGTGTACACTGCATGGTTATGGCTCAATTTTATTATGGCTTGATTATATGATATGATACATATAGGAATAGGATTGGCTACCTTAGGGCCTTTTATACATGTACGCTAGTGATGTAGTGGGTTGTATGAATTTCTTCTTTTGACAGTAACTTATATATGTGCTGCATAATGATATACACATGAATAAGTGGTGGTCTAATTTTATAGAGAGATTATATATGCTATGAAGAGGTTGGTAGGATATTTATGATGCAAAGGATTTTAGGTTCAGTTTGTTTTATAGAGTTCTAAATTAAGATTCTATAATAAAATTTATGAATCAAATTTTAATTGAATTAAAAGGGAAAAGTTATTATTTTCTTTGTGAGAAATCAATTGTAATTGGTTTTGCAATAGTTTGATTGTTGGACCAAATGGCTGATGATGCATACAGTAAAGATAAACCCCTTTTTCTATGTTATTGGCTTTTCAAATAAATTTTATTTTATTATTATAATAAAGTGTAGATATTATAGAATGAATTTTGTAAAACATAGGATTAAGCTTGGGTCGGTTAGGCTATACAAAAGTGGTTTCTTGATTTAGCCAAGTAGTAACTTTTATTATCATTAGCTTTTAAAATTGTTTTTTTGAAAAACCAATCTAAGACTACATGAGTTGTTTCTACTATATTAGTCTAATTAATTAATTGTTTAGTTAGTATAATTGAAATAATATAAAGTGAGGTAGTAGTAACCACTGGAATAGGAATTCGTCATAGAAACACACCAACTTGTTTATTGATACACTACTTTTATTTAAAGAAACATTAGTATGGGTTTCATTGTCTAAATCATTTCCTCCTCTTGTTAATTCGGTAACGGTGAATGGATTTTAGTTTTGGCTATGGTGTGGGGTATTGGTAAGTTAGAAATAATAATTTACTTTATGAATTAGTTTAGTTTTTTAAAGGTTGAATTATGTCGCGACGAATTGTTGTCGTGCAGATCTGTTGTTGCCGCATTGATTTTGTTTGATGATTTGAGAAGTTAGATTTAAGAATTTTGAATTTGAGAGCTTGATTTCAGAACTTTGAATTGAGCATTTGACTTGAGAATTTGGATTGGGAATTATGAACTTTGAGAATTTTGATTTAAGATTTATTGTTGTCGTGTTGTGGGATGTTCGAAAGTGATTTGATCGGCATTCCTAATTTGTTGTCGTGTTGTGGGATGTTCGAAAGTGATTTGATCGGCATTCCTAATTTGTTGTCGTGTTGTGGGATGTTCGAAAGTGATTTGATCGGCATTCCTAATTTGTTGTTGTGTTGTGGGATGTTCGAAAGTGATTTGATCGGCATTCCTAATTTGTTGTCGTGTTGTGGAATGTTCGAAAGTGATTTGATCGGCATTCCTAATTTCTTGTCGGGTTGTGGGATGTTCGAAAGTGATTTGATCGGCATTCCAAATTTGTTGTCGTGTTGAGAAGTGTTTTCAGGAATATAACTCTGACCCTCGACCCATGGTACCACATGCATTTAGAGAGTCTTAGATTTCATATTAACATATACATTTGTGATTTAATTGTGAGAGTTGATTTTAGTTTTGTCTTTCTTTGCTATTTTGCCCATCATCGGTTCTTATTATTTTTGTTTTTAGTTTACTCCTGTTCCTTGTATTTATTTATTAGATGTTTTCATCAATATTCATTCCTAGTCGGTGAATATTATAATATTAGTACTCACCCCCGTTCTGCTGGCTTTGCCCTACGACTTGCAATCGTAGATTTTCAGGTAGAAGACGAGTCTTAAGGCTTTTTGGACCGTTGGAATCTTAGTTTGTGCTCAAAGTTCGCATTAGTCGTTTTCTCTGATATCTGTAACATGGGGGAAATCATATCTACTTATTTTAGTCTTTTTAATCATGAAATAATTTTTATCTAAAAGATTTTGGATGTATCATTTAAATTATCATTACTTCTTTGCTTTTCAGGCGATTAGACTTTTACTTTAATTTTTGATTAAATGAAGTTTATTATTCAAACTATTTTTACACACTATTTAATATGTTATTTAATTCATTAGTTTTGCATAAGTTTAATTTTGTTTCATTCCGCTGCGAGTTTTTGAATAAAAAGAGAATTGAGTCTTAATTTTTGCAAGTGACACTCTTAAAAAGAAAAATAATTACCTTTTAATTAAAAAAAAATTGATTGGGAAATGAGGGTGTTACAGGGAGAGCTTAATGCTATGTAAAGAGACATCAAGTTCCTTGTTTCAACACACCAAGATGTAGTATCACTTGTAAACACTTTAAGTTTATATTTGTGTCTTTGTTTTTCTCTTATGCTTTTGTTTTAAAGTATTGTGAGATGTAGTTCAAATATTTACTTTGGAGAGTGTGGTGTACTCGGGTCATGGGGTGGTTGAGAGTGAGTCTATGTGTTGTAACAATTTTCACATAGTGTTTATTCTCTAGTTTTCGGTTAAGACAACGGCCGTGGTTTTTTCTCCGGTTTTGGAGTTTTCACATTATATTCTTGTGTTGTTGATTGTTCTCTTATTTATTATTACTTCTTTGGTACTGTTATTACCCGACACATACTTCATCCGTCTCAAAATGTAAGATAAAATTTGTCAAAAAAAATTAAAATATAGAGAAAAAAAATTGATTGAGATACATCAAAAAAGTGGGTAACATCCTTCGTGGATCATTTGGATTTTTTTGCATGCCACATTAATGGGTAATAAGAACAATAGAACATTCTACGCTTTCTTCAACCCTTTCATTAAAATAGTGGGTGGTTTGTCTGTGTTTGATGATATGTATTCCAAACTTTTTTAATACAATTCATTTGCTTGTCGAAGAAATATTTAATTAATACTACATTTATCTTTAAATATAAAATTTTGTTTGACCACTACAAATATACTAATGCATAATTTGATCACTAATATCTTTAATTATTTAGCAGTAAAAATTAAAACAATTTAATATTTTGAAAATATTCATCAAAATAAATCAAACAAGATTTTATTTACATCTATATATTATTAAAAAAATATGATCAAAACTTAATAAGTGAATAACACAAATTGGTCAAACATGATCATACATTTAAAAATGGAGGTAGTAATTTCAATTGTTTATTATCTACCAAAAAACATTCAATTTTTTATTTGAAGAAAAATATACAATAATACTAATAATTACTTATTAAATATATGTATGTCATGTTATTTTACAACTCAAGTGATAAAAGTTACAAAATATTTAATATATTAGTATTCAAATTCGAAGAACTCACAATTTTTTATGATTAGCATATGCATTTTGTCATTAAAAATTTTAAAAGAAAAAAAAATGTCAATATTAAGATTGAGACGTATGCAAAGCAATCTCCTCTCATTAAAAGTGTGCAATTTATTTATGTATGGATGGAATTGTTCAATTTTAGATGGGTTGTGATTCTATTATAAAGAAGGTTGGAAATACTTTGATTTATTTGGTTCTTTTGTCAAATTTTAAAAAGGTTAATTTTTTATAATTTGATTTAGGTAGCGATTATTTGGTAGGATAAAGAATAATATATTATCTAGGGGAAAGTGGTAAATGTTTTGACTTTGGTTGATGATATCAAAATCATATTTTAGAGCATGTCGCCATTTAAATTAACTTTTTTTCTTCTTTTGATTAGTGTAAAAATATTATTGTATGATTACGAAACATATAATAACTTGCATTGAATTGCAAGGATTTAGATAGTCCTTATAATTTTTTATTTGTTTATAAAAAAGTTATGTAATTTTATATTAGTTATTAAAATAAAAGTTTAGTTTGACAATAGTAAAATAAAAGTATAAATATAACTCAGTAATATTACCAGATATTTTATTTAAAGATCATAATTCGTATCTTAAATTTCTTATTTTTTTCACACTTAAAATAAACGAGTTTAACTAAAGAAGAAAAATAAAAAATACAATTAAAACAATTCGGTAAAACCTATATTTCAATCTATTTAACCACCCTAGCTACAATATTATAATCGAAATCAAACAAATAAACAAAATGACCTCGATTAATCAATACAATAAAATAAACCATTCGATACAAAATTTTAAACTTTGCTTAAAATGTTTGTTATATGGAAAAACTATTGTACCATGAAATGCTTTTTGTTTTTTTTCTACTTTAAACACATAAATCGACCCTTCAACAACTACTTAATACACTTTAAGCTTTTTCTCATTTTTCTTAATATTACACAATCTCAATTATTTACAGCTTTTTCATTGTTTAGTTATTTGGGAGCACGTCAACTATTAGGTAACAATCATATTCATTTTTGTTTTTTATTTTGAACCAGGTATCTTCTACATGCAACTGTAAGATTAATCCCTCGAATCAAATAGGACTATAAAAAATGACAAAAAATTCTCTCAAAAATTTAACACGGTTACGTTCTCCATACTGATTTCAATCCTCAATCATTTTCATCTTTATCTCACATATTTTCTTCACTTGCTCCCAACATTTTCCTTTTTATTTTTTATATAAAAAAAGTATAAAGCGTGTATTGAGCAGACAAATTTGAATTTTGAGTCACATGATTATTTTCTTATCTTCACTTTTTGACTCTTATCTCAATTTCCTTTGTATGCATGCACCGTCACACACACTTAATTTCTTCTCTATATATACTGCTCAATCTTTCATATGCTTCATTCACAACTCACACATTTAAATTTCCCTTGCATCTCTTCATTGAAATAGCTCCAAGCTAGATATTTTTAGATATAATTTTATGGCTACATTTACTAAATTATTTGTTACATTCTCTATTCTAGTTTCTTTCTTAGCTTGTTTAAGCAATGCACAACTTTCTCCTAACTTCTATGGAAGAACTTGTCCTACCCTTCAATCGATTGTTCGTACCGAAATGACCAAAGCTATCAAAAATGAAGTTCGGATTGGTGCTTCTATACTTCGTTTGTTCTTCCACGACTGCTTTGTCAATGTACGTAATTAAAGATAATGTTCGAAAATTAATCATTTATTTTAAAAAAGTTATAGAAGACATGGGTATATTTTTTATAAAAGAATTTAGATTAACATGTATATTTTGTTGGTTTGTCTATTTTGTAGGGATGTGATGGATCGATACTATTGGATGACACTGCTACATTTACTGGTGAGAAAAATGCAGGACCTAACAAAAATTCAGCTAGGGGTTTTGAAGTGATTGATACCATTAAAACTAGTGTTGAAGCTTCTTGCAATGCCACTGTCTCTTGTGCTGATATTCTAGCACTTGCAACTAGAGATGGAATAGCTTTGGTGAGTCACCCATTTCTTTCTTTTTAATTTCCTAATAATTATCATGTTTCATTCTGTATATGTATGTGTATAGTATTTCAAAAAAACTAACTTTCATGTATTTTATATTTTGTAAAAATATGTGCATGTGTATATCTTCACCCTCTATATAAAATCTAACAATATAATATTTGGGGTTTTAGAAAGAAAAAAAACTTTGCGTATATAATATATGCTTTTACTAAAAATTAGTATTTTACTTGCTTTACTAGAGATTGTTCAACTGAAGTACCATTCATTTGTTTTCCATTTTTGGTAAAAATTAAAAGGTAAATAAATTATTGATCATGAAAAATATATATGGATAGGGCATTTTATAGTAGTAGTTATTGTTTTTCTTAGTCCTGTTGAAAATACATTGAAATTTTTGAAATGTGACAACAAGATTCAATCTTCAGTCATTCTCAAGTAGGTAACTTGATGTTTATCTTTTTCCTATCATTTTGTTTTTGGCATGGGCTTTGTTTTCAAACCATGTCCCACAATCTCTTTTTTTTAACTTTTTTCACATATATATAATTGATACTTTGATACTAAAATAAATTGATACTTTGGAGTACTAATTAATCATGTCAAATTTTGTGGGTACCTCTCCGGATAAAATAGATAGATTCACAAACAATAAATTAATGTGCTTATAGAATAATTCAAGTAATATGAGCTGAAGGACATCTGAATTAGGTAGGGAAATGTCTGGAGAGCGATTTAGTTACAATCCTTACAGAAATATATGCATTTGTTGCGGATAATAAAACAAAAACGAAACTAAACTTGCATTTCCTGCAGATTTCTGTTTTTGGTAGTAGTCCATGTATGTTATTTTTTTTGGAATTAATCCCTGAAAATTATAATCATTTTTGTTTTAGCCCTTAAAACTAAAATCCGCAGGAAAATATGCAAGTTTCATAGGAATTTTTCTTCAAAATTTCCTACGGATTGTAACTTTAAGGACTAAAACTAAAATGATTATAACTTTCAGGAATGAATTCCGAAAAAAATAACATACAGAAACTAAAACCAAAGATACGCGAACTTACTAATTATTTAATTAATTAAGTCTTTAATTAAGCTAAAGGAATATTAGTACTGGTTTGTCTTATGGTGTTTTCAACTTATAGTATTAATTCATCATCACTTTCCTAAATCACACTAATTAACCATCTCTTATTTAATCTATTTATAGCTTGGAGGACCTTCATGGGTAGTACCACTTGGAAGAAGAGATGCAAGAACAGCAAGTCAAAGTGATGCCAACAACCAAATCCCTTCACCATCTTCTGACCTTGCAACCCTAACAAAAATGTTTAAAGACAAAGGTCTAACCTTAAATGATCTCACTGTCCTTTCTGGTGCACACACCATAGGCCAAACAGAATGTCAATTTTTCAGAACTCGTATATACAATGAAACCAACATTGACACAAACTTTGCTACCTCAAGAAAAACAAATTGTCCTACTTCTGGTGGTGACACAAACTTAGCACCTCTTGATTCTCTTACTCCTACTACTTTTGATAACAATTACTATAGTGACCTTATTGCTAATAAAGGACTTCTTCATTCTGATCAAGCTCTTTTCAATGGTGTTGGCTCTCAAGTTTCTTTGGTTAGGACTTATAGTAGGAATAATGTTGCTTTTAAAAGAGATTTTGCTGCTGCTATGGTGAAGATGAGTAGAATTAGTCCTCTCACTGGGACTAATGGAGAGATAAGAAAGAATTGTAGGCTTGTGAATTAATTGATCATGAATTGGAGGACTTATTAGCAATTAAATAAATATTATGTTAGGGAAAAGTCATAAAGGTTGACTAGATCTTGATCTTGGACACATTGGCAATTGATATACTATTATTGATGTTTTATTTTATATTTTGAATATTTGTAGTTCCACAAAATACATGAAAGTGGTTATATAAATGTTACTTGTCTTGTTTAAAAAAAAATGTTACTTGTCTTACTTAAATAAATATGGTTGTTTTATGTTGGATTAATTAAATAAAATCTCTAATTTTAAACCAAAACAAAATCAAATCTCTAATTCAATCAACTGTTTTAGAGATAACAATTTGTGCCAGTTGGACATTATTTCAATGCTGATCAGTTTACAAAAATAACTTAGTGTTTGGCTAACATTTTGTTTTTCTTCAAATGAAAACTCTAAAAGAGAAGATTAATAAATTGATTTCTCATTCAATGGTTTTTCAAAATCCGAGATTGATATGATGAGTATATATGTTAGTTTATAGACCGTCTTTGTACGATTTTGCCTGATTAAAATTGATCCATATGAATATACAAAAAAAATAAAAAATGATCCATATGGGAATTGAATTTCATGCATGAATCTTAAACTACTTAGATATTATTTGAATTTGTGCGAGAAGTATCATAATAATTCATCTTGAGTTGGAAAAATTAAAGACATTGAATAAGAGTGCATGAGACTTATGAGTAATTAATGGATAGCTCAACTTGTTAAGTTAGTTGAATTAAGAGTTAAGGAGTTGGAGGTTTAACATTGTAATATATTAGCTAGCAACAAATATTTTTTATAAAAAAAAATGGTATAGGCACTTTATGCAACAAATATATTGAGATTTTTAATTGAAAAGATTGTGAAATACAGAGAAAAATCAATTTTAAAGATATTTGAGAAAATTAGAAGCCATAGTGAAAAACTTGACATCAAATGCGAGGTCATTATTGAATGGAATATGTTAATTGTGGATAGGTTTGAACATAACACATATTGGTTGTGAATTAGAGAGAACAACGTTACAAAAATTGATTATTTAAGAACTAATTGGATGTTATTTATGATAATTTAAGAACTAACTATAAATTGATATGAGAACATAGTTTCATATTTAGTTCTTAAATAATCAATTTTGTTACAAAAAACTTAAACTATGTTCTCATGCAACTATTTAGTCTATAAGCTATTAAAAGTTTAAAACTAAATGTGTCTAAAATAGTTGATTGAGTGAATAATCTAGGGATCTTTTATTTAGTTGAGCTGAATAATGGATTGATTGATACTACCAAATTATATTGAGTGTTTAATCTTGACATTTGCATAATCTTTCATATGCTTCTTCGTTCACAATTCACACACTTCCATAGTCCATTTGGTAGATAGATATTCTTAGCTTGTTCTACTCATGCACCAACTTTTTTAAGGGATTCATATATAAACCGATCAAAAAGTAAAATTGTAAACTGAATCAACATAAATTGAAAATCACAAAAAATTGTTTTTAGTTTTAACTTCGCGGTTCATTTTTCTGTTCAATCATACAGTTTGATTTGGTTTGTGATTTTCATTTTAAAAAAATCAAATTAAATTCCACAATATTTAACTTATCTCTATCAGCTGGTATCAATTAATCCATTATTCAGCTCAACTTAAAAATCCAGCATAAATTGAATAAAACATTAGGTTGTCAAAATTTCTCATTTTATATGATCTAAAACTATTTTGATGATATTAATGTATATGTATATTATATCATGTAAATAGTAATATAAAATTTCCTAATGTTTATTTTGTAACAATATAATATTAGAGTTAATTTTGTCATTTTATATTATATCGGGATAAATCGCATCAACCGAATCAATATATTTAAACCGTATTGGTTTGACTGGGTTTGGTTTGAATAACTTTTCAAAAATTAACCAAACTGCATGCATTTTTTATTTCACAATTTAAATAATTTTTATTCTCAAAATCGAACCAAACCGCGCGGCCATATATCCCGACTTCTATGGCCAAACATGTCATATCATATCCTTCAATATTCCATTGTGCAGTATCCGACTTGTAAAGTATAATTATTCATATTCTATCTTTGCGATCGATTCAACTTGTAAATTTTAAATTAGAATTGTGTTGGCAAAAAATAAATTATGATATCTTTATTTTATTTAACACGTTTAAACATTCTAAATGGATGTGCCAGCCATAAGCCATAGGAATAAACTCACATGATTCATCTTAAAAGGTGTTTTCTTTGACTGTTTGCTATGACATGTTTGCTAAAAATTCATAAACTAGTGACATTTTCCTTACTCTCTCTTTTGGACAAAAAACAATTAATTGAAAATAGTAAAATATTATACCGTCCGTGAAGTGAAATGCTTCATATTATATGTTTTTTCCTCCCTACGTAAAAAAAAATAAAATTAATATTTCACATGTCAAATTTATAATGTATAAATGGATAAATTTTGTTTCATACATAAATTAGATCAAATAAAATATGATGATATATTTATTAATGAAGTGATATAAATACATTGTATGTACCAAAAATTATTTTATTTGTATATGACAGACTAGGTCAATTACACAATCCTCAACTATTTGCATCTTTGACTTTGTTTTAATTTAGTATTGGAAGCAAGTCAACTACTCTAAGGAGTTACCAAAAAACAATCATCTTTACACACAAATTTTCTCCACCGAATATATCCCTATTTCTTTAGAATATATTGAGCAGACAAAATTGAAATTTGAGACAAATTATTATTAAAAAATTATGTGGTACTTCGGAGTTTTGTTAGATAGTCATTTTCCATAATTCAAATTTTTAAAAAATTTCAAAAAATTTATGACATTTAAAAATTGGATTATGGATATGCATCCACGAAATTTCAAAGTATCCAAGTATTTACCCATTATATAATGTGTTAACAAATGATCTTGAATCACTAGTTAAAGAGCTAAAAAAATATCTTATTTATCTAGTATATTCATCTTATTCTATTCATCTTATAAGGTGAATTTTTAGTCACTAAATTATTAGATTAAATAATTATATATATAAAAAAATGTCAAACAAAAAATTATTTCCTATAATTTGCTTCTTTTTACTAGCTAGTGCACCGAAGATATTAGTTAGCAGAACACTTATATTATATGTATACTGTCACGCACTTGTATACAAATACCCTATAAATATTGCATATTCTTTCATATACTTCTTCATTCACAACTCACACACTTCTTTGCTTGTCTCCATATATTGGAATAACTTCCAGCTAGATACTTAATATATGGCCAACTTTATTAAACTCTTTGTTACACTCTCATCCATTCTTTCTCTCTTAGCCTGTTCTACCAATGCACAACTTTCTCCTAAGTTCTACGGCAAAACTTGTCCTAATCTCCATTCCATTGTGCGTACTGAAATGATCAAAGCTATCAATAATGAAGCACGGATTGGTGCTTCTATACTTCGTTTGTTCTTCCATGATTGCTTTGTCAATGTAAGCATATATCATTTATTTAATTATTTTAATTATGCCTTATTATTAGGGTCGTGCTAAAGTGTTCCTGGAGCACTTGTTAATCATACTAAAGATGAAAATGTAAGATAAAATAAATGTTGTTAAAATAATTTTTTACACTTTCAATGCATTGAATGTACAAGTTTCAAAACATAATTTTCTTACTTATCTGTTTAACTAATGTCTCGGGGGTATTGTTTAGTATTTTCCATATTATTTATCTAATTTTTATAATTTTGATATACTACAATGTTCTTTGATTAATGTGTATATTTTTTAAATGTGTAAGTTTCAAAAGATAGAACACACATGGTGTTCAAATAACACAATTAACATTTTGTATAATTGTGTACCCAAAAAAATGTATAATTGGTGTTTTGCTATCTTTAATAACGTTAATATCTTTAAAAAAAATAATAAGTTAATATAATGTCGAAAGCATATACCCTATTTATGAGAACTCTACCATCATTTGATTCAAAAAAACTCTACCATCATTTGTTTGTCCGGGATCAAGATCACATATCTATTTTTGTTTTTCTTTGTTTGAGTGCGACAACATTGTTTTGTTTGTTATTTTGATGTAAATATATATGTTGTTTGAGTTTCCCTCTTTTGCTTTTTTATTTTTTTGGTTATATATTGACAAATTAATTTTGATCTATATATTACAAATTCGATCAATTGATTTGAGTGTTAATATTACAGATTTAGAAACATAAATACTCCAATCGCTTAGATTTTATCACATTAGTAGATATTTTATCATTTTATAGTATTGCCTTTGATGTCACTGAGTTGTTCGTATATTCATACTATTTAAGTTTAACCGTTATAAATTTGTGGGTTTTCAAAGTAGTATCATACCAATTTAAATAGATGAACATTTTATTTTCAAAAAAAATGAAAAACACGCTATTTGCGTATGTCGTTAAAACTTAAAAGAAACATCAATTATTTAATTATTTTAATAAAATGAAAATTTATTTTTCTTTAAATATTTTTCTCCAAAAAAATGGACGTTATTATAATAATTTTTTAACGTCACAAAATGATACCCCCATATGATTAAAGTAATAAATATTAGGTAAAGATTGTTTTATATTTTATATAAAGATAAAAGTCACGGGCTAGATCAATTACAGTAACTATATTTTTTAAAATAACATCACGGGCTGTATATATTCATAAGAAAATTACATTAACAAGTATGCCAGTTTAATTTCATTGTTTATTATTTTGGTATAGGGATGTGATGCATCTATCTTATTGGACGACAAAGGCACATTTGTGGGTGAAAAAAATGCCGGACCTAACAAAAATTCAGCTAGAGGTTTCGAAGTGATTGATACTATTAAAACCAAAGTTGAAGCTGCTTGCAAATCTAAGGTCTCTTGTGCAGATATACTAGCACTTGCAACTAGAGATGGAATAGTTTTGGTGAGTCATTTGCATATCTAAATATCATATTATTACTCTTCTTGAGAATGCATTGATTTCAATCTCATGTCATTCCTCAACTAACTAGATTTGAATTCATTACATTCAAAAATTTTAGTGCAAAAACGACGCGAGAGAGAACAAAGAGAGATAGTATGAGAAATATTAACGACAATATTTATCTTAAAAATAAATTAAATGTAGATGAATGTAAAAATTTTGAATGTAGAGAATTCAAATCCCAACTGAGTAACTAACTAGACATGACAACACAATATGAAACTACATGAATCTCCTAAAATCCCACCCTGACTTTGACAGAAATTTTATTTTAATTGAGTTAAAATTTAGGTTTTTTCGATATCAAACTCTGGAGTAGAGTAGGATAGAGATGTTGATATTCACTCGCAACACACCCCATTAAAAAAAATATTTTAATTTTTATATACATATACTTATTCACTTTATTTATTTATATACTATATATAAATCTTAATCTCCTTTCAATAAAAGAAGGTCAAAGGCTTTAGTCAAAAAATAAAAGGGTCAAAGGCCCAATATTTGCAGGGGATATGAGAAATTTTCAAATGTCAACTTCATATTTATTTTTACTATTATTTCCATTTTGGCATGGGCTTTGTTTTCAAACCATGTCTCTCACTCTCTGTTTTTAAATTGTTCTCCCATAATATTATTGATCGTAATCATGTCAACTCTTGTTATTGTATGGGGTCCTCAATATAAAATAGACATCTTGTTGCACGTCTTATAAAACAATTACAAGATCAAAAAATATATCACATTAAAAAACACAAGTACCATCATATATATTGCATACAGATACAATTAGTCTTTTGTCAACCATGTCTTTATCAAAGATCAAAATCAAATCTCTCAAAGAAAATATTTTAAAAAACAAAAAACTATATTTTACTAGTTAGAGTATAATTTCAAAGAAAAAAAGAAACCATATTGACTTGTTAAACTCTTAGGGAAATCCAAGTTCGAGTTTTGGTTAGAAGTAACTTTAAATAACTAAAATTTACTTATTTTTCCAAACTATTGTCATTTTATTTCTCTTGAAAAAAGAGGATTAACATCAAATAAAATAAATGTAATAACTATTTTATTACAATATTTCTTGAAAGAGTTTGAACTTTTTTTTTTTGGGTACAACAAAGAGTTTGAACTTTATACCCCAATTAATATCCAACTCGTGTAAAATAAAAATGTCAAACTTTAATAAGTAAGTTGACCTTTTATTTTCTAACTAAAAAAATTAAGAACAAAATAAATAGATATGTATATGATGGTTAAATATATTTCACTCGCGCAAAATTAATAAATTTTATTTTTCTTACCTTATATTTCAATTTTGATTATACCCCTTGTACTCCTTATAATTCTATTTTGATTATCAAAAAAAAAAAAATCTTACCTATTGAAAAAAGTGGCACTTTTACGCGCCATGCAAAATATCTTTATCAACACAAATTAGAGGTTCATTTTAATTATTTGCCTAGAACATCCAAACTGTTGGGACCAGAACACTGACTGTTGTCTTATGGTGTTTCTATAAATTTTGATTTATAGCTTGGAGGACCTTCATGGGCAGTACCACTTGGAAGAAGAGATGCAAGAACAGCAAGTCAAAGTGCAGCCAACAACCAAATCCCTTCACCATCTTCTGACCTTGCAACCCTAACAAAAATGTTTAAAGACAAAGGTCTAACCTTAAATGATCTCACTGTCCTTTCTGGTGCACACACCATAGGCCAAACAGAATGTCAATTTTTCAGAACTCGCATATACAATGAAACCAACATTGATACAAACTTTGCAACTTCAAGAAAATTAAATTGTCCAGTTTCTGGTGGTGACACAAACTTAGCACCTCTTGATTCTCTCACTCCAACTAAGTTTGACAACAATTACTATAATGACCTTATTGCTAAAAAAGGTCTTCTTCATTCTGATCAAGTTCTTTTCAATGGTGTTGGTTCTCAAGTTTCTTTGGTTAAGACTTATAGTACTAATGGTGCAAAGTTTTCTAGTGACTTTGCCGCCGCTATGGTGAAATTGAGTAAAATTAGTCCTTTAACCGGGAAGAAAGGAGAAATCAGAAAGAATTGCAGGTTTGTGAATTGATTTTGGACCCACGTATTGTTTTATCAAAATGAGGCCAATTCCTAAAATTCAACAGTGATGTTGGTGCTTCTCCAAAATGTATGTTTGTATTTCGACAAATACATTCAAGTTGTTATACTTATGTTGTTTGTCTTAAGTTAATGAAGAAAACAAAGTAATTTGATGTTGGATTCAAATTTTGCTATTGTATGTTTACTTCTAAGTTTATGCTTTGGTACCATTTGTCGCACTTGTTTCACATTTGTCTATATATCTTTCTTATTTCTCAATTGTGTCCCTATTTGAAAAAAAACAACGCAATTAAACATTTTTAAGATAACTACGACAATACACAGTCATATAATAGTTGATCCGTTTTCAACTACAGTTCGTTTTGTTTGGATCGTCGTTGAAAAATACAGTTCGTTTTCAATACACAGTCATAAAACGAATTGTAGTTGAAAACGGAATACTGATTACAATTGTGTCTCTAGTTGAAAACAATTCATTCATAATATATATCGACCAAAATTTATTTATATACTACAACATAATTATAAATATAATTATAATATTTACATAATATTCAAGCAAACCATTACAAGACTCAAGTAGCATATTTGAAATATTAAGATGCACAAGACTCGGTGTATGTTTGGTATCACGGTGAAAGTGTCAGAATCAAGATGACCCACCATAATTTTTAAAAGCTACAAGTTGTAGCTTCTGCAAAGTCACGGTAGATCACCGCAATTCTGGCACATCCACCATGATACCAAACATACCATTAGATTTCAGATTTCTAGTTTAGTTCTTCAACTAATCTTCATGTTTAAAAAACATGCAAACAAACTAATGAGGTAAAATCTCAGCAAGACTTAATTTTCAAAGAGATACATATGCAAGATTGGGAGGAGATTCTCTCCTTTTATTTATTTATTATTATTATTTGTTAACAAAAAGAAAAAGGAAAAGAGCAACAACAACAAAAAAGCAACGTGCAGACTACAGAGTTTCCCTCTCCCATTTTCAGCTTTCCAAACTTCAACCTTTTTCACAAATTTGGCCAAAATCTTCACTAAGAATGCAAGTTATCAAAAAGTGCAAATCACTTCATTCCTCTTTGATCTTTGCTAGTCTAATTTTTATGCTAAAACCATCAACAATTCAACACTCAATATTACCCAATAAACATAAACCTTCATCAATGCTCTCTATAAATTGAGAAGAAAATGAGTAAGAAAAACTGAACTGAAAAAACAGAGAAAGAATAGTAACCTTCATCACTCTTCATATCCATTCACACCATCTTTCAACTTCCACCATAACAAAAACAACAAAGAAACAAACAAAAAAACAACAGAGAAAGAAACAAGGAGCCGCTGAAAACTACGGCCGCTAGTGGCGTCTCCGATATGAACACAATAAGGTAAAGTTTTCATCTCTCATTGTAATCACAGTGTTCCGTTTTCAACTACAGTTTGTTTTGCTTGGATCGTCGTTGATCCGCTGTGTAAAGTTCAGTTTGAACTTATTCTTCCTCGATTTGTAAATTTTTGTTACTTCGGAGGCCTAACTTACCATGCTGGAGTTTGTTCTCCGGCGAAGATCAGAGTAGTTTTACGGTGAGGTAATTGTGGTAATGGGTTCGTATTCTTAAGGAATCGTATAATTTAAATATGAAAAATTTATTTTAACTGTGCTTTAACGGTTGAGATCTTAGGGTTGAAAATTTGAAGTTCACGGATTTTTTTTTAATTGGTTCAGTAAAAGCAAAAAGAAAATAAAAGGTTATGAAAATGTTGCATCGTGTTCTTATTTAGCTGAAGAATTTAATCCATATGCGCAAACGGTAAAAGACATCGATATGACCTTCTAAATTGAAAACGGGACGGATTCTTGCTGGCGCGGGTCAAAGTCGCACAATATAAGCTAGGTCGGGGAACGTTTGCGAAATCGTCTTCTTTGATGCGCAAAAATGTGCCGATTTCGTGATTTTCCACGTTTCCACGGCGCTCTGGCATCTTCTCTGATCTTCATTAGGCTTTAAATCGGCAACAGCTTGAAAACTAGCAATATCGTACGATCTTGGGATCTATATTGCGATTATGACAACCATGGTTAGAGGCAACTGTTTTTGGCTGTAGGTTCGGATTAATAGGAGTAGGGAAGTTGTGTTGTTCCAATTTTTTCCCCTTATGTTTTGTGGAAGGGCGTTGAGTTTTGGTGCTCTTTGGCTTTGCGTTTTGGTTGGTTTTAATATTTGCTAGCTAGCAGGCCATTGTTTATATGGTGGTTGAGTTTATAACATGCTGTCAGTTTGAGTTTACAATAGTAGGAAATTCTTTCATAGAATTCTTTATGTGGCTTGATTTTTGTTTTTGAAGGGTGTTGGGTGCGGTTTCCGCATATAAACGGTGTCGCTTTTGTATTTTTCTGCCGAGATTGGTTTAGCTTACCCCATCTTGTGTTACTAAATTTTAGGAGATTCAAAAAAAAAAAAAGGATGAAGGCTTTGTATTCACAGTCAAATCTTGTAATTTGCTAAGTGGTTTTTGTGAAATTCTAATATATTTTTTAAGCTTGCTAGATATGATACTGGTAGTTTTGTCAATCAATGAAAATATACTCTTGAGTTGTTGGAAGACATGAGTTTCTTGACTAGCTAAACATTTTGCAATTCTTAATATGTGTAGCCATTTGTTGGGCTGTTTGTAGTGTTCATCAAATTGCAGCCAGTATTTTATTCCACTGTCATCGCCATGCTGATGATCATCAGGTTCTATTGGAACACCAGATTCCAATATTTTAAGCACAGTGTGTTATAAGTGCATTGTTGAAACTTGCCCATCTTGGAGAGCTCGAAATGCGAGGAGATGTATGAGGACGTTACTACAAGTCTTCTACATATACTGCGTTGAATTTTATGCTTCAAAAAAGCATCTCAAAGGACATTTCTTAACCTTTAGTAGGTAACTTCCCATGTATGGGGTATCTTGCGAAGGATATATAATTTGACGTGTAAGCACATTCATTTTTTAGCATTTCATTAACTGACTCATGTATGGTTTTCTAGGAGGTCAAAATTTATCAGTCGTTCAAAATTGTTATCAAAATATCTATTGCAGCAATTTAAGATATTTTGGAAAGGCATGAACTAATTTTTTGAAGTTTTTACTGCATTGGTAGACTTGATATCTATAAAGGAGATTTCAAGTCTACCAATGCAATGGATGCTTCTTAAAATTGGTTCATGCCTTTCCAAAACACATTAAATTGTTGCAGTAGATGTATTGACAGGAATTTTGAACGGCCAATAAATTTAGGCGTCCTGCAAAGCATACATTAATTAGTTAATGAAATGCCAAAAAAAAAAAGTGCTTACATGGTCAAACTCTCTATCTTCCGTAGAGTAACCAACAAATGACAATTTACCCATTAAAGGGTAAGGAAGGTCCTTTGAGATTCATCTTTGAAGCATAAAATTCAACGCAATATAACTAGAAGACATATAGTAACGTCCTCTTACATCTTCTCGCATTTCGAGTTCTCCAGGACGAGCAAGTTACGGCAATCCACTAATAACACACTGCGATGAAAACATTGGAACCTGGTGTTCCAACAGAACCTGATGATCATTAGCATGGTGGTGGAACGAAATACCGGCTACAACTTGATGAACACTACTAATAGCCCATCATATGGCTACATGTAAAGAATTGCAAAAGGTTTAGTAAGTCAAGAAACATGTATCTTCCCACACTTCAAGAGTACATTCTTATTGATTGACAAAAATACAGTATAAGATCTAGCAAGCCTAAAAAAAATCTCAGATTTTATAAAAACCACTTATCAAATTACAAGAGTTGTTTGGTGAATACAAAGCCTTCATCGTTTTTTTTAATCTCCTAAAATTTATCAACACAAGATGGGGTATGCTACACCAATCTCGGTAGAAAAAAAAACAATTACAATGCGGCTCCTTTTATATGCGGAAACTGCAATCAACACCCCTCAAAAACAAAAACCAAGCCACCTAAAGAATTCCATGAAAGAATCCCTTGCTATTGCAAACTCCAACTGATAGAGAGTGTTATAAACTCAGCCACCCTATAGACAAAGCCTCTAGCTAACAGATATTAAAACTAACAAAATACAAAGCCAAAGAGCACCAAAACTTCCACAAAACAAAAGGGAAAAAAACTGGAACAACACAACCTCGCTACACCTATTAATTCAAACCTGTTGCAGCAAAAAATAATGGCCTCTAACAGCATTAATAACAGCGTATAGTTTTGGATATTCAAGGAGAAATCTGAGAATAATCCTCTACCTCAAATAGGAAATTCAGATTTGAGAAAGAATCTCGATGCAAGAAATAGTAGTGATGATAGATAAATACAGAGAAAGTTAATTGTTGAATATCTTGTATATTCCAGTTTGTTACAATAACAATAATACAAGGCCAGCTCATCAACCCCCTTTTTTTTTTTGATAAGCAGCTCATCAACCCTTAATAGAAGTGCGAGTGGAATAAAGTGTGACCTCATAAAGGTGAAAACATAAAATAGATAAAAATAACAATAGTAAACTTTTACTTATATGGTAAAATGGAAAAATAAAGTGGTACTAATATGTGAACTGCTAATGAGTAAATTCCGTGACAATACCTTCCATCAACCACACACTTGTCCTCAAGTGTGAAAATTAAGATACTTCCTTGAGTAAATTATAGTAGAATTCCCTTGTATCTTGGGAAGGAGATTCTCCTTTTCCATTGTACTAACACTTTGGTAACAACAGTTTGCCCCCTCTTAACCATCTTCCTCTCTAGGATAAGCTTAGGTTTCTTCTTAACTGTGGAGTTTGCAGAAGCCTATTGTTGGATCACGAAGGGGTAGCCCGGGGTCAGGGTCATCTACATTGGTCTAGAACAACGATACAAGTGAGCAAGACATCACACTCTTACTCAAAACTTTAACGTAGTGGGTTTATGTGGCCTCCAACTTATAAAGTCTTAATTATGAATCCTCTCAAGCGGAAGCTCCGCCGCATAACCACCTTTGTTAGGAAGACTTTCGACACACACAGAGCCGAATCTGTTGGAGTAAGCCATAAGAGCCAATCTAATTTGATAGTATTTGCTTTAGGAGTTTAAATATAAATATGTCATTTCTTTATTATGTTTGTAAGAGTCCAAAATAATGAAGTCCCTAGAATAGAAAGTCTGTTTAATATTAAATGTGACTTAATCATGAGACTACATTAAACATAAGGACATTATTCTTAAAGTATCCGTAGTCGAGCTTTAAGGTGAAAAAGGATAACCTTAAAGCATAAAGACTATTATGAAGATAGACTGATGATCGCATCTCATGGATCATAGGATAAGGAGTTATCAAGTCTTGACATAGGTATATAAAATATTAGGAGTAATATTTATATTGGATTGACCCGCTATGAGAATACTACATGCAAAGTTATGCAAAGTGTCATAAGTTACTCTCATTGTGATAATGGTGTAAACCGCCCTTAGACCTGAAACCACTTTGTACCCTAGATTTGGAGTCAAGTACTTTGTTGCTGATCTAACGTTGTCCGTAATTGGGTAATCATAAAGGCAGTTGATGAGTACTTCACAAAGCATGCTGAGGGACAGTAGTGACCTAGATGGAATTTGTCAATCCTGCATAACATGATAAATGTCTTGGTACCAATATTGAACTTGACAAGGATGACACCTAGTATGCCTTGTGTTCAATATAGACATAAGGGAAAATGGATAATTCTACACACTTATATTATCACAAAAGGTTATGTTTAGATCACATGTTAATTTCTTGTAACTTGGGTAGCATTGATGTGTTGCTAGATACCGCTCAATGTTTATTATATTAAATAGAGAATTTAATATAATTGCCAAAGTTACGGAAACCTACTGAATCACACACATAAGAACAGTCTAATATGAGATTGAGATAATTAAGGAACACTGTAAGGTACGGTGCACCCAAGAGGAATATGGAATGTGATACGGGTATCACGGTAATTAAACAGGCAAGCACACCGTAAGGTATGGTAGGCGCGCTTGCACATGAGCATGCACTCATGTGGGGCGCGCGTCCTAGGGCTTACTTTCTTAGTAGGCTTTGTTTTCTTATTGCCCAAGACAAGAGTTTGTCTTGGTGCACAAGACAAGAGTATCTATAAATAGAGACCTCTTGACAAAGCATTATACACAACAAGAAACATTAAAAAATTACAAGAGTAACTCTCAAGAAGCTCTTGAGAATTTTAGAGTTGCAAAATCCTAAAATTATATTTCTTCCTCTCTATTCATATAACCCTTCATACATAGGAGCTAGCACTCTCTTGAAGGTAGTTGTTTGTGTGGACTGGCTAGAGGCGTCGTTCTTCGTCACCAACGCTCGTGATCATTCTTCGTTCGTGAATCAAAGGTTTCTTCTCTACAAGAGGTAAACCTTAAACACATAATTATGCTCATTCGTAAGGATCATCTTAAGAATTTTTTTTGAATTCCACTGCTTAAACTATGTCAATTTTCCTTCAGATTCAACAACCATCAACTCTGATACCACTGTTGGAGCCTCACTGGGTTGGATCAACACATTGAGACCCCTCACAAATGACTTTTGACACCTCTCTTCTACTCAAAACCTTAAGGCATTGAGTATCTCACTTATAAATATCTCAACTTCAACTCTTCTTAGCAATGTAGAATTTACTCACACTTTACACAACACAAAAGAAGTTTGAGAATTTAGACAAAACTTCAAGGCTCATTCTACGGTGGGTAAGGTTTTCATATATCTCATAGTGCATTGGTAGATTTAACCATTAGATCATAAAAGTCTACATTAAACTACTATAGATGCTCTATATCATTATTTTTTTGTTCAACATGACTCACTTTCATGTATACCCCCCAAACACAACCTTAGAGACATATGGAAGATCACTTGCAGAATCGTCTCTAACACTTTGTAATGTATTAATTAGTAACTTTGTTTAGTAGCAAGACAATTTGACTATCGCGAGTGTATAAAAAACACAATTCAAAACTAACAATATAGATATTTTGCTCAGGTTGATAATTATTTGGAGTAAAAATGTTTAGAACACAAACAACAGGGTACACTAATAACCAACAAAAATACATAACAACACAACTTCATTCACATTTAATATTTATCCTCTCCTCGAGTAAAAAAAAAATAATATTTTTCCTCTCCTCCAACATTTAATTTTCATCAAACAACTCCTATTGTAAATTTCCAATTTCATTGAACATCACTTAGCCATTGGCAAATAATTTCAATTCAAGTGTGAATTTTATTTTATAAAATTTATGGAAAATTCCATTGAATGAATTGGAAAATTCTGGAAAGAAAATGAAGAGGTTACATGAGATTAGAAGATGGTGGTAATAGATTGGAAGAGTGAGGACAAAACAATAAAGATTTTGAACCAGATGAACCTTATTAATCAAGCACATGGAAGAAGATGAAAAATGGAACTGATGTGGGAAAAAAAAGAGTGGAAGGAGACCACGAGAACAGTGGAAAGATTATATATACTTCGCTTGTTCTTTCATGATTGCTTTGTTAAGTATCATTTATTAAGAAAAATGTTAACATATGCCCTTAAAATACATTTTAAAATACCTATGTTATTTATCTATATGTGTATGTATCATTTCATAATTTTTATAATTTTGACCTATTGAATTTGTGGAGACATAATAGATATAGAGGAGAAGGTAACTTCTAAAATGTACAAGTGTATAGTATGGTGTATGGTGCACAAGTGTATCATAATATTATTATTATTATTATTATTATTATTATTATTACGAATATAAATTTTATAAAATTATTTATTGGATTGAAAATTTATATCATATATATCATTCATGCAAAATTGAAAAATATATGTTAATAAGACTTATCAAAATTAACGATTTATGAGTTTTTTTTTATGAATATAATTAATCTTAATGAGTCTCAGTAACATATCAAATAATTTTTATTTTTATAAATTTTTTTAAAATATAATTAATCTTAATGAAACTCAATAACATATCAAATTATTTTCAATTGTACCAGACTCTTCCACTCCCACTCAAGGGTGTCACATAAAATTTGTCTTTTTTATTCAACTTGTCAGGTTATGTTACAACAACATTCATTCACAAAGATCTTTGCATTATTACTTTCCCTTTGTTGAACTTGAAACAACATCATCATCATCATCATCATAATAGTATAATAAGGCTCTACAAAGTTTTCCACAATTCACAAACACCAACAACACCAACACAAAGTAAGGGTTAATGGAGAAGCTTGAAGTGAGTGAGAATAATAAGTTAATGCAAAGCTTGAAGTGATTGAGAATTTGATCAAGAGTTTACCGCATAAGATGAAGGTTTTGAAGGATGAATCGGAAGAGGAAAAGCTACTTATCTAGGAGGGAGAAGAAAAGAAACAATGAAGAAGAAGAAAGATATGATGAATGATTTGTGGGTTTTAAAATCAAGGGTTTTGATTAAATTAGATTTAATAAAGAGTTAATTATTATATATATATATATATATATATATATATATATATATATATATTATATAATTATTATTAAAATAAAAGTTGTAGAAATTAATAATAAATAACATGGCACTTTTTTAATCCAGACTATCTTGTTCTGTCATCGTCTAAGGCGCCACATCATTAAAATGAGAAAACGACTAAAATAAAAAGTTGACTTCAAAATTAGAGGACCAAAACGTTGGGTTTGAAAATTTGGGGATCAAAAGTTTAAAAGTATGAAAATAAGATGACTAAAAATGTATTTAAGCTTTATTTTAAATATAAATCTAAAATATTCTCCCTCCATCTCATATTATAAGAGAAAAGACAAAATCATACTCCCTCCGTCCCGAAATATAAGGGAAAATAAAAAAAAACACACTTATTAAGAAAACATAAATATGAAAATTAGAAATATAGTTTTGTGGGATTTTTCTTAGAATAAGTGCATTGAAAGATGTAAAATCAATTTTGATTGGTTGTTGTTTATAGAGAAAAGTGGAGAGAGAGAAAATTAAATGCAATTTACATTTAATTTCATAAGAGTAAGGAAAAACATTCTTGAAATTAATTTTTTTCCCTTATATTTTGGGACAAAAAAAAAATGGTTTTTTTCCCTTATATATTGGGACTGAGGGAGTACTTATTAAAAAAAAGTAAAATATAATGATTGGAAGTATATTTTTTTAAAAAAAGTTGTATGAAAAAGTGTAAAAACAATTTTTATAGGTTATTGATTATAGAAAAAATAAGAGAGAATGTAAATATTTTTTTGATAGCAAAGAATAAATGTTTGTGTTGTACTCTCTCCGTCTCAAAATAATTGTCATTTTAGAATATCAATGCAACATTTATTACCTTTTTTAATTATTATACTCTTATTTATTAAACTATTTCACTAACTATAATTAATAAAGATATTTAAGTAAATTATACACCTCCGTCCCAATATGTAAGAGAAAAGTGGTGAACAAAAGTTGATGTATCTGGTTAAGAATTTGGTCAAGATACATCAATTTTTGTTGATCACTTTTTTCTTACATTTTGAGACAGAGGGAGCACTGATTTTATTATTTAAATCAATACAATCAATCATTTTCTTAAATTTGTGAAAATAATTTTAAAGACTATTATTTTGAGACGGAGAAGGTATTCAGGTTTTTTCTTATTAAACTTTTCAAATTCAATCTGCACTAACAGCTCGAGTTCGGAGGATTTGTTGCTCTATTTCCTTCTGTATCACATATTTCAAAACACAAAAGGAAGTCTAATCAATGAGTCCAAAGAGCACAGCCATTTGGAAATCTCAACAAACTCTAATCAATCTTTTAAACCATTGTTCCACTATCAACCATTTGAAACAGATACATGCTCATATTATCGTAACTGGTTTACATCACAATCTTATCCTCGCAGGAAAACTCATCATGTATTCCGCCATATCATCCCACAATAACATGAATTACGCGCTTTCTGTATTCGACACAATTCATAAACCAGATACATTTATTTGGAATACCATGATTAGAGGTTTCGGTAATTCTACCAAACCTCTAAATGCTATTCATTTCTACAAAAGAATGCACTATATCATAATACCACCAGACACTTTTACTTTTTCTTTCTTACTTAAAATTATTACTACAAGATTAGGATTAGTTACTATGGGGAAGCAACTGCATTGTAGCGTCGTTAAGTTTGGTTTTGATACGCATACTTACGTTAGGAATTCTCTCATGCATATGTATGGTATGTTCAAGGATATAGAGGTTGCACGCCGTTTGTTTGAGGAAATGCCTAGACCGGATTTAGTTGCGTGGAATACTATTATGGACTGTTATGTGTATTGTGGAAATTACAATGAAGCTCTTGATTTGTTTACTAGAATGGTGCAACATAGTGGTGTGGAATTTCAACCTGATGATGCTACTTTTGTAGTGACTCTCTCGGCTTGTGGTGCGATAGGAGCGCTTGATTTTGGGAGGAAGGTTCATTGTTTTATACGAGATAGTGCTGATAATAATCTTGGTGAGAGAAGTATATCAGTTTGCAATGGGCTGGTTGACATGTACGCTAAGTGTGGTGCAGTTGAAGAAGCTTATGAGACATTTAACAACATGAAAAGGAAGAATGTAGTTTCGTGGAATGTTATGATTCTTGGGCTTGCTTCTCATGGTAATGGAGAAGAGGCTTTAGCACTTTTCGAAAGAATGTTACAGGAGAATGTTGAGAGACCGAATGATGTTACTTTCTTGGGAGTGTTGTGTGCTTGTAGTCGTGCAGGATTGGTTGATGAAGGAAGACGATATCTTGATATTATGATTAGAGACTATAACATTCAACCTACAATAAAGCATTATGGGTGCATGGTGGACCTTTTGGGTCGTGCTGGTTTAGTTGTGGAAGCGTACAAATTGATAAAGAGCATGCCAGTAGAGTGCAATGCTATTATATGGAGGACATTGTTAGCTGCGTGTCGAATTCATGGAAATGTTGAACTTGGTGAGAAGATAAGAAAACAACTATTGGAATTGGAACCAGACCATAGTAGTGATTATGTTCTTCTTGCTAACATGTATGCAAGTACGGGTCGATGGAATGAAATGAGCAAAGAGAGAATATCAATGCAAGAAAGGAGAGTTCGGAAACCTGTGCCTGGTAATAGTCTCATCGACATTCATGGAATGAGGTTGGAGAGAGACAGTTGAAAGATTGTTGTAACGCTGCCAAGAAGCTTTCTTTCTGCTTAAACATTGGTCAACTGACTTGGTTGGTCTTACAATCAGTCATGCTCCGGCTACAGTTTTTTAGATGAAGCCTATGGTCTGGAAAGGTATATTAAGGTGGAAGTGGTGGGAGTTGAAATACGAGGGATGTGTGAGAACTGAGAAATAGTATGCACACTCGGGCGATGAATAAGGATACAAGGCAACGAGCAAGAAACATCAACTGCTGGAATGGAACAGGCGGTGAGTTGATAGAAATATAAAGGTAAGGAGTGAATGGCAATAGAAGCTATGACAGCAAAAGTGGATTGAAAAGTGAAACAGTAATACATAATACAGTGCAGTGGACCATTTGTGCTATCAACAGAGGTGTGATAATCTATATGAAGGGAAATGTAACTGAGGTGAACTTTGCTGAAGTAAAAAACAAAATGCTCTGATATTTTTCTTCTTCTTCTTCAAGCATAGAAGCTATTTTGCTGCAATATTTTTCGACTGCTTTGTTTATGGACAGCCCCCAATTAATTTCTTTTGGATATAGGCTGGATTAATTATGGTTAGGAGGTGCAGAGTGTAAGTGATTGGAAGGACATACGATAGTGTGAAGAATGAATGAGCCAAGTTCCGCCGATTTGGTTCCAACAGCAGGCACTAGGCAGCTTGCAGACTTGCTCTATTTAGTATCTGGCAAATAATTTAGTCTCAGAAATTTTTTTATATCGAGAGCTGCTATGCTTGAGGTTCTGTTTGGAGCGTCGTATTTTTATTTTTAATGGCAGGGTCGTGATGTATGTGTGCATGTGCAACAGTAAAGGAATGACAAATGAAACTGATCTTTAGTGAACATAACACTTGGTGATAATTTGTGTACTTTGCATTTGGGGAAGGTGTATTAGATGTACTGGTTGTTTATGTTTATAAAACACATTTTAAAAATTTAAAAGCAAAATTGTTTCAAACAGAACCTAAAACACTGGTGTGAGGTTTTCATTATGACTCAAATTGTTTCTCCCTTATTCCGGAGGGATTGAAATAGAATAAGGTCACGATGGAAAGAAAAGAAATCTGTATCATTTCACTATCCAAAATAAGTCATTGCTGAACAAAGAGCATCCAAACCAAGTGCCTAAGCTCGCATTACAAAGTGCAATCAGATCACAAAATACAGTGCCTAAACTTGCATATATAACCCACTGATAAGTGATAACCACCTAAGTTGAAGACAAATATGCTCAATCTTAGAAGCCTGTACACAAAGACTAGAGTTCTATCTACTTGCTGAAATTGCATGAAAATATATTCATCCTGTGCTGTCAGGCAGCATAGCATCCCTTTTCAAAGACTAGAGTTCTGGTATGCAGCTTTTTTGTGCAGTGAGAATAGTCTTCAATGTTTATCATTTCTTTTGGTGTACGAAGGCATTAACTTGAAAACTCGAAACGCAAGCAACAAATTTATCGATGTCCATTTAGGCTTTGATAATTGGAAAGTTAATTCAAATTACCACTAACCTGTTCTATTAATTGGAAAAGGGCTCAAAAGTCTTGTCTTTAAACAATAATCTATACTAATAGCAGCAGAAAGAAAAATGACAAGATTCTCAGACACATAAAGTGTTCCATCCCAGGCATACGATAATAAGCTTTCGAAGTTCAGTTCAAGAAGTGGTCCACCACTGAGGATTCCAAGACCTGCATTGCAATTTTATTTCAGAATTACAGTTAACTTAAGACTGCAACATTACAACAAAGCATTCAATCCACAAAAGAAAAGAAGTAAAACAACATACAATTTTATCTAAATTGACTCGATTCTAAAATTTCAACTTATTTAACACGAGGGGCCTCTTTGGATTGGCTTATTTAAGCTTATCTAAATTTTCGGCTTATTTTCATTAGCTCTCCAATATAGCTTGTGAAAACAGCTCGTAGCATATATTAAAACAATTTATTTATTTTATCTTTTGCTATAAAAATAGCTTATGTAAGGTTATACATAAGCATTTATCGTGATAAGTGTTTATGCTATAAGCTACAAATAAGTTGTTTATCCAAACAGGTCCGACTACGGTGAGTTGATTACCTTTAACAACTGCAAAAGCTGCTGCAACCCCAGTCTTAAGCTGAAAATCATCCAAGTTTCTCCTTACAGTGTATCTAAAAGTGACTCCAAACAATGCACAACATATGAAATTGATTGCCAATGAAAGAAACAGTTGAGTTGTGTCAGTAGACTGAGTGAAGCAAATGGGAAGACCGGACAATGTACCAACAAGAGCAGAGATAGATGCTGCTTTTACCGACTCTAATCTCTCTTCATCGCGATCAATTTCTTCTTCAGCGCCTCCTCCTCCTCCTCCTCCTCCTCCGTTTAGTAACAGAGAGCGTTCGGCTTCTTCAAGCATGGCTTTTGCCGCTAAAATTTCTCTTTGACTTTCTGCAATCTGGGAAGCTTTTCCTTCAAGCTGTTGAGTGTAATCCTTGAACTGTTTTAGCGCGAGTTCTTGTTTTTCAATGAAAGCAAGTTCTGTCTTAGCATTCTCAACTCTCTGTGATGCCTTCTCTAACTTGTTCATCAAAAGCTTATTCTCTTCTCTGCTCAATAGCTCTTCAACTTGCCCGCCCATCGCGCCAGACAGCGCGTCTTTGAAATCGTCTTTATCTGAGTTGTTCTTGCTGCTGCTGCTGCTGCGGCATTTGAAGAATGTGTTTGAAAATGTTTTAGAAGAAGAAGACTTATTAATTGACAAAGAAACAGAATGAGGAGAAGAAGGAACTCTAATATTAATAATTGAACTGGAAATGATTAAAGCGTTCATAGCTGAAAACCAAAATTCTCTTCTCTTAATCAAACCTATGCACAGATGAGATGTTCATCAGTCATCGCTGAATATGAATTTTTAGGGATAATATGTTTATGGTGTCCTGAAAATATTCAAAATTTCGTTTTTAGTCTCCCAACAAATTTTCTTTTAAAATTTGTCCCCCAAAAATTTTCTGTTTTTGGAAAACGGTCCCTTAAGTTGGGTTAATGGAAGTTGACTTGGCACTAGGGATCATTTTCTAAAATGGGAAATTTTGAAAGACTAAAAGCGAAATTTTGAATATTTATAGATATCAGAAATATATTTATTCCAACCATTTATGATTAATTTACTTTTAATTTGAAGAATGTTGCAAAAACATCCAAACAATTTAAACAAAATATTTATGATTAATAAATAAATAAAAGGGTACCTCTAGTGGATTGAAGACCATATCAACTGGTCTTCCATCTTGCAAATAAGGCATATCCTGTCTAGACAAAATCTATGGGTTATACATAGAGGATTGGTTATAAATAAATATGGGTATGATTTTGGTCTCTCATTGTAAGAGTAATATAGAAAGGAAAAAAGTTATGTAATTGTGAACAGCTCATTAATCAAAAATTGATTTTTGCTTCACTGCAGAAGCTACGATTTGTTGCTTCCAATAGAATTGATTCTAGACAGAAAAATCACGTTGAAGAGAGACATCCAAACAAGATGGAAAGTGAAAGAAATCACGTTGTAAGAGAAAAATGTACGTTTGAAAGGTGCAAACACCAAACCAAACACTCACTTGTATGTCTTTACATCACAAGAAGAGTCATATTTATAGGATATAAAGAATGAAGTGAAAGATCAAAGGCAATTAAGGTCCACTTCATTACTGGGAGTTATAGGACAAGGAAGAGATTTAGGTTGGACATCAAAAATGGACCTGGTTGATGGGCCGGCTCATTACTCCACAACTTGGGTGGGCTTGACTTCAACAAATTTAGCCCAAATACAATTGGGTTTTTTTGGCCCAAGACCATGTAACCTCTAGAGAATTGGGCTAGGCTTACCCATCGGGCCGACCCATTATCTGAATTTATTTTATAAAATTATCTAAAAATTTATGTCCTTGTAAAAAAAATGCAATGAAATAATCATAATCATGATGTACACAAGTGTTTAATGTCTTACAACCCATTAAACAAAAATCTAAATTAGTGAACGGAAATTTACAATTACAAAACAATGTAAATTTCTGATATGATTAAGGATCGAACATATTAACCGCTGTGAAGTAGCATAAATTTGAACGCATCATGCAAAGTATTAGTTCTTCTCACACACACATATAAATCAAACATGAAATAAATCAATTTAAAAATCATCACAGTTGATCCAATATTTTTATTGGAAAATTCTAGGAAGAAGTCACCATATTGGCTTCTTGAGATAGGTCGCAATTTTGGCCAATCATGTTGCAGAGTTGAATTAGTCAATGTCACCTAAGATTATATGATACATATAATTTACCATGCAACTTCATAATTTTTAAAAAGATTTTTCTAACTTGTACAAGATAAGGAGTTATTGCTAGACTATTTTATTATTTCTCTCTCCCTTATTTTTTCTCTCTATTAATTACACTTTCTTCAAAAATTAAAATTCCTCATAGTCAAACTGCACTAACAACCGAGTACATTGCATACACGTCATTCACCACCTAAAGCCATATTTTTCATCTTCTTCTATCTATTATCTTCCGTGTTTCTCTCTCCCAATTCATTCTTATTCTTCTCCAGATCTGAAGATTTGAGCTCCAACTTTCTTAGCACCGCGCCATCCTCCCCACCACCATCACGCCATTAACCACCACATCCATCATCAGACTCTTTCCACCATTGAATCACTGTCTCGTCCATCGCCACCACAATTGTTTTTGTTTCCGACCATGCCCGAGCTTCATCAATGTCGCTGACTGTTTTTTTCACTGGCCGTCGTCGTCGTTGTTTGAGATGAGAACAAAGAGAAAAGGGACTGTGACACAGATCTGAGACAAAAACAGTGGTTGTGAGCGAGGCCGGTGATGAAAGACGACGATAGTGGTGGTGGACGGTGATGGATGTGGTGATGGTTGGTGACTGTCGGCGAGATAGAAGGTGGTTGGTGAGAGAGTTCATTAGAGAAGAGGAACAAAAGATTTAAAAAGTGAAGGAAAAAAATGGACGTAGCTATGAACAAAGTGTAATTAATGGAGAGAGAAAATAAGGGAGAGATAAATGATAAAATAGTACAGTTATAACTTTTTATCTTGTGCAATCTTGCATAAGTTAAAGAAAATCCCTTTTAATATTACAACTAAATCTCTAACATATTAAAATTAAAATATATAGTCCATTAATCATATTAATTATTAACTTTTCCCCTTCAATCGAACACATGTCTCTTTCTTCTTCCATATGACTCTTCTTCTTACTTCAACAGCAACATAACAACATCATCGGCCTCCTCCACCTCTATCACCGGCCACCCACATGTCTCCTCTTATCTTCTTTGCAACTCTTTGTGATTTTAAGTTCTTTTTTCTCCTCTGAAAAGATCCGACATTCCCAACGAGAAACCGACCATTACACCATCTAGATTCATCTTAAGATAAGAACTGCACACTGTCAAACATTATACTCTCAATCAAATATTTTAAATCTTATCTAAAACGCGAGTTTAGAAACACAAACATGATTTGAATGAATTTTTATTTAAAAATGGAACGAATTTGAACGAATTTCAAGTTTTGGGAAATTTTTAACTTTAGGTTTTTTGTTTTAGACCAATTGAATTAAAATTAAAATCATAATTGAATTGTAAATGATTTTTGTGATATTTTTGAGTAATTAATTGTTATTTTAGACGTTTAAGTGGATCTGCAGCCGTCAGATCTTACACTTGTGTCGCGGATATGAAACCGAATCGATGTGACCTGGCTAAAAATAATATTATAAAAAACAAAAGAAATTTGGCTAGGCCACTGTTTAAAAAAATATCTATAGGAATATATGAATGTTAGATAAATATTAGTTAGATTAACATTCATATTCATATTTTGTAGATAGAGTAAGATTATACTTTCCCATAATGCCTATAAATATTTATTTAAATCCATTAACTACTCATCTTAGTAACAAAAGACTTAAAAAACAACGTTAACTCTAAACATCAAAATACAAGAAATCAATACTAGAAATTTCATTTAAGAAAATAAAAAATTGTTTTATATTGTTTTTCTTTTTATCTATTGTATACTAGAAATCAATACACGAAAGTGTCCCATAAACTTAGCTCATTTGGTTGGATATATTATACGAAAGTGTTGGAATTTAGGTTCAAAACCCGAATACACCCACTTATCACTTTAAGGTGAATTTCTAACCACTAGGCACTAGGCTACCTGACAAAAAAAAAGAAATCAATACATAAAAAATGTAACAAAAAAGAAAGAAGGAAGAAACTAATACATAAAAAAGAGTTATCTCAAGTGTGAATTCATCAAAGAGGGAACATTTGAAAAATAAAAATTATTACTACTACTAATTATATATTGTCAAACAAACTTAAAAAAAAACATCATTAAAAAAAAAACATCAACCTCCAAGAGCACTAAATTTAACAATTAAAAAACGAGTTAAGTGTATTAAATCAAATTATTTTATTTTTATGTCTTTATTCATTACATCATCTTCATTACTAACTCTCAAAATACGTAATCACAAACATTGTCACCATCACATTTCCCCTGCACCCCACCACACCAGATTCCACAACCAAATCATCAATCACAACAATCAAACGGTTCTAATCAAACCGTGAATCTCACTCTCCATTAAACGCGCGTAAGAAAAATATTTCAAACAAACACACTCTTCTTCGCTCACTCCTTTATCTATCCCTGAACCCAAATCACTATTCCCTCAAAAAAAAAAAAAACACACAGAAAAAAAAAGTGTTTTCTAGAGAGAGAAACTAGAGAGAGAAAGTGTGAGAGAGTGTAACTTTCTGTGAAATGGCCTCCATGCCGCTGGGGCCGAACCACCATCAACCACCGCAACAAACACCGTTACCATTACCGTTACCGTTACCACCACCGCAGTTACAACAACCGCAAACACTAAATGAACCGCTGAAAACTACGGCGGCTAGTGGCGTCTCCGATATGAATACCGATAAGGTAAAATTTTCATTTCTCATTATTATCAGCGTTTCGTTTTCAGCTACAGTTCGTTTTGTTTGGATCGTTGTTGATCCGCTGTGTACAGTTCGGTTTGAGCTTAATCTTCCTCGATCTAGTGATTTTTGTTGCTTTGGAAGCTTAACTTGCCTCGCCGGAGTTTGTTCTCCGGCGAAGATCAGAGTAGTTTTACGGTGAGTTAATAGTGGTAATGGTTTCGTATTGTTAAGGAATCGTATAATTTAAACATGGAAAGTTTATTTTAACTGTGCTTTAATGGTTGAGATCTTAGGGTTGAAAATTGAAGTTCATGGAGTTTTTTGAGGGAAGAGTATTTTCAATTAAGCTAGGTTGTTTTTGAGTTAATTTTTAATATTAAAATGTGATATTGAAGTAGTAGTCCAGAGTTCGGGGCGAGTATTGACATATTAAGTGGTTTCAGTCCCTTCCTAAACGCAGTTGCGGGATATTGAACTGTGGTCATCCGTACTAAGTCTAGTGCCAATCACCATCGGACCAACTAACGTTTGGTCATTTTAATGTGAAATTGAAATTACATTGGTAATATTGTGATTTTGGTAGGGAGTTGGAACTATATTGCTTGTGATGTTATTTTGGTATAGTTTCTATTTATATCTTTGGTTCCTTGCTTAAAATGGAGTTTCCTTGATTTGTTGGTGTTGTTTCAAATGGTTTTTAATTTGCTTTGGGGAATTAGTGTCTTTAGATTCTCTCTCTTTATGCATTGTCTCTTAATTGATATTAAAGCTTTCTTTGCCATGTGATGCTTTCTTGTGAATTGTGGTAACTTGATATTACTTTATCTGGGGATATACCTTTCAGTTCCTCATACCTAACCCTTCTTCGGTTTTGCATTCTGATCGGTGGCTGTTGTCCGTTTCTGCTGGTTAAGTTTAACTGCTGTGCGTTTCTCTTGTCATCTAACGTGTTAAATTAATGCGGATTTAAAGATATAAATGTCTTTAATATTTTGTAGATAAACTTGCAACATCTGATCTTAATTTGTCACACAGGAGTGAGTCCAAAGTTTTGACTACTAAATTGGTTGTGTATATATATTCATGTCCATTAATGACTTTGTTGAGTCAAACATGTGATATCGGATAGGCATGTTAAGGAAATGTTTTTAAACTGAGATATTGATGTTAAGTTATTAAGTCAATTTTGGCAGTTCGTTATTAACTCGATAAGCAATTGCGGGTATTGTATAGGAAAGAGTCTGTTCTTTTATTTCTGTTTTAGGAGAATTGATTTACCATATTAAAGATCTATTTATTGGTATTAACTGCAGGAAATGTCGGCTAGTGTTGCTGACAGTAATGATGCAGTCACTGGTCACATAATCTCAACTACCATTGGAGGCAAAAATGGTGAACCTAAACAGGTGTGGGCTTGTTTTAACCTTCTTCATTCTTAATTTCCAATTTCTAAAAGCTCTCTTTGTACTTAATAAAGATAAAATTATATTTTTTAATAGAAGATCCATCTAAAAATATAATAGTAGTAGTCACTTAGAAATTTAGAAGTTGGATTATTTCCTCCATTCCTATCTAATTTAGTATTCTCTTCCCTTTGCTTCTTTTGCTTATTCATAATTTTTAGTTCCTCATTTTTTGCTCAAATACCACTTGCAGACAATCAGTTACATGGCCGAACGTGTTGTTGGCACGGGATCATTTGGGATTGTTTTCCAGGTAAGGATAAATGAATTAATAAATTTAAATTTTAAGGTGATAATTCCTATTATGCTTTATCTTATGTCAAGTATCTCATATTTCTTCACACCCCTGGGTTACATTTTTGACATGAACCAAAGGCAAAGTGCTTAGAGACTGGTGAGGCGGTGGCTATAAAGAAGGTTTTGCAAGACAAGCGGTACAAAAATCGTGAACTGCAGTTAATGCGCGTAATGGATCACCCAAATGTTATTTCCTTGAAGCACTGTTTCTTCTCTACAACAAGCAGAGACGAACTTTTTCTGAACTTGGTCATGGAATATGTCCCTGAGACGATGTACCGAGTTCTAAAGCACTACAATAATATCAACCAAAGAATGCCCCTAATCTATGTGAAATTATATACATACCAAGTATGAGGTTTTCTCTGTTAGCATTTTGGTTATTTGTGTTGTTTCTCCCTTTTTCATTTGAAATTATGTAATGATTGTGTTGCATGTGAACTTTAGATCTTCAGGGGACTAGCATATATCCATACTGTACCAGGAGTTTGCCATAGGGATGTGAAGCCCCAAAATCTGTTGGTAAGTTATTTATTTGCTATTTTTTGTCAGATGAGCTACATTCTTTTATTCTAAACCTATTGTGTGTTTGTACCGTAGGTTGATCCTCTCACTCACCAAGTAAAGCTTTGCGACTTTGGGAGTGCAAAAGTTTTGGTATGTCGGTCTGCATTCTTTTTGTGCATATGGTTACTTATATATGTATGCTACCATTTTAATGTTGGAATATTAAAATCATATGCTACCTAGCCATCAATCATTAGAAAAGCTCCTTAAAATCTGTCCATAAGTGCACTTTTATTTTTGTATTAGTGATAATGACATTTTAGTAATTATTCATTAAAATATCATTGTTGCTATCAACCTGGAGTCCTGGACCCCAGTTTGTTCTGTTTTCATATCGCGAGTATAAATCGAAAGGATATTAGTTGGAATTAGATACCAATTTTGATTCTAGCTATTTTTTTATAGGTAAATGTTAATTAATTTAGTGGTTGTGTGAATTCCCTGATTTTAATCATAGTCCTCATAGTAAGAATTAGTTCAGCGTCCCTCAACTCACCGACCAAGCTTTCCTACTTGGACTTTGCATCTAGTTATTTGATTAGAAAAGATAAAGTAAAATAATAATACTTTTATATCAGGTCAAGGGTGAAGCAAACATTTCATACATATGTTCACGGTACTATCGGGCCCCAGAACTAATATTTGGTGCGACAGAATACACAACTTCTATTGATATCTGGTCAGCTGGTTGTGTCCTTGCAGAACTTCTTCTAGGCCAGGTTGTTAAACTTTGTGGGAAACTTGTACACATTTCTTGTACATAATAACTGTTTTCGACTTTTCTCTATGTTATGAGAGATGTTACCTTGACTTCTCATAGTTTCAAATGTTTCTGTAGCCGCTGTTCCCAGGAGAGAATCAGGTGGACCAACTTGTGGAAATTATCAAGGTAATGCCTTGTCTATGTTGATGGTGCCTTAGATTGTATGAATCTAGTTACAAAGTTATATATTCGAGCATCTTCCTGTAGGTTCTTGGTACTCCAACTCGAGAAGAAATTCGTTGTATGAACCCTAATTATTCCGATTTTAGATTCCCCCAGATTAAAGCTCATCCTTGGCATAAGGTAGTTGCATACTCTGCCGGTGCTTCTTTTGCTTTTTAACAGTTGACTGTCATCATTGGGTGATTGATGGAGTTGGTTGAATGATTTGTTTCAGGTTTTTCATAAGCGAATGCCTCCTGAAGCAATTGACCTTGCATCAAGGCTTCTTCAATATTCACCAAGTCTTCGTTGCAGTGCAGTAAGTAGGGGAAACCCATAATAATAATAAACTCTGTTAATTTTCTCATTGCTACGAGGATTAAATCCACATGCCCTAGTATGCCATATTTTAGTAAGATAATTATTTTCTGTGACGTTTCCTCAACGGGGGTTTCATTTTACTCATTTATTATATATTATTTTGAAATTACTCATGGATTTTACTATTCAGCTGGAAGCATGTGCACATCCTTTCTTTGATGAGCTTCGAGATCCCAATGCTCGGCTTCCTAATGGTCGTCCTCTGCCTCCTCTTTTCAACTTTAAACAGGAAGTACGTATCTAGTAGTCAAATCGGGTTCTTCTATTAATAATATGTTTGGAACTGCAGTAGAAGGTCCTCACTGCAGAAGCTCCAAGTTATAGTTTCAAACACTGTGCATTGAAGGAGCTGTCATTGCGGTTCCAAACACATCATAAATTATAAGTGTGAGGCTTTTAAAATAGCTAATAAATCTGATGTGTAAACTTTATGACTGCAGTTATCTGGAGCATCCCCCGAACTGATCTATAAACTGATCCCAGAGCATGTCAGGCGGATAACTGGTCTCGGCTTTTCCCATATCCCGGCTAGCACATAAATGTAAAGAGATAATTAATGAAACAATGAGTCAACCCTTCTAGTTATTAATGTTAAACACAGCTCCCCCCGTTATGGTGAATAGATTAGGATTCAGGCCTTATATATATGAAGTTTTCCTCCAATCCCCAATCACCCTCTCCCCGAAGATGTATGTATACATGTACTGGCTGCCCAATGTAACCTAAAAATGTTGATTCTGTCTAATATGTCGTTCTAGTTTTACACCTTGCATTTGTACATTGTTTTCTGTCAATTTCCTTAAGTATGTTTTAGCTGTTTTTTTTTTTTTTGAATCAGCTTGTTTTAGCTGTAATTCATAAAAAGTTGAAGAAGGGTCTAGGTAGTATTTAGGCTTGCTTTTTAATTTTTATATGATCAGATTGTTTTTTGTTTGAATGTTATATGGAATAGGGATGGAAAATACAATCATATATTCACATTCATATCCATTATACCTAATTGCAAATAAATATTTTTGATGGCGTTATTGCATAATTTTCTATTACTATTAATAGAGCTCCTCCTCCTCTTATTAGAGAAGGTGATTTAGGATCAAAACTTGTTTATTTTTTCCCTCTTTTAATTAAATAGATTTACACATGTATTTAGTGTTTTTATTTATATTTTTTATTTCATCGTCTTTGTGCGATTTTGTTTGTTTTGACTTAGAGGACTATATAACCAAAAAATAAAAAGAAATTGAGGACTATAAGAAATTAATAGTAGTAGTCTTGTCAATTGTGGTATGCATATTATCAAATCAAATTTTGCTTGAAGCAAACTATATTTTTAGGTTTGGACTCTATTGAAAAATAATTGGGAGAAGAAAGGCTAGCGTGCACGATATGACAAGTGTAACGGTTCATCGGTTGGATGATCCAAAACACAAATTGAAGAATAGTTTTGATGGTTCAAGTAAGAGTAGAGTACCCATCCACAACATTGATCATTCATCCTTCTTTCTTTTATTTTTTTTACATAGACGAAATGATAAATTCAGCATAAATTCACACACATACGAATGAGAAAGTTGAAGTTCGAGTCCAATTATAATGTTCAACTTAACAATTTCGATAAATTTTTATCAATTGAGCTAGGAGATGTACATCATTCATCCTTCTTCATTTGACCTTTTTTGTCCAAAATTAAATATAAATTTTTTTAACTCCAATTTCAAATTTAACATATTTGAAAGAAAAAAAACAAACATTTTTCTCTTGTACTCCATCATTCTGCTATTTGCTTCTATTCAACAGAATTGTCTCAGAATAATGGCTCAATTCATGTCTCCAGTGTATACTGAGTCTCTCAAAATCCACTCATCACTGAATTTCTGTTCAAAAACCTCATGGCAGAATCTAGCCAAGGCTACAAAACCTTGTTCCTTATTCATGCAAAGTGGTAAGAGAAAACAGTGTGGGAAGTTAAGAGTTGTAGCTGAAGATTCACTTTCTCCTATTGATTCTGCTGCAGATGATTATTATGACGTTCTTGGTCTGGTAATTCTTCAAATACTCATTTCTGCTAAAAAAGTTTCCAGCTTCTATTAATTACTATGCATGATCTTATTGTTTGTCTTATAGGGTAATATAGTTAGACTCTTTTGTTAAGGTGGGTTGATTTTGCTAAATCTTATGTGTAACAATATAGAGATGTGTTATTTTGAAACATCTGTCAACAAAATTTGACAACAATTTAGATAGTTATCGCAACCACGATTTTCAATGACCTCAAATCGTGGTTAAAGGATATTGTTAAGAAGTCCAATATCAATTGCGATATGACTTAAATATATGTTTATAAGTGAGGTCTGAGGACAATCCTCACCTTGAAAGCCGGTTTTTGTAGGGTTGAGTTTAGACATAATAGTCAATTCTAAAATGGTATCAGAGTCTGAATCGTGGTGAATGACATTAAAAATCTCTGTTACTTAATAAGTTTCTATAGCTTGTTATGTTCAAATCAACTGATGTGGATGCAATTGTGATGCGGTCGTAGTAAAATCAATAGTCCTAGCTTAACGACTACAATTTGCGGTTTCTGATAGTTTAAAAACCTTGTTATTTTTGTTAATTGTTTGATTCTTTTTACTAGCTTCCAGATGCTACACCAGAGGAGATTAAGAAGGCATACTATGATTGCATGAAAGCATGTCACCCAGATTTGAGTGGCAATGATCCTGACACCACTAATTTTTGCATGTTCATCAATGAAGTCTATGCAGTATGTTTCAATTTGAATTTCTAGAATTTTAAGCTAGATGAAAATTTTGTTGAAGTTTTTAATTTTTTTTCCGTGTGCTTATAGGTGCTCAGTGATCCGATTCAGCGGAAAGTTTATGATGAAATTCATGGATATTCTTTAATTTCAATCAATCCTTTCATGGATGATTCTAGCCCAAAGGATCATGTTTTTGTTGACGAGTTCAGCTGCATAGGTACTTTACTCCCTCCCACAATCTTACCCTCGACAATCCAAATCCAAATATAAATTCAAATATTTCAACAGGCTGCAAAAATTGTGCCAATGTAGCATGTGATGTGTTTGCAATCGAGGAAGACTTTGGAAGAGCCAGAGCTTTCAACCAACGTGGTAACCCTGAATTAGTTCAACAAGCAATTGACAGTTGGTACGTCGATGTGCATCCCCTTAGTCGCCAGTATTTATCAGCCACTTCTATTATTGTAATTTAGTTTACGTCTAATACTACAAAAAAAACGGCTATATACTGACTGATTTAGTGATCGGTTTTATAAACCGTAGATGTCACATCGGTTTCTAGCATTAGTGATTTAGTCACTTTTTCAAATCAATCACAAACTCATTCAGTGACTGACTTAGCAACTAATTTGGAAAACCGGTCGCTAAAGAACAAATTTTTAGTGATTAACTCTGCCTACCTTAGGCACCTTGGCTTATCAATATCATAACTTCTATGGTATATAGTTTTAATTCTCATTGCTGCTGTTAGATACTAAAGTTTAGAACTTTGGTATCATGATTATGCTGCGTGTGAAGCAACTAAGCTAATGAAGATTACCAGAATCAATTTAACAATTTTTTTTTCAGTCCCGTTGACTGCATTCATTGGACATCTGCTGCACAACTATCATTACTTGAAGATGAAATGCGCCGTATAGAAAGAGTCAACGTAAGGCCTTGTTCGTTATAACATATATTTCTTTCAATTTTTTCGTAACAATCTCTTCTTTCGTAAGATAATTTTACCACATGCAAATGCTTATAATCTTGTTAAGTGTTGTGTGAACAATTTATATATTCACCGAGTCTCGTAAATATGAACAGGTTGCCCTAATGCTTTCAGGAATGGGATCAGCTTCATTTGATGTTTTCAGATTGGTAAGAATAATGTTACGGCGTGGTTATTTACATGTTCATAAGTTTTCTGCTTATGCTTTTTGAACAGGTTTTCTGCTTATGCTTATTACATTCGATGGATATTTGCAAGAATATAACATTCTGAATTTCGATTTTCAAAAACTATGAATAAAAGGCCATTATAACATGGATTAAGAAGGCTTTTTTTTCCCTTCATTTTTCCATCCTTTAGTCATAAATTTTCTATCTCTTAAGTTTCTAATTTTGAATGTTAAAATTTTCTTACTCTTAGTGTGTTGCTCTCAAAACTAATGATCTGTGTGTACTATTGACAGGCCAGTTCGCGATGGGAAAAGAGACAGTCAAAACTCTTGGTTAGAACTAACGATAAAATTACAATTTTGTCGTGTGAAATTTTGCTCTTCTGTGTCTAAAGCTTATTATGCACTTGATTGGTATAATCAAAGACTTAACTAGCTTCTTGCAGGAACAAGCAAAATTTAAAATGATGAGGCAGGAAAATTCTGGTAAAAAAGATTCTTACTGGGAAAATCTTTGGGGTGAACCAAAAGACTATCAAAATTCAGGTATTGCGGATTCGAAAGCACAAAAGGGATCGATATACACTTTAAAATAGTCATGATTTCCAAATGATTCTGATTTAGTTGTATTGTTTAATTCATTATTTCATTATGTTTGGATAAACCTCTTTGTTAAGCCAATATAGTATAAACGTTTATTTTATAAGTGCTTATGCATAATGAAATATAAAATAAAGAGAAATTGTTTTCATGAAGAGCTTTAGAAAATAAGCTAAAAACAACTTATAGACATATCATAAGTTGGATTCATATGATCTCCCAAACAGTTTTACAAGTATGTATGTCAGCAAATAAACTCAAATAAGTTAATTCAAACATACACAAAGTCTTGATCAATAAGTGGTAATCATTTTGCAGAAGATGAAGCCAAAGAAAGAGCGAAAAGAGCTGCCGCGGCAGCACGGCGATGGAGGGAATACTCAAGGAAGGGTGTTGATAAGCCTCCCAAATTTAAACTTCCAGAAGCAGGCCTTAGCAAGGACAAGTAACCAAAACATTCTATAACATGCAATTACCATGTAATCATGTAATTAATTAGTAAAACAGAAGATATGTTTCTCACTGAACTAGACATAATTGTACATGCACTCTAATTAAGCTATATGTATACACATTGATGAATTATAGTGACACAAACGAAAATTAAAAATTAGTTTGTAAAAATACATAATCAAATATAAATATCACACATAGATGATTTATCAAGAACAAAAGTGATTGTGCAGCCTACTAGAAGTTTTTGGTAAACCCAAACACAATCTAGCTCATGGGCCAAAAGGTCCATGTTCACAAATTTTTTTGAACACTTCTTTTGAATTATTGTAAATTCATGTGAAAACATTTGTATTCAAATGATTTATCTATACTATAGGTAATTTATATTCAAGTTATTAGTAAAAGAACATAATATTCTTTAATTAAACATGGTACTAATCTTCTAAATACTAACAGCATATTTGAAGATGAGGTATTTTTCTAAACACTAGATAACATGGTACTAATCTTCTAAACACTAGATAACAAAATTATGTAAGTAGGACTTATAGAATAATTTTAAATTAAAAGTGTCAAAATTCAATAATCATGTCATAAAAATTTGAGGGTGACGAGATGAATATGGATTTGGACGATAATGGACGAATTTAAAAAATATTATTAATACATATTTATCGTCCACTAAAAGTTAGTATTAGTCGGTAATATTTAATCCGTCTATTATCATATTCTTAAGGGATGAATTCCGTCAAAAAAAAAGGGATGAATATCCATCCATTTTGTCTAATAAATTAGATGCAAAAAAAGATATTTCTATTATTTTTTAAAAAAAAATTGTTATTTAATACAGATAGACTAGTCTGAATGGATATGAGCACATCATGACACTCATAAATCTCTATGGCATAAGCAAAATCATAAAAGAATACAAATTCAACTGATTAATTTAAGCACATATTAAATTTTTATATCATAGCTTCATCTTGAATCATGGAAGCATAATTTGCTTTGAGAAGTATATATCCTAACATATACTTCATTTCCGTAAATAAATTTCAAATGGGTTTTCTCTTTTATTTTATTTTATTTATTTTCAAATTCAATAATGCAGGCCAAGCTTCCATTACAATTTACAAACAATGAATTATATATATTGATTAAACCATCAATGACGTCCAAGTTTGATTTTTATGTATGGAACTAGTAAAAGAGACATTATATGAAGAATAATCTAAAACCAACTTGGCTTATTCATTATAATTTAATTTCAATTATAGACACTCTTGGCCCTAACAGGAATTATAGTATTCGGTCAAAGATTCATATCACACACATTGTTATAATTATAATTTTACAATAACATTCATTGATGTATTGACCAAAAGTGTTGTATCAACTTATGTAATATACAATATACATAATGTAGGTTAAAACCCTTTTCATTTTAATTCTTTGTTTAAGTTGAAAGGATATGAAAAAATTAAAGGGTTATTTTATATCATATTTAATGATGCTTTTAGATAACATGGTCTATAGCTTTCTAACTTAACAAATAATCTCGAATTTGAATTTAGTCATGTTAAAATTCTTAAAAGATAGAGATTAATTCAATTAATAAGAAGTTGACTCATATTCTATAAAAATGTAACTCTATTTTCAATTGTCTACGTGAGAATTACGTTAATCAGAAGATAATCTCTAATTATACAATGCTCTCTAAGTCTTATAGGTTGTCTAAATTCTAATAAGTCACTATTAATTTTTCTTTTACGAACTAGCCTCAAAAGAGATAGAGAGATTTATATATAATTTTATAAATCTCACAATTTAAAAATACTTACAAGTGAATTTTTCACAAAATTCAAAAACATAATCATTAAAAAGTTTGAAAGTAACAACTTTAAAATTTGTTTTTTTCAATATTGCCCAATGCAATCATCAGACCCAAATTTTCCCTTTGAATTGCACATGAGTGGATGGAAAGTGGTGTAAACACAACTTTCATTTTCATCTGTCTTAACTTTTGCTAATAGAACACTATGTTATAAATTAAGTGGTAGCTTCCACTCAAGTGAAAATAATCACTACTAGTGACCTTGTTTCTATCTACATGTCTCTATCATTTAGGCCTAACCATTCTTGTTATTAACTATAAACAATATATTATTTATACATCCAAATTTGGGTTGGTACATGAAAGCACTATGTCAACCATATCTTTGATACCCTTATGTTTAGCCTATTGAATTGTTCAACTATCATCTAGAAATAAGTACTAAACAAATAACTAAAGAATCATAGGAAAAGTTTCTCCATGCACTTGTATTAAACAAAACAAAATTCCTTAATGAATCTTTTTTAATCCAATTAACCATAAATATAGTTTTAAATTGCATGCTGCAATGCAAACAAACATAATTACAAACATAAAGAAGTTTGAAATATTCACAATGGAGTCACAACCACAATATTGACTGTGTTAACCACATTTTACAGCAATAAAAACGTAGCAACTATAACTACAACTGTAATTTTTTTTAGTACATCGAAAAAATAAATTTCTCACGTCAGAAATTGATCTATATACCTCCTCATACTTAATACATATGTCTCTCAGTTTCATATCACTTGAACTATCTTACAGGGACAACTGTTATTTAAACCTATTAAAAACTATATTTTTCGATACATATCATATCATATGCTACATTTTGAAAGAAGATTTTGAACTAAACCATGGAAAATCCAAATTGGGTACAAAAAACAACTTAGGAAATGTACATTAATCAAATATATACAATAAATTAAGATTTTTACCATAGATAATCAAGAAGATTGCACTTGGAACATTCACAAGAAGAAGAAAAAATAATGAAGAAAAAAAACACTTATTCATTGTTATCTTACAATGGATGCAACTGTGTGAGCCCAAAACTTAAGATTATCCTTCATATCAATCTCATTTCCATAAGTTGGTACCCTCCAATTAATCAATGATTTCACAATTTTCCTTTGTTTTCTAAGACCCCAAGCCTCAGATAAATAAGGCCTACAAATCACATTTTCATCAACATTATGTTCTTTTTTGCTTAATCCAGGTATCAAAGTAACCAATCTTGAATCTTTATCTTCCTCAGAAAACACAAATCCTAAATCCATAAACCCTTTTAGCTCCTTAAACTCAAGCTCAGATAAACTTCTAGAAGTATTTTTTCCTTTTCTGAGTCTTGTTCTATGAGTACTACTGCGACGGCTTGCTTTTTTCGCATCGGTTTGTTCTTTTTCTAGTGTGATAAATTCTTCAACTTCTTTACCTGAGAGAATTGGTTTTAGCTTTTGTGGTGTGAGGACAGAGTTTGGTGAAAGAGAAAGAGAGAAAGAATCAATTTTTGTAGCTAATAAATTTTCGTAGCTAAATGACCTTAGTTGAAGTGTTGGAATTTTAAGAAGTTTTGTTGTGTCTAAAAAGAGAGTTTCTTCTACATGGGATTTTAAGGTTGAATAATCTAGTAATGTTGTTGAATTTAAAGGTGATGATGATGTTTTTTTGTTGTTTGTGAAAATTGATGTTTCAAACCAATTGGTATCAAACAATTTCAGAACTTGTTCCGGAGACATTATTGGTTTTTTACACAAATGAATGGTTTGAAGAATATTTTGATTATGTGTGTGTGAGAATGTTGGAGAGGAGAGGATTAGTTAGTGGTTTTGTGTTAATAAGAAGAAAATGATTCAAGGATAATATGTATTTATTTATGTTGGGTAGCATTACATTGTGCACTCATGATTCATTAGTAAGAATAGATTTGACCAAGTTATTGGGTCGATGTAGTATTTGTTAAGGACCATCCGATTAAAAATTAATGGTTTAGATCAAATTTTAATGCAAATTTGACCTCCAAATTTTATAAAGGTCTTGTTAACTAGTGTCCTAAGGACAATGGTTAAGGTTACTAAAAAAAAGTAATAGTTATATTGAAAATTGTACTTATTATTTTAGAAAAGTAAAAAATACAAATTTCGAGAGAATCTTTACTATTTTAATTTTCTTAACCAATGCCCGGACAATATTTATCATTTTCCATTTTATTTTATAATTGCTTGATTTTAGTCCTTTAATTTATATTTTCATTGTTGGATTTTAACCCTTCAAATTTTACAATTACTTATTTTACTCTCAAGTTTTAGTTGCTTAATTTTAGCCCAAAGTCTATCTCTTTTAAATTTGAATTTGTTAGATATCAGTTGACTTTTTTACTAAAAATTGTTTGTGTCATTTTAAAAATATATATATATATATATATATATATATATAAATAACAAATGTTTTGAAAAAAAAAATAGATGAATAAAATCAATCAACTTATTTATTTTGGACAAAAATAAAAGAGTGTTCATTCATTCAAATAGATAGAGTACATCAGATATATATCAATACAAATTCAATGTCACTAAAAAAAGGATGATATGTAAGCAAACCCACAGTATTCAAGTTAATAGCTAAAAACGGCATACTCTTGCCTACAAATAATGTGATAAACATAAAGTAATCGGAATATTATACTTCCGGATCTGCATCATTGAGGAACTTGATCACTGGTTGAATTCCTAGCTGGTCAAAGTTGATCTGTCTATCCGAACCAAATAAACACCGCACAAGACAGAAAAACCAACAAGCGTTGCACTGAGACAATGAAATTACAAAAAAATCAAAAGAATATCTAATCAATGTAAAAATCACTTATTTGAATTAAAAGAAAAAGATAAAATACACAGGGTGACAAGGGTGATTTTGGATCAAGAAAAGATCCAAAAATTACCTCTTTACAAAATAAAATAAAATAAAATAAAGAAGAAAGCTTTGGAGGAAGATAGTGAGAGACTCAATAAGACAATAAGTTATTATTCTTTTTGCTATTATGTTTAGAGTTTAATATGTTGGTGCATTGTCAATGCGAAATAGTTTTACACAGTCATTTAATAAAAAATTATGTGTATCAATATGTCATGTCATACAATTAATTTTAAAATAATTCAATTATTTAATAAAATACAAAATATTCATTAAATATAAGTGTAAAACTATTTTACACTATTATTACATATTCTTTTTTCTCTTATGTTTATGTCTGCTTTTATATTTAGAGTAGCTAAATATATATTTTTAGAATAGTACTTAAACATGAAAATATTACCTACGTACTTATTTAATTTTGTTTGTTTTGTTGATATTCTTGGCCAAGGCTAATCCATTGTTATGAGAGGCTTCACTTCTGACCTATAGTATAGTAATAAATAATAATGCAGCAGAGATACCAATTTTTTCTCGGATATTGATTAGTATTGTAAATTTGTAATTATGCAGCAGCACAATAGAAACAATCACCCCATGTACCAAAATAAAAGAGAAACCATCATAAAATATTAATCACATGTTCTCTTTGTTAATTATCATTTTCATATAGTAATATGCACGTGATATTAAGAATCCAACAAAAGGTAAATTTACCTAATCGCAACAATTATTGTTGAATTTTTTGCTTTGTGAAAGGCATACCCAACACGTGAACTTTGCAACTTTGTTATGAACGTTTGAACCCAAAAGGATCTTCAATAACTTAAGAAGTGGATATTTCTTTTTAAACATGCATAATCAACTCATTTCTTTAATAATAATAATAATAATAATAATAATAATAATAATAATAATACATTTAATATAAGGAGAAACAATGTTAAAATAAGTTCGATTAGACCAAAAACTGGCTGCCCTAACTAGCTCACTACCAAAAAAACATTAATTAACGACAGAATTTAGAGAGGGAAAAAATCTGTAACGGATTTTGAGAGGGATTTAAAAATTAGTGTTAGTGACAGCCATTAGCAGTGAATCATCTGAGTCACCATCATCATTTGCAAAATGTGCTTCTTCCTTCTCTTTCTTGTCACTTCTACATTCTCTAGCAAAGTGACCTAGCTTGTGACAATTGTAACATTCAATGTCCTTCTTGTCTTTCTTCTTGAAATTCATCTTAGCACCATCCTTACTTGATTCTGCAGCTTGTGCTTTAGAATCATTCTCAGATTGCTCTTTCTTCTTTTTCCATTTGTTTTCCTTTATTTCCCTTCTTGTGAATCTTGGCTTGTAATGCTTGTTCAGAACCTTTCTCTCTTTCTGAACTTCTTTGCCTTAGCCTCATCTCATGAGCTTCTAATGAAGCTTGCAACTCTTCTAGCTTCATTTCTTGCAAGTCTTTGGATTCTTCTATGCTACTAATCTTGTAGTCATACTTTTATGTTAATGATCTCAATACCTTCTCAATCTTCTTGAGATCATCCAAAGTTTCACCACAAGTCTTCATCTTGTTGGTTAGCTGCACTAACCTTGAGAAGTAATCTGCAACAGATTCACCTTCTTCCATGTGTAGCATTTCAAATTCTTTTCTCAGAGTCTGCAATTTAACCCTCTTCAGCTTCTCATCACCTCCATAGATCTTCTTTAGCGTGTCCCATGCACCTTTAGCAGTTTCTTGTTCAATGATCTTCTCAAATATGTTTGGATCAACACATTTATGGATCAAGAACAATGTTTTGCCATCTTTCTTGGAGTGTTCTTTGTGAACCAGCTTCTCTGCATCTGAAGCATTGGTTGGAAGAACTGCTAAGCCTTCATTCACAATTTCAACGACATCTTGAAATCTGAAGATCACCTTCATTTGTGCGCACCATCGATCGTAGTTTTCTCCTTTGAAAACTGGTAGGTTTGCTGGAAATTAGCTTGAAGTTGTACTCCCTCCATTGGTGCTCGTACTCGCCATTGTTGTGCAAAAAACCGGGCTCTGATACCAATTTGTTGGAACAATTGGTGATGATGAATGTTTCTTGAGTGAAGAGAATTTTGAGAGAAAAGAGAGAATAAGAAAGATTGGGAAAAATTGTAAAGAATTGTGTTATTCTTCCACTGGTGGGAATGTAGTTATATACAGGTCTAGTGCTGAATTGTGCTATTCTTTTACTAGGGGAATAATAGTTATATTCAGTCCTATAAGCAATTGTAACTACCTAGGACAAAACAAATTCTCAACTAACTAACTAACTAACTATCAAGTCTAACACAATGACTTGATCAATAAGCAAAAACTGTAAACTAAAACAGAAAAATTTAAACATGAATTACACTTTTAACAAGCACCACACAATCATATATAGCCACAGTTCCAGCTACAGTAGCTTATGCGTTTCTATCATTTAACTCATTAGTAACTCATTAGTTTTAGAAGATTGACGACTCACTAATTTGTTATGAATTTGTTAGAAAATGATATTATTGAGCCAATAGGAATTTAGAATAATCTTGGCTATATAAAATCATGTATTTTTTCTATTACAATCATAAATGAAATTAACCAATTCTCGTTCTTATCTCTCAATTCTTAGGACACTCTCTTTGTCCTATAATTCAAATAATCTCAATTCCTAACATTGGTGTTTTCATTGATAGTTGTGTCACAGAAAGTGCTACTTAAGGTTCTCCATTGAATATTGATAAGTAAGTGAAGCAACCGAAAAAGAAAAGGCTACTATCGGATTAGTATCGATAGAGTGAAAATCACTGTAGACATTGGCGGACGTGACAATATTAGGAATCTCATATTAAAGTGCTTAATGTAGTACTTAAATCATGAGGCTGGGCTATTCTTTAGAGTTCGACTAATGAATCTCCTCATGTGCTTAAATCCTCACAACTTAATTATTGCATAAACATATTTTCCCCATTCAAACTTTACCTACTCTTTTTCTAATGGGATGTTGTTAAATGCTAGTCGCTATTGTGCTAATTAATTATAAGAAATAAAAAGAAGGCAAAAATAAACAAGTCATTTATCTTATTTATTTGTAACACTTTGGTCATTTATCTTTTGTTTGTAACAAATTGGTCATTTATCTTTTATATTTATAACACTTTAGTCCTTTATCTTTTGTTTGTAATAAATTGGTCCTTTACCTTTCTTAACATATACATATAAACTTAATTTCTAATTTTTTTTATTAAAAAAAGTAATACTTTTATTTTTGAAAATATTTTTTTATTAAAAATAAAAAAAATTCATACCATTTATGAACATTCATCATCTTCATCAAATCCAAATTCATAACCCAAACCTTCACCTTCAAAATCCAAAATTAAAATACATAGAAGTATTCTAATTTTAACACTTTGGTCAAATCAAGTCAATAAAATGATATATATATATATATATATATATATATATATATATATATATATATATATGACTTGATTTGAATTGGAAAAGGCAATATTGGCAAATGAATTTCATTAATTGCATGTATTTTAATTTCAGAATTTTGAATTTGATGGTTTAGGTTATGAATTTGGATTTGATGAAGGTGATGAATGTTCATCATTGGTATGAATTTTTTTGTTTTTTATAAAAAATATTTTCAAAAATAAAAGTATTTCTTTTTTAATAAAAAAAAATTAGAAATTGAGTTTATATGTATATATATGTTTTTTTTTTTTTACCAAATATGTATATATATGGTAAAAATGATAAAGGACCAATTTATTACAAATAAAAGATAAAGAACTAGAGTGTTACAAATATAAAAGGTAGGACCAATTTGTTACAAACAAAAGATAAATGACTAAAGTGTTACAAATAAATAAGATAAATGACCAATAGTGTATTTTTGTCTAAAAAGAATAATCGTATAATTTTTATAATTCAACTGGCAAAAAATATTAAAATTATAGGTCAGGTGTCTATGACTTGTGTTCGAAACTCGGTTTCTCTATGTGTAATTTTTTAATGACATTCACAAAAACTAGATCAAAATTCAAAAGTGTGCTTAATTTTCTTATAAAAATAAAGTGTGCTTAATTTTTCTTGATAATTATTCAATTAAATTACAAGTTCTCCTCTTCCTAGAGAGTGAGAGCATATAGTTGGTAGTACGTACACCATACATGTAAAAACAATTTGACATTGAAATCACTGTGATATACACACATAGTTTTATTTAGGATCAATTTTTCTTGATAAATAAAAGACAATTGGAAATCATAATTTTTCATTTAAGAGATTCATATTCTTTATCACTTAATTCAATTCATCAATGATTAGTTTAATAAAAAGTTTGAAATATATATAAATTGAAAACATTGCATTGTGCTAGACATTATTCCTCCTTTTATATATGTTGAAGTGTGGACCCACTACAACATTTTTGAGTTTAGGGAGCGGTCCAAAACCGTTGCTTAAAGCCATAAAACCGTGCCTCAAACCTTAGGCGACGGTTCAACCACGGTTTATTTGGCGTACTCTATACGGCCGTGGCCTTTTCTATAGGCAACAGTTTTTTCAGTTTTAGGTACGGTTTTATATCAGATCTATCGGCAACGGTTTAACAACTTAAAAGAACGCTTATTGAAGTGTTGCTATTTATACAAGCAACGGTTTCGTACACGTTGTTTATTTGTCTGAGCAACGGATTAAATTAGTCACATTTTGTTGCTTATTATTTGGCCACATCTAAAAACCGTTGCTAAAGGTACAATTTTTTTTTAAAAAAAATTAGCCGTAGCTGTAATTATCTCCACAAATGCAAATTGCTCTAAATATCCAATTGCATGATCCTTCACAACAAGGTAAATAGCCAAAGCATCTTCACTAAGTATATATATATTAAGATAAAAGACTTTGGATAATTATAAAGCATAAAATCAATCAAAGACAAGTAAAAATTCTATTAATCTAAAGTGAATTTTTTGGACAATACACACTTCTCACTTATGTATATGCAAAAAGTTCAACAAAGATCCATAAAGATAAAGTTAAAGCAATTGTAAATTAAAGCAATACAAGGAAAAACCTCTATCAAAATACAACACTAGGTATCTTACTTCTAGCAACATTGATAAATGACGTACATGCTACTTGGTCCTTGAACTTCAACCATAGGTGTTTTTTGTTCCTTTACATTCTTCGATATTTCCAAACAAAGGACTGTTCCAAGTTCCAACAATGTTCAACACTTTATGACTAAAGCTTCATGACAATTCTGAAAAAATAGAGGCAGATTTCTAACACATTAGACATAAAATTCATGCTTTTACTTTAACTTATTGCTTACAAAATAGTACAGAAAAGTTAGATTAACACAGAAACTATGCAATTACAAGATGCATCAAAAAACTTTATCAGCAAATAAAACTTTCATTAAGAACTAATCCACACTCATTTCACAAGGCAAACTAGAAATTGGTATAAAATTACAAACCCACCGGATGGGAACAATAGAATACAAAAGCACATTTACTTGAGAACCAAAACACTAAAACAAAATTCCAAATGCAAGAAAAATTAACACAACAAACCATTAAGATCCATACTCGCAAAACCCTTCATCAAGTAGTAACAAAGCCAAAACCATCGGACATAGCAAGGTTGAATCTCTATTAAATAAAACAGGAAAATAAGAAGTAGAAGAAAACTAGTACCTACTCAAGAAAAAAAAAGTGATACATTTATTGTATCAAATCCGTAACACACCCGCAAGTAGAATATTAGTATTGTAATTAGTAATTAGCATTTAATTTCAAAGTAATTCTAAAAAATACAACCAGCAATCCTATTAACTGACATACAATTTCAAAGAGAAATTCACAAGCAATCAAAACAATAATAGATAGGAAATCAAAAGCATGTTTGAAACTTGAAAAAAGAAAATATACCTCAACTTGAGATGTGGTTTTTCAAGTTTCAGCATAATCTATCTATTATCAAACTCAAAGAATCATAATCTATCTATTCTCTCTGCCCCAAATGTGAAACCTTTATTACTCTAAACCAAACAAAAACCACACAAACACTCACCTATCAGTAGAACTAAACCTGAGTGCATTGAGATATAAGCTTCCCCCACGGAACCTTAGGCGTCAATTTCGCTGCCGTCCTTTTTTTCCGCGAAGAAACAACCGGCGTAGCAGCCGCCACCACCTTCGATTTCTCACTAGTTTCACCTAAAAATCAAAAAAAAAAATTCATAAATCTCACAAATTAAAAAAACATCATGCATGAACAGACATAAATTTATGATTTAGAGACAACCCATCAAAGAAAAGATAAAAAATTTATGATTTTTGAGACCTGGACAGTGAGAAGACCCCAAAGGGTCAGCTTGAATTGACACAGAAGGATTTATCGTTATTATCAGCATCAACAACGTTCAAAGACGGTGTTTCTGGTAGATCAGAGGGTTGTATCTTAACCTCACCAGTCACCAGATTCGTTTCTGGGTTCAGATTCTTCAACCGGAATAGAAGGCAAGGTTGTAGATGAAGCATCTCAACTTGACAATGGAGGCTAATCAATAGATCTACACTAGTTAATCAAGTTTCAGCAAGAGAGGTGAGGGGTTCTTTGTGAGAGGCATATGTGAGTGAAGAAGAGAGGCTGCGGTAGAGAAATAAGAAAGAGACGGCTATGATTTTGCAAAAAAACTAGGGATAAGGTTTTGGGTGAAATAAGATGAATGTGGAAGGTTTTTGGTTATTTTTTAGTAGTAGACAATTTTTTTTTTAATAAAAGTAGTAGACAATATTCTGTAAATATTATAAATGGAAATGAAATATATATTTTGCAAAAATATTAATGATAAGGTTTTGGGTAAAATAAAAAATTTATTTTGTATACCAATTATTAATAATTATTAATTACCAGTAATATATATAGCTAACATTTATTATATTATATAGAATAATATTTGTTAAAAAATAAATTGTATATTTGATATGTTTTTAACTCTAACTTTTAATAACTTTTTAAATTATTTCTATTTTTGTTATCAAAACGAAAAATTATTTCTATTTCTATATTGCAGGCACGGTTATTAAGTGTTGCCAACTATTTCTAGGATAAGCCATGTTTTGATAACCGTCGCCTATACAAGGATTTAGGCACGCTTTATAACCCGTTGTGACTTAAATAGGCCATGCTTTGTAAACCGTCGCCTATCCAAGGCTTTAGGCACGGTTTATAACTTGTTGTAACGTAAATAGGCCGTGCTTTGAAAACTGTCGCTTATACTAGACTTTAGGAACGCTTTATAACCCGTGGAGAAGTAAATAGGCCGCCGTTCTTAAAACTGTTGCCTATATTCGCATTAGGAACTCTTATTTCACCGTTGCTCGGAATAATGCCCACAATTAAATAACCGTTACCTTTTGTTAACTGTGGGCACGGTTTTTCAATGTTGCCGGAAAATAGTGTTGCCTAAAGTCAAAAATGTTGTAGTGACCATTGGCTTGCCATCTATGATCTTATATGCAAGTCCAAACACAATTAGGTAGCTTTAGTACTCTTTATGCCAATTATATAAATTATTTAAGATCAATACTTCAGGATTTTTTAATTTAGAATCATTATTTTCTTATTTAATTTCTCTCAACTACCCCGTCCAAGGAAAAAGACAAATAAATTCTTACTTAATCAAATCACTATTTTAATCCCAATCTCAAGCAACTAAAACCAATGTGCGTTCATATCAAACCTCTATATATAGTAATCTTTCTGTAAGAAATGTCAGAGCTAGTATTATTACAATAAGAATGGAGTATTAATTTGTTAACTGTTCATATTATTGTTTATCACTTTGAGGTTTGTCTAACATGTATAAATTTTGTACATGATAGAAAAACCCTTATTATTATTATTATTATTATTATTGACTGATGAGTACGTACGTAATGAAATTATGGTAAATGGTATGATTATTATTATCAAAAAGAAATTATGGTTTGATTATTAGATTATAGTATAATAACAGTTGGCATAGTTATAAGATAAGATTGCAACTGTATAATAAATAAATGAAATATTTTAAAACTTAGACCAAAAGACTTACAATAATGGATTGAAGTTCATTATTGATGTAAATATATTAGAGTGTAAAGGCTTCATCAATAAAATGAGTCTTATAATTTGGGACAGATGCAGTAGTTTGCTTACAACTACACAAAGACTAAAATCTCAAGTTAAATAGAATTACAATGACCAATGAAAATTTTTCAAAGAAATTTAACTTTGTATTATCAGGACTGAATCCAACAAACCTAAAGAGTTTGATTCAACTAAAGAGATTTAAACTATTTATCCAAAGGTTTTTGGATATAAAATTTATAAATTAAAATAACAACCTTTGCATATTGGATAATTTGTCATCATCATAAACAACATTTCCATTTTTGCATTATCGTTTCGGTTTGTTTTCTCAATTTAGATGACCCGCCATCAAAAACAACCTGCATATAATGTACCCAATTTTAAAACAAGACCATAAATTAAATAATGCACATCACATATATAGTTGTTTTTCTTCACAAATAATAGTAATAAGGCTTTGTATCCCACTGTCCAAAAAAAAAACTTTATATATCGTGAACTTAGCTTTGTGAATTTAGCTCAGTTGTTTGAACATTTGCATATAATGTGCAGTACTTAAGGCTCTGTTTGGCGCACAAGGCTAAAATTTGAACTTATGACTTATAGTTTATTAACCTCATTATGAAAAATGATCTATTTGGTAACCATTTTTTTACTTGAGCTTATAGCTTATTTTGATAAGCTTTCAATTAGCTTATAGTTTTTAATTTATTATTTTTTCTTTCAAATTTACCCATATTATCTTACTTTTAAAAAATTAAATATTAATTAAACACATATTTTTTTACGTCATTTCATATCTATAAATCGGTTAAACCGTTAATTTTATAAAACATTTCAATTAGTTTATCAGCTATCAGCCACAAACTATCAACCGTTAGTCGTAAACTAAAAATCATCAGCTATAAACTATCAACCATTAACTATAAACTTTTTTTTAAACGGAGCCTTAGTAGAGAATTGTAGATTTAAACTTCACTTCAATATATTAAATATTCTTGTACCACTTCCTACCATCGTATTTATACTTACGAGTCATATATAATAAGTTTTTTAGTCATAAATTAATACTCCCTCCGTCCCTTAATATAAGACTCCTTTTGATTAAATTTTACTATTCATCTATCATGTTTTGACCGTATTTTTCTAATAATATACAGATGCAAATATTAGCATATAAGATCTTGTTTGATTTGTTTTGATGAGTATTTTCAAGATATCAAATTTTTATAATTTTTACTGCTAGATAATTAAAGATATTAGCGATCAAAATTGTGCATTGGCAAACGTGTAGTGGTCAAAAAGGGTCATTAGGGACGGAGGGAGTAGTAGATTCTACTAACCATGATCATAGTAACGTAGATCTCTAACAAGTTTCACACTAAAAACGATCGCAATCATTAATTTGAAATCAAACGGTCCAAAATTCATTATACAAATTAATAAATTTTAATCGTTGATTCATATCAAACAATTAAAATATAGGGTAAGATTGTATATCCGCGTCTAATCCAAATCCTAATCATACACATTTGTATTAATTTAGATCCATAATCCATTGGGCACAATAGTCAATAGAGTCATAATGTAACAACCAATGAATGAATGGAATTATAATGTTTATGATGAACCCTACTCCATAATATAAAAACCATACATTAATGTAATGTTTATTAAATTGATGTATTTGCTCGCACGTCCACAATAAACTAGCTACATTGACAATCTGTCACCATGGCGGCTCATATTAAACACCAATCTCAATCCTCTCTTCTCTCTCAATCTCACCTTCCTTATTCCATCACCACCACCACCACCACTTCTCCGACCACCGTTCTCTTCTTTTTCCGCCGATCACAATTTTCTTATCACCATTTCCTACACTAATTAACAACTCCAAAAAAATTCATATCATTTTCTATAACCAATCATGTATAAACGTAGATTCAACACCAAACCAGTTTATGTCTCGGACCCAGATGAGTCTGAGCCCGAGGCCAAGCCCAAACTTGAGCCCAAGTCCGAGCCTGCTTCTCCTTCTTCTTGTGAAGACACAAAAGTTGAAGAACCATCACCCAAGAAAAGGTTTAAGATTTTTTCTTTTTCATTTTGTAAAAATTAATTTTTTATTTATTTTTTGAGTTTGTGAATTTGGTAGTTAAAGTAGTTAACCGTTGATGTTCATGATACTATACATAGGAGGGAGATGAAAAAAAGAGTTGTGAGTATACCGATCGGTGACGTGGAAGGATCTAAGAGTAAAGGAGAGACATTTCCACCGTCGGATTCATGGGCTTGGAGAAAGTATGGCCAAAAGCCCATCAAAGGCTCCCCTTATCCAAGGTACTATATATTGTAATTAATTTCTACCTATACAGTAGTTCATAAACTTCATCTAATTAATCAATTGATTTTCATAATGGTTATTCTTAAGCTAGAAGCTTGATATATAATTAAGTTATATGATTATGTTATTAGCTTAAGTTTAAGCCAACTAGATGAAATTTTTTTTCACCACCAGTATAGCAGTATCCGGCCTATTAGACCGCTTTTTCTGATTTAGAGGTCAATTCTAACATCTGATTTCAGTCTCTTCTTAAATGAGATTTAATTGAAATGAAGAATGCTAAATATGAACTAAATTTAGAATTAGAAGTTAATTAATCAAGTGAATGTAAATGTTTGGTTTAATTGGAATTGCATGGAGGAAATGTGTGAAGGATAGTGGTTATTGCCACCATTAAGCGTAGAAAAGCTGGTTAAGGGCGGCTGTGCTAAAATGCGCATTATGGATTATGGACTATGGTGGTGGTAGTTAGGAACTTTGGTTATTGTGAAATAGCTCACGCGGGCTCTGAGGCACGTTTGTGTCACGCGTTGATAATAATTAGGAGAATATAAAAATCTTGAAGCCAAAGCCATCATTTTCCTAGTTTGATTTGTTTAAATTTTTCAAAGAATGTTCAAATTATTATTTTTTCTTCAAAGAAACCATTTTTGTTATTGTTGTTGTTTTTGTGGTTAAAATTAGTTCAATTATAGTACAAATTTACTAAGACAATGCACACTTCCCATTTTGAATTTTCTACTAGTAATACATTGTGTATAATCTAAAATATTGATTAGTAAATTTAGTTGGTTCTGTGATTATTGATGTTGGATTTGATAAGAAGAATCACAATTAGATCCATACAATTATGTTTGGATTGAGAAGAAAATCACTTGAAATTCAAAACTCGCTCCAAACTAGATTATTCAGTTTAACGAGCCAGTTACTTGTGGAGAAAATAATCTAAAGTACAAATTAATTTGTTATAGTTAAGTGGGTTATTTAATTAAATGACAGTATTTGAAAAAAAAAATTAATAAAAATTAATAGATGTGATCAATGTTATTTCTATTCTAATATATTTTATAAAATGTGATAAAGATTAGTCTTTTGTCAATAAATTGTTTTGTTTATTAATAAAAGAAAATATTGAAAAATCTTCGTATCTCAATTAGTATGAATATTACATGATAATATAGAAACTGTAATTCGAATCTCACTACACACATTTATCCATCTTAAAAATATATAATTCAAGCCAACTTTTTAAGTTAATCATTTGAGCTTATAGTATTTTTTTTAGGTATCATTTGAGCTTATATATACACTCCATCATTTTGTTTTTGGATATAAATATATCCTCATTAATTTTACTAATCTTGTCATCCAATCATATGTTACCTTGTTATATACTATAGTAAATTTTTAACTACCTTAAAATCTAGTTGGATACCATATAAATTTAATTTAAGATTTCAACAAATATCTGTATTTTATGTTATATATTAATATATTATCATTAAACTCCTATGAATAATTGTATTAATATAATTGTAATTGACAAACACGCGCTTAAGATGTAACATGATCCACAAAAGTGTCATTTTCCCTTGTTAATTTGGATCATCATCCCAATCAACATCACTAACATTTTCTAATCCAATTTTTTCTTCATAATACAATATTTAATTCTTAATCACACTACTAATTAAGTTTGAATCTGAAAAAATTGCAGGGGATATTACCGATGTAGCAGTTCAAAAGGATGTCCCGCTAGAAAACAAGTTGAACGAAGCCGTGTGGACCCCACAAACCTCCTCGTAACCTACGCCCACGATCACAACCACTCTCTTCCTCTCCCCAAATCTCATTCTTCTTCCGCCGCCGCAACAACCGCCGTAACCGCCACCGTCGAATCTCCCACCACCGGCGACGATTCTTCCGGCGAATGCACCGCCGCTACTCCTCCACAGCCAGAGAATCAAACCGTTTTTTCTATTCATCCTGACTTTGAATTCGCCGGTGACCACCACGCCGTGTTCGGATGGTTCGACGACGTGGCTTCAACCGGAGTTCTTGTAAGTCCGATCTGCGGAGGAGTTGAGGATGTGACGATGACGATGAGGGAGGAGGATGAATTGCTTTTCGCCGATCTCGGAGAGTTGCCGGAGTGTTCAACGGTTTTCCGGCAGAGGAATATTCCGAACGCGATTCAGTGTAGCGGCATCACAGGATAACATTGCTGGACCTTTTTGTATTTTGTGATTATTATTATTATAATATTCAGGGGATGAAAATCGTGCGGTATTAAAAAAAGTTGAATTATTATTAGAAAGAAAGAATTAAATATGTTTATTTTACAGATCGTGGATATTTTTTTAATAATCTTGCTTTGTACATTTTGAATAAATAATTGATTATTATTAGCAGGCTACAGTGAGCTACACTTTCTGTATTATTGATTTTTCTTGTTTTGTACATTAATCAATTTGAATCCTTCACATGCATGGCATTAACTCAAAGTCTACTATTGAAGTTTTGAGATTCCTACAGCAGTAAACAATAATAGAATTTTCAATTTAATAGTAGTAAGTTGGATTATTTCATTCAAAATAAAGTGGGAAATAGAAATACAATGTGCTGATCAAGAGATTCATGAAGACAATAATTTTCTTTACTTAACATATGAGGATGAGGAAGTAAGATGAAGCAATGTCATATGTGATATGCCACCACCTATTGTATGGATCTTTCAAAATGTAGTGTAGCACATATAGGGATCCGGATGGTCCGTAGTAGCAGAAGCACGCATTTTGCTGCAGTACCAGATCTTGATCCTCGAGCATTAATTTAACATCAGACAGTTTAGTTTAGATTGCATATAACAAAATTAAGTCAAGAAAATCTTAACCGTCAATTTAAGATTTGACGGTTCTAATTTCTTACAACGTGGGGATCTAAATCCCACATATAGATAATCAAGCTTGTGTTTGGTTACCCGGTGGACAATCACTGCCTCACGTTTGCTAAATATAAGACCCCGTTTGACCATTACACGTACGCCAATGCACAACTTTGATCAATAATATCTTAAGTTATGTAGCAGTAAAAATTATAAAAAATTGATATTATGAAAATACTCATCAAAACAAATCAAACAAGATCATACTTCCTCCGGCCTTAATTATAAGCAATTTTCCACTTTTTAGGTTCATTAGATAACTAATGTATCTGATATATAATTAAGGTTGGATACATTAGTTATCCAATGAATCTAAAAAGTGAAAAGTTGCTTATAATTTAGGCCGGAGGGAGTATATGTTAATATTTACATCTATATATTATTAGAAAAATACGGTCAAAACATAATAAATGAATAGTAAAATTTTGTCAAACGGGGTCTTATAATTAGGGAGTAATTAATTTTGTTGATTTCAATAATAAAACAAATTTGTTTACTAAAAATAAGTAAGAGTAATATGTTGAAAAAATAGTAATAAATGTTGTCTTCATTTCCTAAAAGGACAAATAATTTGAGACAAAGAAAAAACTCAAAAGTGACACTTAACTTATTGTGAGACGAAGGGAGTATCATTTTATATTTATAGTTGGTTCAACTGTTGTTAATTTTACTCAACACTTTATATATCATTGGACTTGGTGTAATAAGTAATAGCTACTCTAACACGACAATGGCCTTAACAATATAACAAAACTAAACACAATGGTTTCAATTCTTTGATTCTAAAAAATAAGATTCAAACTGTTATTTGCTGCACCATAGCTGGAGTATAGCAAATATCAAAATCCTGCAAATGAAACCTGACCTGTATGAATTTGGGCAGTACTATTTGTCTAAGTACAACTTTAAAAATACCGCCATAAGAAAAACAAATCCTGCAAATGACGATTGATGCTTTAAACATTATCCAAAACCATATGTAAGACTAGCCTTATGCTACAAGTTGAAATCCCAGTTCACATGCAGACATTTACAAGATGACATAGGTTATCCAAACCAACTGCCATACATGAAGCATCTAGTTCGAGCAGCATCCGAATCTCTTCAAAACCGAAGAGTCCTCTTTTACGTTTATTGTCTGTCCTTTAGACGGGACTGCAGAGGAACTGCCACTTTCGCCAGCCTCGACTGCTTTCTTGCTCACTATGTGGTAGATCTGAGAAAGTACCTCACTGAATGCATTTTCTACATTGGTTGCCTCCAAAGCAGAAGTTTCCATGAAGTAGAGAGACTCCCTCTCTGCAAAAGATTTTCCATCTTCGGTTGGGACAGCAACAAGGTGTCGGAGATCCGACTTATTTCCAATAAGCATGACCACAATGTTGGGGTCTGTGTGATCTCTCAACTCTTTCAACCACCTGGCAGCATTCTCAAATGTAGCACGGCGCGTGACATCATAGACAAGTAAGGCTCCAACAGCTCCTCGGTAGTAAGCACTAGTAATTGCACGGTATCTATTACAAAAACACAGTTCAATTGAGTAAATAAAGTAGCTGGCACAGAAATTAAGAATTTCTCCACCCATTTGTAAGGACATGACTAGACTCTTTCCAGTAATTTGCAACAACAAAAAAATGCATGGACCAATTCAGTTTCTTCAAATAAAGGCTCTATTGTACGAGGGAAAATTCTTCAAATAAAGACTCTATTCACATAGTTGATAAACATGTTCACCAGGGGTACATAGATTACTAGATTAATAAGGATAAAGTTGGACGATGCAAATCTACATTCATACCCAATTGTGCAGTTGTTTGCATAAGTGAATAAGATGCTATGACATATATTACTTTTATACAAGTTGGTTCTTGATGGTTGCATTGCATGTAGATGTGGGCTAAAAACAAGCAACAAAAATCCAAAAGAAGAGAAAAGCCATAACACAAATTGGAGCTAAAACTTGAATTGAAACACCAGAACTTACGGTAATATGGGAGAACCTTGGGTCAGGATGGGAATAAAGAGATGAGTTGGTGGTAGTAGAATTGAGAAACACATTTTTAAAAGCTCCAGATCAGTTATGAGATGGAGCTAACAAATATCAAAAGGAATTGGAGTTTCAGATGAGGTATAGGATTTTTTTTAAATTGTAGCAATATAAATTGCATTCTTTGATAAAAAAAGCTAATGAGAAATCCAGCCCTCATTTTTGCAGACCTTACAAGGTTAGAAAGGATTGTTAAAGTTGCATACAGATTGGAATTGCCTGAAAATATAGAGAGGTAGGGGCAATGCAGAAGATAATAGACTCTGAACTCTGAAGTAGTTGGGGATGGGGGGCTATTGACACATTCTATGTAGTCAGTATCCGATATCGTAACATAGTAAGCAACCCACAAAAATGCTATAGCGGTAGTACGGCCGCTACGTTGAAGTATAGAGAAACAATATTCATATAAAGGCTAAAAAATAGAAGGACCCAGAAAACTAGATAAATATTCATAAGTAATCATCAAAGTTCATTGATACTAATATTCAAACATAATATAAAGAAAAATATCAATTAAGTTCTAGCCTCCAAGGCTAAAAATAACACATCTAATAATCAAACATAATATATTGCAATATAGCAAAGGGACTGCAGAATTGCATAGAACAAATACAGGGGGCTGGTTGCTCAAAGTTGCAGAGAACAGGGAGAAGAGAATACTGTCCGGAAGAGTTGTACAGAAGAAAGACAAGGGTCAGAGTTTCAGAAAAAACAGAGCGATTGATGCTGTTGTATTTTTTTTTATTGCAAAAGCACTGCTTATTTCAAAAACAGAGAGTTGAATTGTTGTGAGTGAGTTGAACAAGTTATCCCACAGTAAAAAGACAAAAGAAACCCTTTTAATAACTCTAAACTGTTAAAAACTGTGGGTATTTTAGACTTTTTACATGTAAAGTCAATGTTGCACTTCTTCTCCACGATAGGGCACAGTTGTGTCGTCACAACAGCGGCACAGGGATACGTCCGCAACCCTAACATGTGCCGCTTCGCCGTGTTGTGTAGCACACGACTGCTGCGACGTATCACCGCGAGTTCAACTGCTACAGACATAATTGACTACAGAGGTCACATTCTATTGTACATTTTCCTACACTTGATGTTATACCTACATTGGGGCAGGATTGGGAGTTGGGATTAGTAACGGATCTAGAAAACGATTGTACCAGGGGCCAAAAATTTAATAATTACTAATATATATACAGATTAAATTATAATTCCAGTAAAAATAATTAATTACAATAATTATGTGATATATAGTAAATTGCAAAAGGTAAACAACCAATTTTGCTATGTTAGCCTACAAGGTCACAATGAAAAGTGTGAAGATTTGAGGAATTAATTAAATATAAAACATATGAATGTTTAAATAATATGTGTGTGTGCTTCATAGAGGTATATGGTGCAGAAAAAAAATACAAAAAACAAGTAATCAGCAATATAAGCACTGTGTAGTACTACATCAGTTCCTTATTATAAGAGAATGCATTTTTTAGATTCATAAAAAATACATTGTCTCTTATAATAAAGAACAAAGGTAGCATTAACTATTAAACTTTAGTTCACCAAGGTTACAAGGATTAACAATAATAAAGATAAGGTTTGAAAAGGAGGGTGAATATTCAGGGTCAGTTGGGTTTAGTTTAGTAACTAGTACATAATTAACAACTTACTAAGAATTACTAATTTGGATAAATGATATTTTAACACAAATTTTGACAACAAACTAAGATGGTTAACACAATTCAAATATGAGGTTAATCGCGGTCGGTTGATGATTAATGAACATGACAAATTGCCGTGACTCATTAACCATCAACCGAATGTAATTAACCATGATTTTCATGTGGTCAAATATACATGAAATCCATTAGTCATCCAAATTGGATTTAAGTATAAATGATGAGTATTCATTAACCAAGCAATTTGTGGTTACGTTTAAAATTGTGGTTAATTACGTACGTAGATGGTTAATGAATTGCGACACCTTGTTGTATTTATTAACCATCAATTAAACGTAATAAACCACATATTTAAACTGCATTAACCATTCAAATTGTTGTCGAAATTCGGTGTCAAGTTTGTGGGTCAAAATCAAAATAACACAACTAAATTTATTAACAAGGACACTCATCATATTCCAATAGTTTCCTACTCATTTTAGGTGGGTGGTTAGGCTCAAAATACCCATGCAGTAAAAAGGTAGTACATAAATAAAGCACTTGATTCTTTACAGCTAACTGAAACAGAATCACGAGATCAGAGATCTTCATCTACACAATTTAGAAAAAGTCCCATATGTAAGCAATTTTTGATAACTAAGCTATTATAGATTGTATTTCTTAGTTTTCCTTTCACAAACTTCTCAAAGTTGGTCGTAGTTATAAAACTTGCATGACATTATAAAAGATAAGGAAGCACAATTGCAGAGATAGGTGGGTCCAATCCAAAGATGTCAAACACAAGAGTTAACATATTGTGCCTGATTCTTCAAAAAAAAAAAAATATTGTGCCTGATTTCGTGGTGGAGAGTATCAAAATTGTTTTTTTCTCCTTGCAAACCCGAATTTAGTAAAAACTACAAAATGTTTGGTTAATGTCACACTCAAAACCTCAGTTAGACACTTTGTTAGAATTCAGTCTTTGCAAATTCCAAAATTGTTACTTTTAGTCCTAACATCATACATACATAGTCCAATAAAATCATGCTACCAGGCCCAATCATCTGACAGCAAGCACTAAAAGCAACAATATTAAAATTTGCTGGACTTAATCCTAACCAAAAACTGCTGCAACTAAATTCTTTTTTTTTTTAGTTTTCACCACCAGTATTCGGCCCACTGGGCCAACTACTCGGATTCAGGGCGAGTTGTTGCATCAATCGGTTCTATTCTCTCCCTACCAAGTTCAGCGTCAATCATCACTAGACTAGCTAACAAACTAACTAACTAACTAACTAACTAACGTTTGGTCATATTTAAACCTAATAATTTTGAAGTATAAGAAAACCTTAAGTTAAACAAATCCATAAAATCGCGAGAAAAAAAAAATACTAAAATTGAAGCAATTGAAAATAACATCATATTAACCTAATCAATCAATCTAAACAATAAATAAATCAGTAAGAAACAAACACAATCACAGATCAAATTCTATGCAAAATTTTAAAAAAAAATTAAAAAAAATGAAAAGAGAAGAAAGAAGATAGTAAGTACCTTTCTTGACCAGCAGTATCCCAAATCTGAGCCTTAATAACTTTGTTATCAACATTCAAACTTTTAGTAGCAAATTCAACACCAATAGTAGATTTAGATTCCAAATTGAACTCATTTCTAGTAAACCTAGAAAGCAAGTTAGATTTACCAACACCAGAATCACCGATTAAAACTAGTTTGAAAAGGTAATCGTATTCATCATCTGCTCTGTATCCAGCCATGATTATTCAAGTACTGTACTGTAAAGGTTGTTGTTTTCAGTTGAATTTTTGAAATTGGGGAGGGAATTTAGGGTTTTGGTGAATTGGAAATGGAAAATTGGTTGAAATTGAAATGAGAAAGAAGAAAAGAAGAAGTTGCGTTGTTGTTGATGAAACGGATACACCCTGGATTTGTGGGGATCGTGTAGATAGCCAGCAAAACCTTTCTCCTTTTTCATTCCATTCTTTTTTATTTTTTATAAATATTTTTTATAAACAAAAACTAATCCATTTTTAATTTTAAGCCAAATGTACAGTAGAATCTCTTTAAATTAATACTCGATAAATTAATAAACTCTTTAAAATAATAAAGTTGTTCGGTCCTGACTTGGGCCAGTGTAAAAAATTGAAAAAATCGATAAAATAATAAGATAATATTTTTCCGGGAGATCTCTTTGTAATTTTCGGTCCCAAGAAAATCATAAATTAATAATTCATAGAAACTGAAAAAAAATATATTACACTCTATTAAAATATGATTCAGTAGTTGTTTGCTTTCCTTTAAAGTTCAAGTCCATTTGAAGTTCATCTCTAACTTTTCTTATTGCATCCAATAGCTCAGGTGTTGTATTTTTGTATTGTATCATAAAGTTGTGAAGAATGTTTGACGCCATAAGTGCTTCCTTTCGTGTAACGCCATAAGTCATTAAAAACTCTTTAAATTAATAATTATTAATTAATCGATAAATTAATAACTCTCTAAATTAATAAATTTCTCCAGTCCCAACTCTATTAATTATATTATGGTTGACTGAGTCCAGGGGGGTAAAGCACAAAATCTGATATTACAGGGGGTAAAGCACAAAATCTGATATTACAGGGGGGTAAAGCAACAAAAAAAATTTACAGGGGGTAAAACAATTTTGGTGTATATTACAGAGGGTTAAAAGCTAATTAACCCTAAATGAAATGACCAGCATGTTATAGTTTTAAAATTTAAAGGACATATGTGTTACAAAAATAACTTAAATAACTTATGTATTACAAAAAAATTTAAAAGACTTATCTGGTACAAATCAAAAACTTAAAACACATCTGTGTTACAAAAATAACTTAAAAAACATATGTGGTATAAATTAAAAACTTAATTTTATTAACTAAATTTTAGTGATATTTGAAACGGGAGTTAGTTGGGTGAGAATAGGTTAGAATGAAGTAGACTTTGTTAAATTTGAGTATGACATGTTAAAAAAAATTAAAGGATTAAGTTTGGCATGTAATTTGTTGTAGGTATGATTTTTAGGTCTGAAATCTAGCTTTTGAAAAGTATTGTCTCGCGTATGTTTAAAAAAAAAAATTCAAATGAACATATTTAAATAAATAATAAAAAATTTATTGTCTTAAATTATAAAAGAAATGAGTTTAAGTTTTATTGTCCTAAATTATAAGAAAATTTACCAACTTTTATAAATTTCAATATTTACTTTTAGTTGACTAAAATTAGTCATTGTCATAAAAGATTTACTTTTAGTTATTGTCATAAAATTAAATATAAATTGCATTTAATTTGGTTTCTCTTTCTTTTTTCATAAAATTAAAAACAAATTGAATTTAATAATTAATAAAAATTATTTTTACATTTTTCTATGAAACTTATTTAAAAAAAACACACAAAAAACAACACTTCAAATTATGTATTTCACTTTTCTTAATAAATATGATTACTTTTTTTTGCTTATATTTTGAAACAATAAACTTCTTCAATATACAATTGTATTCATGTCCTTATTGGATAACTCAAGTGGTAAGAGTTTAGAGACATTTGAGTTAAGTAGAAGGAGGTCCAATAATCTATTTGTGGCGGAGACAATTTATCTTTCTGATGGACCATGATACATGTAATTGTATAAAGATAAAAAAATATATATATATTAAAAAACTTTTAATGACATGTGACGTTAAAGGCAAAAAAGAAATAAATTGTTTCATGGATTTCAACTGTCTAAGTTCTAATTTTTTTTCTCACACTGATATCTAAAAAAATTCTCACATTGATATCTAAAAAAAATCTCAAAATATTTGCATAAAGACTTTTCACTAAAAAAGAATTTTTTGTTATATTTTGAATGATAGCAATGTAATAAAAAAAGATCTATAGCAATAAATTATTTACAATAACACTTAAGGTTAATTAGATTTTACCCATGTAATATACACCAAAATTGCTTTACACCCTGTAAAAATTTTTTTGTTGCTTTATCCCCCTGTAATATCAGATTTTGTGTTTTACACCCCTGGACTCAAGTCAAACATATTATAACCGCGCACTAAAAAAACCGCCGCAAATAAAACCGCCGCAAAATTTAATTTAGCGAGGGTTTTTAACCGACGCAAGAAAACCGCCGTAGCAAAAACCGCCGCAAAATAAAAATGTTAGCGACGCAAAAAACCGCCGCAAAACAAAACCGCCGCAAATTATATTATGGTTGACTGAGTCCAGGGGGGTAAAGCACAAAATCTGATATTACAGGGGGTAAAACAACAAAAAAAATTTACAGGAGGGTAAAACAATTTTGGTGTATATTACAGGGGGTAAAAGCTAATTAACCTTAACATTTAATATCAAATGAATGAGAGAAGAAAATGCATGAGAGGAGAGAAATTTTGAAGAGAGAGAAAAATAAATAATTCTAGTTTATTATATATAAAGATATAAAGATAAAGATAAGATGTGTATTAAAAAAATAGGCAAAATTTTACGATGGTAGATCCGCCTATGCAACTATCTCATAGAAATATGTCAAACATATCATAATACCAACATCATCAAATCATACATAACTTTTAGCACTACACGAGGAAAATAAAGAATGTAAATGGTTGAGGTCTATGATTCAATACACAAAAAAATTGTGAATTATCTTCAGAGATAGTACTGCTTTGTATTACTCCGTTAATGGAGGGGTACATTAAAGTAGACAAAATAAAACATATTTCTCTAAAATTCATTTTTATTCATAATCTTTAGAAGAATGGTGAAATCAACATTTATCAAATTCTTTTAAAAAAAAAAGTTATAAATATTAGTTGATATCCATATAAGTTCCTGATCAATGTTATTGGCTCATTACATTTACAAACCTATGACTCATGTAAAATGTTATTCTAAGGAAATAAGATTGATTACATTCTTTCTCTTTTTTCTTAATTTTACTTCTCTTCTTCTCTCCATATATATTATTGCTCTTGTTTACATTAGTAGTATAACAATAATTGAGTTATTATACAAGATTATTATTCATAAAGGGTACAAAAATAAAAAAATTGAAAGAATTTAAATTTTAGAAAAGAAAGTAATAAATATTATAAAATAACATTAATGTTTTATCGATTGTATTCATTTTAAACATTTTTATGAGTTGAATTGGACTAATTTATAGACATTTTTGTTTGGTAAGAAATAAAAAAAATTAATACAATAAAGAGGAGAATAAAAAATATTGTACGGAAGCTAGACTAAAATATAGACGCTCCAGCTAGATTATGAGCGATTCTATTTGCTTGTCTTCTAATAAAAGATAAATTGTAGCTAGCATTTGATGAAATAAGAGACCTTCAACTAGTTAAAACAACGCCTAGTTCGTTAACATAACCATCACCGTTTGTTATAACATTAACCGCATATTGACAATCACTTTCAAAATTGACTTGAGTATAACCATTTTCCACTGCAATCTGGAGAGCAACAAGAAAGGTTGAAGGCTCACATTTAACAACAGAAACAACATATGAGAAATATAACGTACGAGCTTGCACCAAAGTACGAAAGCTATCACGGAAACAAATGCCATTGCCAAAACATCCATTAGTTCAAAAAATGGCACAATCAAGCCAACCACTAGTGATGTTATTAGCTGAAATATGGGGTTCTTCAAAGGCTATATTGCACCAATTGTAGTCACGAATGGTGTCCCGTGCGAGTAAACAAGTTTTAACAAAATCGAAAAACTCGTGATTCACAAAAAAGCATTGTGGCTACGCCAAATATTCCATAGGTGACTAAAACGCTAACCTTGATATCATCATCTAAACCTGCAAACAAAGAGTAAAAAAGTGAATAGTGAGCGTGTCAGAGTTTGAACTTTAATGTGTGTAGATTATATACAATATTTTTATCAACCGAACTAACTCAAGAGGACATTTTCATTTGTTGAATAAATACATTTTCATTGATTTTAATTAAAATGTTTATTGGCCAGTTCTTCCTATTAATCAAAATGATGAAAAAAATTCATTTGCTAAATGGTGTGCCACACTATTTTAATTATCCACCTTATTACAAAACTATTTGATTTAGAGGAAGAGATGCACAATGAACTCCGAAGTCTCCGTAAAAAATAAATAAATCCGAAGTCCACACACTTTACCTGTCTTCTTCATTCTTCTTTTTCCTCTCCTTCAACTCTTCAACGCGTCTTTCTTTTTTTCTTTCTCATAAAGCCACTGACCCTTTCATAATCTGTTTGTGAAATTTTTAGGCAAAGAAATTCAGAGAAGATGGATTCAAACTCTAAATTTTCAGGTAATATTATTCATTAGCAGTGTCATTTTTTAATTGGATAACTTAGGCTTCTCGTTTTGCTGATCCTGAATCAAATAATGCTTTCACAACTAAGGCTCTGTTTAATTTTTGAAATTTTTTTTATTTCAATTTTCTGAGATACTTATCTCTTATTATATAAGTTTGTTAGTTAGCTTATTTGTAGAGCAACAATTTGTTGGGACACAGCCCCGAGTATCATCCACTTTGGGTCCAGAAGTGGGATACAAGCGAGTTGAACACCACACTCTTACTCAAAACCTTAAGACATTGTGTTTTTGAGTCCTCCCACTTATTAAATGTTCAACTTTCACTTTTCTAACTTCTAAGCAATGTGAGACTTTATTCACCTCACACTTGTCACAACACAATTAATATGGCCGATGTTATCTTTTACCTTGGGAATAAAGGATCAAGATGCTCTCCATTTCTTAAAGGCAATGGAAAATTCCATTTGGAGAGGGATAGAAACAAAAAATAGTGGGTGGAGTGTTAATTTTATATCCGGTCTACTGGGACGACTAATCCAGTTCGGCAATTGTGTGCATTTTTTGAAAATAATGAAAATGCAAAAGAATTGTTTTCATTATTTCCAGAAATGCATATCTCTAGCTAGCATTTCATCTCGTCTCCATCAATGATTGACTTCAACAGTCTCACATATTCTAATTAGCGAGTTAAAATGAACACTTATAGAAAAGGACAAATTTCCGGAGAATTTGGATTACTACAAGTCTACAACCACTTCCTCTAGGAACAAGACTCTTGATTGTAAGAGCCCCTTCCCCTAAGAACCAGAGGATAAATACCAAAGATAAAATAAAAATCAGGATCTAATAATTTAGTAAATCTTCTATTTGTTCCCTAAACTATCACTGTCTTCTATTTGCTCCCCGAGCTATAGAAATGTAATAAATAGTCCCTAAACTATCCTCAATCTATTTGGTATTAGTCCTTGTATTATCACTTATTGTAATTGTATGTTTCTGTGTAATGTTTGTGTGTCTAATGAGATCACACTGAGTGTTTATTTATAATCACATAAGCTGTACATAATAAGGAAATGCTATCAATACTATAAATACAATTCAATACTAATTGATCCTAACGGATTCTTAACATCACTTTTTCTCCCATTTTCAAAGTAAATTAGTACAAAGTTGATGAATTGGGAATAGTCAATAGAGTACGGACTATACCAAATAGGAGAGAGAGAGAGTGATAATTTAGAGTCTAAATTGAATGTTTACTTTTATTCTTATTATTATTTGATATTTGATTTGATGAGATGCATTTTCACTTCATATACAATAGGAGTAACACACATGTTGCTCTCATGGAGGTCTTTGCTCCTGCAACCATTTAGGACTCTGTTGGGCCGTTTTTCGTTTTCCAATTTGGGCCAGGGAGGCGCAGCTTCTTCCAGTCCTTCCATTGATTCCAATCGCTCCCATAGCTATAGATACGATGTGTTTATCAGTTTCAGAGGCACTGACACCCGCAACACATTTGTTGATCATCTATATGCTCATCTAACAAGAAAGGGTATTTTTGTCTTCAAGGATGATAAAAGGCTTGTGAAAGGGGAATCCCTTTCGCCGCAGCTTCTAAAAGCAATTAGAAATTCTCGGATTTCCATTGTTGTCTTCTCTAAAAAATATGCTGAGTCAACATGGTGCTTGGAAGAAATGGCTACTATTGCTGAATGTCGTAAAGATTTGAAACAAATTGTTTTCCCTATTTTTTATGATATCGATCCATCTCATGTACGCAAACAGAGTGGGGTGTACGAGAATGCCTTTGTTTTACACAAGAAGAAATTCAAACATGATCCATATAAGGTTGATAGATGGACAAGAGCTATGGTCAATTTAACTGAAGTAGTTGGTTGGGATGTTAGGAGCAAGTAAGTGTTAATGCTATTCTCTTTGTTTTACACGAGTTTGTAGTGTTTTTCTATTGTGTTTTCTTGTGCAGAAAACTATTTGACAAATCAAGATCAATATTATTTATTTCATTCTCCCTCGTGGGAAGTAAATTGTAGAATATTATCAATAGAAGTTATTGAAATTTGAATTATTTCATCAAAAATTATTTCTTCAAACCTTTTTAAGTAATGTGTCGGCATATATAAATTAAGGATTAATCATTATTATATCCCTTCTTGCATAACTTTCTGCTTGTTTTTTTAGATAATAATTTAGTGTTTTATTTCCCCCTCGCTTTCAGGCCAGAGTTTCGAGAGATTAAAAATATTGTTCAGAAAGTAATAGAAGTATTGGGCCATAAGTTCTCAGGGTTTGCAGATGACCTTATTGGGATACAACCTCGAGTAGAAGAATTAGAAAGCCTACTTATGTTAAACTTAAAGGATGATGAATTTCGAGCAATAGGTATTTGGGGGATGGCTGGAATCGGAAAGACAACTCTTGCTTCCGTCTTGTATGATAGAGTCTCCTATCAGTTTGATGCAAGCTGTTTTATTGAGAATGTAAGCAAAGTTTATAAAGATGGTGGTGCTACTGCTGTAAAGAAACAAATCCTTCGGCAAACAATCAATGAAAAAAACCTAGAGACATACAGCCCTTCTGAAATATCTGGAATTGTACATAAAAGACTTTCCAACCGAAAGTTTCTTGTAGTTCTTGACAATGTTGATCTATTACAGCAAATGGAAGACTTGGCTATAAATCCTGAATTGCTTGGTAAAGGAAGTAGAATGATCATTACAACCAGGGATATGCATATTCTAAGAGTGTTTGGATCACATTTATCAGTATCTCACAATATATGTGTGTCGTATGATGTGTATGAGGTTCCACTATTGAATAACAATGATGCTCGCAAACTTTTTTATAGAAAAGCTTTCAAAAGTGAGGTTCCCTCAAGCGGATGCATGGAGCTGACTTCTGAAGTGATAAAATATGCTCAAGGTCTTCCATTAGCAGTTCAAGTAGTGGGTTCTTTCTTGTGTACTCGAACTGCTAACCAGTGGAGAGATGCCTTGTATAGACTAAGGAATAATCCAGACAACAAAGTTATGGATGTGCTTCAGGTAAGTTTTGAGGGATTACATTATGAGGACAAGGAAATATTTCTGCATATTGCATGTTTCTTTAAAGGGGAGAAGGAAGATTATGTGATGCGAATTCTAGATGCTTGTGGGTTGCACCCTCACATTGGAATTCAAACTTTGATTGAGAAGTCACTCATAACTATTAGAAATCAAGAAATTCTTATGCATGAAATGTTGCAAGAATTGGGGAAGAAAATTGTTCAGCAACAGTTTCCTTTTCAACCAGGATCGTGGAGTAGATTGTGGCTTTATGAGGATTTCTACTCTGTCATGATGACAGAAACGGTAACAAGATACCTTTTAAAAATTAAAACTTCCTTTACCATTAGATTAAATTTAAGAAAAAGTAAAATGCACTTTATTGTACACTGTCAACCAATAGCAACTATGTATTCCCTCACCCCACTTCACCCTACTTTTTTAATACGACACGACACTTTAAATCACTCCTATTGGATGTCGGTGTAAAATTAACTTACACTGACAGTGCATATTCTTTAAACTCATTAAATTTATTTAAGCAGTTTGATTTTTTTCCACCTTTTGTAACATTTATTCTTAATATTTTCAGGGAACAAAAAATGTTAATGCCATAATCCTAGACCAAAAAGTGCATATCTCTGACTATCCTCAATTGAGGGCTGAAGCATTGTCAATAATGAGGGAACTTAAAATTCTTATATTATATCATACAAATTTTTCAGGAAGTCTCGACTTCCTTTCTTATAGATTGCTGTATCTTCTGTGGTATGGTTACCCTTTTGCTTCTTTACCAATAAACTTTGACCCTTATGGTCTTGTTGAATTGAACATGCCTCGTAGCAGCATCCAACGACTATGGGACGGTCACAAGGTATTGTATTAATGCCTTTCCTTCTCTCTTTTTAGTTAAAGTAGTATAATTTAACAACATGAATTATTGTAGATTACGTATTTCTGAAAAAAAGAAGTATATTTTGGGACTTTACATCTTTTAAGGATTAATATCATTGATGATTTATCTATCAAGAACTAATTTGTATCTTTATTTCATGAAAAGGTTGATGCATACTACAGTATTAGTCTCAATTATGTATTGACAGGTTATTAAATGGTTTTACTTTTGAGGGAATTATCATGTTCACACTCTTCAATTTTGTTTCAATGCATTGTTAAGTTATAATATAAAAAAGTCTATACTAACAGCTATTAGAAGAGTAAATTACTTTTCCCTTATTTATTTTATGTGGCTAAATGACACTGACCCACTTACATTAAATCTTTCTGAATATATAAAAGGTTTGAAAATCGCATTAAAATAATGTTATGCTTCATAAAAGGTAAATAATATATAGCCATGATCTTGCTCGTCTGAGTTCTTTTAGAATGAGTTGTATGAATGATCTCAAGCACTGTAATTCTTCCAATAATACCTTTGAATATCTGATAGCCTCATTCAGTTATACCGAAATTTGTTCCCGAAATGCTTTCTTTATCTATATTTTCGGTAGCAAAACTCCCAATTATATGATTATTTAGTCTTATTTTACAATGTCATATTTTTATACCAATAATTAATTTTATTTTTATTTGTTGTCAATTTCATATAATGAAATGGGAATGCAAGTTTGAATACAAGATGCTAACACTTGGTTGGTTGCTGATTCTGTCTTTGCAGGATCTCCCTTGTTTGAAAAGGGTGGATCTGAGCAACTCCAAATATCTTGTGGAGACTCCAAATTTTGCCGGAAGCCAAAGACTCGAACGGCTAGATTTTACAGGATGCATAAACCTATCATATGTCCATCCGTCCATTGGACTTCTGAAAAAACTTGCTTTCTTGAGTTTGGAAGGCTGCAGCAGTTTGGTCAGGCTAGTTCTTGATGGTGGCACTGCATCTAACTTATATTCTCTCAAGGTTCTCCACCTCTCTGGCTGCACAAGACTTGAAACCATACATGGTTTTACCGCAGTCTCAAATCTTGAGTATCTCGATATTGATCAATGTGCGAGTTTATCAATGATTGATCATTCTATTGGGGATCTTGTACAACTTAAATTCTTGAGTTTAAGAGACTGCACGAATCTTGTCAGTATACCCCAAAGCATTAATTCTATGCCTTCTCTTGTAACTATAGATTTATGCGGCTGCTTAAAACTAGAGAATCTACCCTTGCTGAAAAACATTTCAATGTCCGAAGAAAGTAGTGACGTCATATTTGCGTCTGCAGAAAATTTTGATCCCTCTTATGATGAACTCATATCTTCTTACTATCTCAATTCTTTGATTTTTTTGGACCTAAGCTTATGCAATCTAAGTACTGTCCCTGATGCTATTGGAGAGTTAAGGCATTTAGAAAGGCTAAATCTTGAAGGAAACAACTTTGTTTCCCTACCTCCTTCAATGTGGAGGCTTTCCAGTCTAGCATATTTAAACTTGGCGCATTGCAGCAGGCTTCAATCTTTGCCAGACCTCCAATTGTGTGCTACTTCTTCATCTGGGGGAATGTATTTCAAAATGATATCCGGATCTCATAATCATAGGTCGGGATTATATATTTTCAACTGTCCCATCTTGGACATCGCAGATGGTCATAACTTGGCACTTTCGTGGTTGATGAAATTACTTGAGGTGCACACTTCACACTGATTCTCCTTTATGAGTCATCTTTTTCTCTAGTTCTGATATATTTGTTTTTTTTAATCTCTGTTACCAGAATCCTTGTCATTTTCGGTGTGGCCTTGACATTGTTGTTCCTGGGTCCACAGTTCCATGGTGGTTTTATCATCAGTTTGTGGAAAATTCACGAATAAGGATAACAGACTATATGACCGAGTTTGACAGTTGGATTGGCTTTGCCTTTTGTGTGGCATTTGTGAAAGTGAACAAATCGAAGAAACCTTCTAGTTCTTCACATTATTCGTTTTCATCACAGCTGACATATCCTCTTTATCTTTCTTTTGAAAGTGAACAAATGGAAGAAACCTTCGATATGCCGCTTCGGTTAGACCTGAACAGGGCTGATTGGTCAACTACAGAACATCTCTGGCTAATCTACATCTCTAGGCAGCACTGCCATTTTGTCACAACAGGAGCAACCGTGACATTCAAAACTCACCCAGATGTCAAGTTGGAAACTTGGGGATTACGCATGGTATTCAAACATGATATCTCTAGTTCATTCGAGTTAGGGACAGATGAGGATGAGGTTCATCATCCAGGATATATTCACTTGAATCATGTACATGAAAGCAGCAGCAGCAACAGCAACAGCAGCAGCAAGAGTCCTGAAGTCCAGCTTCCTTATAATTGGTATGTTACTGAGGAAGAGGAAAAGTCTAAAATTCAGCTTCGTTATAATTGGCAGGTTACTGAGGAAGAGGAAATCGAGAGTAGTGAAGTGAATGTGAAAGAAAATCATCTCTCGAATATGGGCCTTACCACATAGCTGATGATTATCATGATTTTCATTGAAAAAACCTCTTCAATGATTTTTGTTTATTTCTGCCTCTTCCTATATACATGAAAAAGTAATTGAATAATTGAGGACTAAACATAGGAATGCCTAATTAGTCATATTGTGATGTTGCCACTTTCCAGTTGTACATATATTCATCTCTTCCAATTAGACACCTACATTGAGTTGATCTCATACATCAACACAAGATTTGTCGATCTTTCTGTAACCTCTATATTAATTTTGAATGGAAAGTATGAACATAAGTTGCACTATTTTGAATAGTGCTATTTTGAACAACTCATGGATTCTTTCTATTGCTTAAATGCAACTAAAAATTCACACTATTTTGAACAAGTCGTTTTCCTGTTTTTTATGATGTGGATCCATCTCTTCTCACTGTGAAATTCAAACACGAACCAGACAAGGTTTATCGATTGAAGAATGCTATGGCATTAGATTTGATGCAAGAGATAAGTATAATACATTTTTCTCTCAGCTTTTTGTACATATTTTGGAAGAATATGTGAAGTTTTATTGTCATTACTCATTAACTACCATATCATTAAATTATACACAATTCATTGCTGTAACTTGGATGATGATTTAGTTTAGTGTTATTTTTTCATCCTTTTTCTTTAAGGCCATAATATGCAGACTGCAGAGATTGAAAAAAATGTTCAGGCAGTGATAAAATCATCGGCTCATAAATTCTAAACCCTTTTCTAATGGTTTCTGATAATGTTGTACATAGCCTTTTGTCTTTTTGGTTTGTTTGCTTTTGATAAGATTTTCTTTGCTGCTAGATACTGTGCAGGTGCTGATAAATTAAAGAAATGGAAGATTTTATTGCTGGTGTTTCAGCGTTGATGGATGCATATTAATTGATGAAGAGAACTCAATAGGGGTGACAAGAATAAATTCAACAAGATGATTTAGTGCTATAATTGTAAAAAATCAGGCCAGTTAGTTGGTGAATGCAAAAACAAGGGAATATGAAGCACAACAAGAACATGATAGAGATTTCGATGATATGTTGATGGTTAAGTACAACTTACAACTGCGTCAGAATATGTCAATTTTGATCTATGGTATTTGGGCACATGGTGTTGCAATCACATGAGTGGCCATAGAGAGGGGTTTGTGAATTTTGATGAGAAGAGTGATGAGCAAGATCAAATTTTCTGACAAATGGCATTGTGACTACATAAGGTATATTACGAAGGTACTGATGGATGGAAAATTGCTTCCATAAGTGATATATGGTGTATGCTCCCAACAAATCATTACTGGAAAATAGTTATCAAGTGTGTTTGCGACAACAATAGAAAACTAATCTTGAAGGCCTCTCTGTCAAAAATACAACCATCAGGAATAGAATTAAGACTATGAAGCATGCATCAATGCTCCTTGCTATATTTTATTCAGATGAATTATACTACTGATCACAATATTTCTTACGTGGAAGGAGTGACTCAATTTATTTATTTATTTATTTATTGGTACAGACTCAATTTATTTTATACAATTGGTTTATTATAATTAGGGATAAGGTAGAATTTGGAGGATGGCAGAAATTCGGGAAGTTGACTTTTTGTTTACGTGGAAGGAGTCAAGTCAACTCGAACCAACTTGCATAATATTTTTAAGTTTGTGTTTGTTAACAAATTCTAAAAAATAATTTTGTAAGGAAGACGTGCACCGACCCAATTTTCCGTTATTTCCGTTGGTTGACAATCTGCAGTGTATTAATTCATCTTCCTTCAACATAACCCAATGAATTCTTGTTTCTTTCTCAGAATAGTAAGCTCCAACTAATTGAGTCAAGATGGGTTCAAACTCAAATATTTCAGGTAACATATACCATGAACTTTTTTGCTTCACTTCACTTAGATACTGCTTCTACACACACTATCAAAAAATATAGTATTGATTTACACATTATTTCGTTTATAATTGTTGCATTTTCAATTCGTATGATAGATGCGTTAATCTCATGGAGGACCTTTCTCCTGCAACCGTTTCGTGCACTGTTGAGTTGTTTGTCGTTTTCCGATTTGAGGCAAGGAGCAGCTGAAGCTTCCAATTCCTCCATGGATAATAATCACAATCAAAACTACAAATACGACGTGTTCATCAGTTTTAGAGGTCCTGACACCCGCAACACTTTTGTTGATCATCTCTATGCTAATCTAAATAGAAAGGGTATTTTCGCCTTCAAGGATGATAAAAGGCTTGAGAAAGGGGAATCCCTTTCCCCGCAGCTTCTACAAGCAATTACAAATTCTCGGATTTCTATTGTTGTCTTCTCTAAAACATATGCTGCGTCAACATGGTGTTTGGAAGAAATGGCTATAATTGCTGAATGTCGTAGAGATTTGAAACAAATTGTTTTCCCTATCTTTTATGATATTGACCCATCTCATGTACGAAAACAGAGTGGGCAATACCAGGGGGCCTTCGTTTTGCACAGGAAGAAATTTAAACATGATCTCAATAGGGTTGTGAGATGGATGACAGCTATGACGAATTTAGCTAACTTAGCCGGTTGGGATGTCAGGAACAAGTAAGTCTTGTTTTACTTTTACAGAAGATTATTGTTTCCCTTTCTTGTTTTACATTATTTTGTATAATAATTGAATACCATTTCTTAAGGGTGAGGTTAACATGTGCCTTAAGGCATATGTTAAGATGTCAAAAGAAGTAAAGTAGTAAATTTTTAAAATAAAAGTTAATATGAAAAATGCTAGCATGTTATAAAAAAAAATAGCAATACATGACCTAGCACACATTTTTTTAACACACCCTCCTTTGTTACTATTTGTTTCTTAATTTCTCTAATTATTTAGAATTGAGTCTATGTCCCCTGCAAATAAGGATTAGTATTGAGTCTTTTGTAACAAAACTATCTAGTTATTATAAGGTAATTATCAATAATATTCAAAGTTATTAATTTTTCTTCTCCTTTTATCTAAAATCTCACAACTTTGAACAGTATGAAAACTTTCTGCTTGATTTCTTAGGTAATAATCTAGTGTTTTATTTCCCTCTCTTTCAGGCCAGAGTTTCAAGAGATTAAAAATATTGTTCAGGAGGTAATAAAAACATTGGGTCATAAATTTTCAGGATTTGCTGATGACCTTATTGGGATACAGCCTCGAGTAGAAGAATTAGAAAGCCTTTTGGATTTAAGCTCAGATGATGATAAATTTCGAGTTATAGGTATTTGGGGGATGTCTGGAATTGGAAAGACAACTCTCGCTTCTGTCTTGTATGATAAAATCTCCTCTCATTTTGACGCAAGTTGTTTTATCGAGAATGTAAGCAAAATTTATCAACATGGCGGTGCTACTGCTGTGAAGAAACAAATCCTTCAGCAAACCGTCAACGAAAAAAATCTAGAGACATGCAGCCCTTATGACATATCTGGAATTGTAAGTAAAAGACTATGCAACAGAAAGATCCTTGTAGTTCTTGACAATGTTGATCTACTACAGCAACTTAATGAATTGGCTATAAATCCTGCATTGCTTGGTAAAGGAAGTAGAATGGTAATTATAACCACGGATATGCATATTTTAAGTGTGTTTGGAGCACAGTTATCAGTCTCTCACAATGTGTATGAGGTTCCACTAATGAGTTACAATGATGCTCGCGAATTATTTTATATAAAAGCTTTCGAAAGTAAGGATCCCACAAGTGGATGTGAGAAGCTGATTCCAGAAGTACTAAAATATGCTCAAGGCCTTCCATTAGCAGTTCGAGCAATAGGTTCTTTCTTATGTACTCGAAATGCTAACCAATGGAGAGATGCCTTGTGTAGATTGAGGAATAACAACCCATTCAAGGAAATCATGAATGTGCTTCATGTAAGTTTTGAAGGATTACAATATGAGGAAAGAGAAATATTTCTACATATTGCTTGTTTCTTTAAGGGGGGGAAGGAAGACTATGTGAAGCGAATTCTAGATGCTTGTAACTTGCATCCTCTCATTGGAGTTCGAAGTTTGGTTGAGAAGTCACTCATAACTATTAGAAATCAAGAAATTAATATGCATGATATGTTGCAAGAATTGGGGAGGAATATTGTTCGAGAACAGTTTCCTATGGATTTTGGAATGTGGAGTAGATTGTGGCTTTATCACCATTTCTACCATGTTATGAGGCCAGAAATGGTAATACGATATATTTTAGCACCATTCAAAATAAAACTACTTTTCCCATCAAAGAAAGATATACACATGATTTTCTATTTCTAATTTAAATAAGTACAATTTATTCAAGCATTTTGATTTATTTTTTTTCCTTTTGTAACATGTTTATTCTTATTATTTTCAGGTAACAAACAAGGTTCAAGCCTTAATTCTAGATCCAAAAGAGGATATCTCTGACTATCCTCACTTGAGGGCTGAAGGATTGTCAACTATGAGGGAACTTAAAATTCTTATATTATATCATAACAAATTTCCAGGAGAACTCAATTTTCTTTCCAGCCACTTGCAGTTTCTTCAATGGTATGGTTACCCTTTTGATTCTTTGCCATCACATTTCGAGCCGCTCTATCTTGTTGAATTGAATATGCCTCATAGCAGCATCCAACTACTATGGGCTGGTCCAAAGGTATCTTATTGATGTCTTTTACTAGTATTTTCTCTTTATAATTTTTTTGATAAACAAATTTTCCTCTTTATAAATACTGTAATATTCGACTCACATATATTCACTCCGTCTAGTTTTAAAATAAGCACCAACCTCACCCAAGTTTTCATTTAATAGAGAGTAGAGGGATGGAAAAACAGATTGAATCGGCCTGCTTAGCCTGTTATTTTTTGCGGGGTGAGTTGAGATTTGAAATTCAATTATATTTTTGGATTTGATTCATTTACGTCGTAGCCATTTTAAATTTGGAATTCAATTATTTTTTTTGTTTCTCCATAAAGTGTGGAAGAAGATAAACCATAAATAAATTATTAAGGATTTTGGAAAAGATAAAGACCACCTAAACAATTTTTGACATGTCACAAATGGTTACAAGATAAACCTCAATCTACATTTAATGGAATGAATTTGAATAACCTTGCAAAAATAAATCTTTTCAAAGATAAAATATCAAAATGAGTTTTAATAAAAGATTAAAAGTAAATTTTAGACTGTTTGATTAAATGATAACTCAAATATGTTTATGGTGGCTTGGTTCTTGATGTATCAGGAGGACGTTTTAGGTCCTCGTCTTTCGATTTGGTTGTAAATCTTTAAACTTTTTTCCCTAGATTGTGCACTCCTTGTGCCAATCTAGCGTGTTAATATATATGGTTACTTAGTTGATTCAAAAAAAAAATCATTTATTGAACTATCGTTTACATAACAAGTGAAAAATTTGAGAATAAGTTCTATTAATGAAAGCACAACAATGTATGGTTTTCAAATTTGAACAAATTAACGTGCTTAACGGCTGGTTACTCATTATATCTATGCAGAATCTCCCGTTTTTGAAAAGGGTGGATCTGAGCAACTCAAAATGTCTTGTGGAGACTCCAAATTTTTCAGGGAGCCGAAGACTTGAGCGGATAGATCTTACAGGATGCACAAACCTATCGTACGTCCATCCATCCATTGGACTTCTGAAAAAACTTTCTTTCTTGAGTTTGGAAGGCTGCAGCAATTTGGTCAGGCTTGTTCTTGATGGTGACACTTCATTTAACTTATATTCTCTCAAAGTTCTGCATCTCTCTGGCTGCACAAAACTTGAAACCATACCAGATTTTACAAGGATCTCAAATCTTGAGTATCTTGATATTGATCAATGTAGGAGTTTATTAATGATTGATCAATCTATTGGAGATCTTACACAGCTTAAATTTTTGAGTTTAAGAGACTGCACAAATCTTCTCAGTATACCTGAAAACATTAATTCTATGGAATCTCTTGTAGCTCTAGATTTATGTGGCTGCTTAAAACTAGAGAATCTACCCTTGTTGAGATACTTACCAGTTTCTGCAAAAAATATTGATCACTGTGCTGGTAAACTCATAACCTCATACTATCTGAAATCTTTGATTTTTTTGGACCTAAGCTTTTGCAATCTAAGTTCAGTCCCTAATGATATTGGAGATTTAAGGCATTTAGAAAGGCTTAATCTTGAAGGAAACAACTTTGTTCACTTACCACCTTCAGTGGGGAGGCTTTCCAGTCTAGCATATTTAAACTTGGCGCATTGCAGCCAGCTTCAATCTTTACCTGAGCTCCAATTTTGTGCTACTTCTTCATCTGGGGGGAGATATTTTAAAATGATATCCGGATCTCATAATCATAGGTCAGGATTATATATTTTCAACTCTCCCCTCTTGGAACGGACAATGCCATTTGAGTTCTTGGTAAATTCGTGGCTGGAAAATTTATTAAAGGTGAACAATTTTCATTCCTTCCTTCCCTCGTCCACTTTGTCTCAAGTTCTGATATGTTTTGTATATTTTTTTTAACTCTGGTAACAGAATCCTTGTCATTTCCGGTGTGGCTTTGACATTGTTGTACCGGGGCACACATTTCCATGGAAGTTTCAGCATCGATATTGGGGAGGTCAAAGAGTAAGGATAGAAGACAATACAAATGAGCTTGGCAATTGGCTTGGCATTGCCTTTGGTGTGAAGATAGATAGTTCTTCATCTTGTTCATATTTCTCGCCACGTTCTCTTTATCTTTCTTTTGAAAGTGAACAAACAGAAGAAACCTTTGATATACCAATTCAGTTAGAATTAAGCAATAATGTTGATGACTCATATGCTTCACATATCTGGCTAATCTATATATCTAGGCCCCATTGCCATTTCATGAGAACAGGAGCATATATCTCATTTAAAGCTTCCTCTGGTCTGGAGTTTTCACAATGGGGATTAGACATGGTATTCGAGAATGATATCTATGGTCGGATGAGGAGAGATAAGGATATATGCTCATATAGAAACAATCTTAGCGTGGTACTTGTAGATAAAAGTAGCAGCAGCAGCAGCAGTCCTAAAAGCCAGCATCCTTATGATTGGGGTGTTGTCGAGAAAGAGGAAAAGGCCAAAATTCAGCTGCGTTATAATTGGCATGTTACCGAGGAACATGAAAACGAGCTAAGAGATTTGAATGTGTCACAAAATCAGCTCTCGGATATGGGCCTACACATAGCTGATGATTATCTTTTATTGCATTAGAAAAACCTCTTCAATGGTTTATTTTGTTTATTTTTGCCACTTCCTATAGGCGTAAACAAGTAATTAAGTAGATACCATATTGCAGATTAAGTTGGCATCACTAGGATGAAGACAACTTGTATTTGTACCGAGGACAAAAAGTTGTCCTGTGGTTTAGTGGGGGACAAGAAAATCTATTTTTGTCCAGTCCTTTGACCTCTAGTTTGTCCAATCTCATATACAATTTTAAAATCAAACACAGTACAGCTGAAGTTGAGACCCATGTTTGTATTATGAGTGGAGATGGGATCCGAGGGATTGTATATCCCGTGGTTAGCGGTTGGTTTTGAGTTGCTTTTGGGGGAGGTCTTTGGTTTGGTATGGGGCAGTGCGGTGGTGTTTGGGTTTTTTGCCTTTGTTAATTTTTCTTCTGATTTGTGACATTTGTATCTTGTTTGCCTTTCGCCTCTCTTGTACCTCTTGTTTTTTAGTTGTGTTTGTAATAAAATTTGTCATTAAAAAAAAAAAAATATAGCTGAAGTTGTCCTGTTTAATTCCTTATTTTTTAGCAGATCAAACATGTTAATATTTACATCTATATATTAATAAAAAAAAATACGATAAAAAATAAGATACTGAATAAATAGTGTTATTAATTCAAAATAGATGTTATATATTGAAACTAAGGGAGTAGTAGATAAAATATAGTAGTATCAAATACTTATTTGGATTGAGACTTAAAGTACAATTTTATTAAAAAAGTGTAAAATTTTGGAAGAAACTAAGAGGCATTAGAGCTGGCATGGAGAGTAGTTGAGTACTACCAATCTACTCACTTTATACCAAAGTAAAACAACTATTACCTGTCTGTCTTCTTCATCATCATTTCCTAGTAAAAATGGCAAAAAGAGGAAAGCTACTCAGGTTTGCATGTGGAACCCACATTCTTCAATTTCCTTTCGTTTTCGTATGCTTCTTCAACGAACCCACTGAATGAATGCGTCTTTCTTTTCTTCTTTCTCATAAACCCATTCATCCTTTCAGATTACTCATAACCCTTCTTCTCGTGGTGCTTGTGCCGTGAAATTTTTAGGACAGAAGATGGATTCACACTCTAAATTTTCAGGTAATATTATTAGTAATTACTAGTTAACTTTATATACCATACCATACCATACCATGAGGTTTTGTTTTGCCCATTATTTTTCCAACACCAGCTTAATCTGATTCGAGGGTCAGTTCTGACATCAAGCGGTGTTAGTCCTCTCTTGAATGCATCATGAGGCAAATCATGCTTTCACAATCAATATCTAAGGCTATGTTTAACTTTTGTAATTTTTTCTATTTTCATTTTCTGAAATAAGTGTTAATTTTACTTGTTAACAAGGAGCTAAATTGACTCTCAAAATGAACAATTACTGTGTGCATTTATTTTTTGGAAATAATGAAAATGAAAAATAACTGTTTTCATTATTTCATCAATAGTTTTCGAGAAATGCACATCTCGCTTGCATTTCATCTCGTCTCCATCAATGATTCACTTCAAGTGTCTCACATATTCTAATTAGCCAGTTAAAATGAACACTTATATTAGGAAATGAAAATAGTAAATATTTTCACTAAGTAATTAGGATCCCATAATTGACCAAGACATTAAGCTCAAGTGGTTAATCAGCTCCACCAAAGGACACATTTCGGGAGAATCTGAATTACTACAACCCCTTCCCGTAGGAACCAGACTCTAGATTACTAGAGCCCCTTCCCCTAAGAACCAAAGGATAAATACCAAAAATAAAATAGAAATTAGGATTCAATAGTTTAGTAAACCTTTTATTTGTTCTCTAAACTATCACTCTCTTTTATCGGGTCCTCGGACTATAGAAATGTACTGCCTCCATACCAAAATATAAGTCATTTTGAGAAAAAAATTTGTATCAAAATATAAGTCACTTTACAATATCAATTATTAGAATTTGGAAGGCCTATACTCAACCACAAAAACTACCTTAAGAGTTGAGGTTTGCACTATGTTTATAAAGGCTATCTATGCATATCTCTAGCCAATGTGAGACTTCTAACACACCCCATCACGTCTAGGTCTGAACAAGCTGGAACGTGAAACCAACAACAACGAGTGTACAACAAATGGGTCTAGGATAGACTCTGATACCATATTAGAATTTAGAAGACCTATACTCAACCACAAAAGCTAGTTTAAGAGTTGAACATTATTTGTACTATGTTTATAAAAGCTATCTATGTCATATCATATCTCTAGTCAATGTGGGACATCTAACACCAACGAAACATTTAATGTTATTTTTTTTATTACATCCTTAACTATTTATTACTCTCTCTTCTTTTACTTCTTCAATCTATCTTTTACATACCACTAATGAAGGACAATTTTGTAAACTAACTCATAACTTCTCTTTTCTATACAACATTGATTACGTTTCTTAATTTATGTAATATGGTCAAAACAACTTATATTTTGGTGGGTAGGGAGTAATAAATAGTCCCTAAACTATTCTCAATCTACTTGGTATTAATCCTTGTATTGTCACTTTTTCTCCCATTTTCAAAGTAAATGAGAACAAAATTGATGAATTGAGAATAGCTTAAGAACTATACCTAGTAGGAGAGAGAGTGATAACTTAGAGTCTAAATTGAATGTTTACTTTTATTCTTATTATTATTTGATATTTGATTTGTTGAGATGCATTTTCACCTCATATACAACAGGAGTAACAAACACGTTGCTCTCATGGAGGTCTTTGCTCTTGCAACCATTTAGGACTCTGTTAGGCCGTTTTTCGTTTTCCAATTTTGCCCAGGGAGGTACAGCTTCTTTCAGTCCTTCCGTTGATTCCAATCGCTCCCATAGCTATAACTATAGCTATAGATATGATGTATTTATCAGTTTTAGAGGCGCTGACACCCGTAACACATTTGTTGATCATCTATATGCTCATCTAACAAGAAAGGGTATTTTCACCTTCATGGATGATAAAAGGCTTGAGAAAGGGGAATCCCTTTCGCCGCAGCTTCTACAAGCAATTAAAAATTCTCGGATTTCTATTGTTGTCTTCTCTAAAAAATATGCTGAGTCAACATGGTGTTTGGAAGAAATGGCTACTATTGCTGAATGTCGTAAAGATCTGAAACAAATTGTTTTCCCTATTTTTTATGATATCGATCCATCTCATGTACGAAAACAGAGCGGGGTGTACGAGAATGCCTTTGTTTTACACAAGAAGAAATTCCAACATTATCCATATAAGGTTGATAGATGGACAAGAGCTATGGTCGATTTAACTGAAGTAGTTGGTTGGGATGTTAGGAACAAGTAAGTGTTAAGTCTATTCTCTTAGTTGTTTTACATTCTAGACATTTCAATTGAGTTTTCTTGTGCAGCAAGCTACTTTGCAGATCAAGCCTTTTTATTTTCTTCAACATAACTTTCTGCTTGTTTTCTTAGGTAATAATTTAGTGTTTTATTTCCCTTTCTCTTTCAGGCCAGAATTTCGAGAGATTAAAAATATTGTTCAGGAAGTAATAGAAATATTGGGCCATAAATTCTCAGGGTTTGCTGATGACCTTATTGGGATACAACCTCGAGTAGAGGAATTAGAAAGCCTACTTAAGTTAAACTTAAAGGATGATGAATTTCGAGCAATAGGTATTTGGGGGATGGCTGGAATCGGAAAGACAACTCTTGCTTCCGTCTTGTATGATAGAGTCTCCTATCAGTTTGATGCAAGCTGTTTTATTGAGAATGTAAGCAAAATTTATAAAGACGGTGGTGCTACTGCTGTAAAGAAACAAATCCTTCGGCAAACCATGGATGAAAAAAACCTAGAGACATACAGCCCTTCTGAAATATCTGGAATTGTACATAAAAGACTTTGCAAGAGAAAGTTTCTCGTAGTTCTTGACAATGTTGATCTATTAGAGCAGGTGGAAGAGTTGGCTATAAATCCTGAGTTGCTTGGTAAAGGAAGTAGAATGATCATTACAACCAGGGATATGCATATTCTAAGAGTGTTTGGAGCACAGTTATCGGTATCTCACGATACATGCGTGTCGTACGATGTGTATGAGGTTCCACTATTGAATAGGAATGATGCTCACGAACTTTTCTATAGAAAAGCTTTCAAAAGTGAGGATCCCTCAAGCGGATGTGTGAAGCTAACTCCTGAGGTTCTAAAATATGCTCAAGGTCTTCCATTAGCAGTTCGAGTAGTGGGTTCTTTCTTGTGTACTCGGAATGCTAATCAATGGCAAGATGCCTTGTATAGATTGAGGAATAATCCAGACAACAAAGTGATGAATGTGCTTCAGGTAAGTTTTGATGGATTGCATTCAGAGGAAAAAGAAATATTTCTGCATATTGCTTGTTTCTTTAAAGGGGAGAAGGAAGATTATGTGAAGCGAATACTCAATGCTTGTGGGTTGCACCCGCTAATGGGAATTCAAAGTTTGATTGAGAGGTCACTCATAACTATTAGAAATCAAGAAATTCTTATGCATGAAATGTTGCAAGAATTGGGGAAGAAAATTGTTCGGCAACAGTTTCCTTTTCAACCTGGATCGTGGAGTAGATTGTGGCTTTATGAGGATTTCTACTCTGTCATGATGACAGAAACGGTAACAAGATACCTTTTAAAAATTAAAACTTCTTTTCCCATTAGATTAAATTTGAGAAAAAGTAAAATGCACTAACAGTGTAAAATTATTTTACATTGTCAACCAATAGCAACCATGTATTCCGTCACGTCACCCCACTTCACCCTACTTTCTTGATATGACATGACAAGTGCATATTCTTTAAACTCATTAAATTTATTTAAGCAGTTTGATTTTTTTCTACCTTTTGTAACATTTATTCTTAATATTTTCAGGGAACAAACAATGTTAATGCCATAATCCTAGACCAAAAAGTGCATATATCTGAATATCCTCAGTTGAGGGCTGAAGCATTGTCAATAATGAGGGGACTTAAAATTCTTATATTATATCATACAACTTTTTCAGGAAATCTCAACTTCCTTTCTAATAGATTGCTGTATCTTGAGTGGTATGGTTACCCTTTTGCTTCTTTGCCAATAAACTTTGAGCCTTATTGTCTTGTTGAATTGAACATGCCTTGTAGCAGCATCCAACGACTATGGGACGGTCACAAGGTATTGTAATAAAGTCTTTCTTTCTCTCTTTTTAGTTAAAGTAGTGTTAGAAATAATATAAAACCATTGATGTGGCCTTTCCTAACAGCTTAAGCTTTTGGGATAATCGGTCATCTGACATGGTATCAGAGCCTCTATGACTAAGGCATCTAGAGTTCGATCCCCGCTCCCCTCACTTTCTAATTAAAAAGTGGAATTTAAGCATATAGTAGGTGGGCCTATGCATTATCCAAGCTTCAAGCCCAATGGGCTCTTGCTTGAGGGGGCGTGTTAGAAATAATATAAAACCATTGATGTGGCCTTTCCTAACAGCTTAAGCTTTTGGGATAATCGGTCATCTGACAAGTAGTATAATTTAACAACATGATTTATTGTAGATTACATATTTCTGAAAAAAAAAGAAGTATATTTTGGGACTTTACATGGTAATTTTCATCTTTTAAGGATCGATGATTTATCTATCAAGAACTAATTTGCATCTTTATTTCATGAAAAGGTTGATGCATACTACAATATTATTCTCAATTATGTATTGATAAGTTATTAAATGGTTTTACTTTTGATGGAATTATCATGTTCACACTCTTCAATTTTGTTTCAATGCATTGTTAAGTTACAATATAAAAAACTCTATACTAACAGCTAATTAGAATTAAAACTATTTGAAAGTCGCATTAATGAAACTTACATTAAATCTTTCTGAATATATAAAAGATTTGAAAATTGTATTAAAATAATGTTATGCTTCATGATAGGAAAATAATATATCGCCATGATCTTGTTTGTCTGAGTTTTTTTAGAATGAGTTGTATGAATGATCTCAAGCACTGTAATTCTTCCAACTATACCTTTGAATATCTGACAGCTTCTCATTCAGTTCTACCCAAATTTGTTCCCCAAATGCTTTCTTTATCTATATTTTTGGTAACAAAATTCCCAATTATATGATTATTTAGCCTTATTTTACAATGTCATGTTTTTATATCAATGATGAGTTTTATATTTATTTGTTGTCAATTTCATATAATAAAATTGGAATGCATGTTTGAATACAAGATGCTAACACTTGGTTGGTTGCTCATTCTGTCTTCGTAGGATCTCCCTTGTTTGAAAAGGGTGGATCTGAGCAACTCCAAATATCTTGCGGAGACTCCAAATTTTGCCGGAAGCCGAAGACTTGAGCGGCTAGATTTTACAGGATGCATAAACCTATCATATGTCCATCCGTCTATTGGACTTCTGGAAAAACTTGCTTTCTTGAGCTTGGAAGGCTGCACCAGTTTGGTCAGGCTAGTTCTTGATGGTACCACCACATTTAACTTATATTCTCTCAAGGTTCTACACCTCTCTGGCTGCACAAAACTTGAAACCATACATGGTTTTACCGCAGTCTCAAATCTTGAGTATCTCGATATTGATCAATGTGCGAGTTTATCAATGATTGATCATTCTATTGGGGATCTTGTACAACTTAAATTCTTGAGTTTAAGAGACTGCACGAATCTTGTCAGTATACCCCAAAGCATTAACTCTATGCCTTCTCTTGTAACTGTAGATTTATGTGGCTGCTTAAAACTAAAGAATCTACCCTTGCTGACAAACATTTCAATGTCTGAAGAAACTAGTGACACCATATTTGCGTCTGCAGAAAATTTTGATCCCTCTTATGATGAACTCATATCTTCTTACTATCTCAATTCTTTGATTTTTTTGGACCTAAGCTTTTGCAATCTAGGTACAGTCCCTGATGCTATTGGTGAGTTAAGGCATTTAGAAAGGCTAAATCTTGAAGGAAACAACTTTGTTTCCCTACCACCTTCAATGGGGAGGCTTTCCAGTCTAGCATATTTGAACTTGGCGCATTGCAGCAGGCTTCAATCTTTGCCTGAGCTCCAATCGTGTGCTACTTCTTCATCTGGGGGAAGGTATTTCAAAATGGTATCTGGATCTCATAATCATAGGTCCGGATTATATATTTTCAACTGTCCCCTCTTGGAGATCACAGAAGATTGTAACTTGGCACTTTCGTGGATGATGAAATTACTTGAGGTGCGCACTTCCCACTGCTTCTCCTTTCCTAGTCCTCTTTTTCTCTAGTTCTGATATATTTGTTTTTTTAAATATCTGGCACCAGAATCCTTGCCATTTCCGGTGTGGCCTTGACATTGTTATTCCTGGGTACACCGTTCCACGGTGGTTTTATCGTCAATTTACAGAAAATTCAATACTACAGATAAAAGACTATATGACTGAGTTTGACAATTGGCTTGGCTTTGCCTTTTGTGTGGCATTTGTGGAAAACTGTCGTCCGACAACTTCTAGTTCTTCACATTATTCATTTTCATCACAGCTGCCATATCCTCTTTATCTTTCTTTTGAAAGTGAACAAATGGAAGAAACCTTCGATATGCCGCTTCGGTTAGACCTGAACAAGGCTTATGGTTCACATACAGAACATCTCTGGCTAATCTATATCTCTAGGCCCCACTGCCATTTTGTCACAACAGGAGCAACGGTGACATTCAAAGCTCACCCAGATGTGAAGTTGAAAACTTGGGGATTACGCATGGTATTTGAGCATGATATCTCTAGCTCATTCGAGTTAGGGACAGATGAGGTTCATCAACAAGGCTATATTCACTTGAATCATATACATGAAAGCAGCAGCAGCAGCAAGAGTCCTGAAGTCCAGCTTCCTTATAATTGGTATGTTACGGAGGAAGAGGAAAAGTCTAAAATTCAGCTTCGTTATAATTGGCATGTTACTGAGGAAGAGGAAATCGAGAGTAGTGAAGTGAATGTGAAAGAGAATCATCTCTCGAATATGGGCCTTACCACATAGCTGATGATTATCATGATTTGCATTGAAAAAATCTCTTCAATGATTTTTGTTTATTTCTGCCTCTTCCTATACACATGAAAAAGTAATTAAATAATTGAGGGCATAACAAGGATTAAGTAGGTATCACAAGGATTAGGAATGCATTTGCCTAATTAGTTATATTGTGATGTTGCCATTTCCAGTTGTCATATATTCATCTCTTCCAATTAGACACCTACATTGAGTTGATCTCATACATCAACACTAGATTTGTTGATGTTTCTGTAACCTCTATATTAATTTTGACTGGAAAGTAAGAACATAAGTTGCACTATTTCCATCTATATATATATATATTCATTTCTTCCAATCAAGGAAGTCGTCTGCACCAAGTTGCACTATTTCCTTTCGCGCCAAAAATAAATAATATTATTTTGTCGGGCGGGCTACCTTGAGCCTAGCACTTCTGTAGGTTATAATTAATAGATATTTGTTTTATTTTTTGTATGCATTACATGCTATTTTGAACAACTCGTGGATTCTTTCTATTGCTGAAATGCAACTAAAAATTCAAACAAGCTGTTTTCCTGTTTTTTATGATGTGGATCCATCTTTTCACACTGAGAAATTCATACACGAATCAGACAAAGTTTATTGATGGAAGAAATCTATGACATTGGATTTGAGGCAAGAGAAAAGTAAAATCCAGTCATCAAATTATACACAATTTATTCCCGTAACTTTGATGATAATTTAGTTTGGTGTTATTGTTTTTCGACTTTCTTGCAGGCCAGAATATGCAGACTGTAGAGATTTAAAAAAGAGGTTCAGGCAGTGATAAAAGCATTGGCTCATAAGTTCTCAACCCTTTTGAACAAAGAGGCTAAAGGCGGTTACACCTGAAGAAGCTTCGTCCGGAAAGAGTCCAACATGAGTCATTTAAATAATATAATATCCTATCTTCTATAGACCAATTTATCAACTAAAAAAACTCTCTAAAAGAAAAGGTAAACTTCCCTATTTCTCCCAACCTCACGTTGTCCCTACCACATGTTAAGGATTGCAGTACGTAGGAGCCAACTCTAACCAACTTGCATAATATTTTAAGTTTGTGTTTTGAAAAATTCTCAAAAACAATTAATCTTGCAATGAGGTTTGTATGTGGAGCCCACACAGATTGTTGACTTTCCTTCTTACAATCTGCAATTCATCTTCTTTCAACATAGTGGCATGAAATTCTTCTTTCTTGTCGGTGCAGAAAATATTTGAAGTGAGTGAGGGTAAGCTCCAACTATTTCAGTCAATATGGATTCAAACTCAAAACTTTCAGGTAACATATACCATGAACTTTTGCTTCATTCAGATACTGCTTCCATTATCAAAATATATTAATTCTCACATGATTACTTTTATATTTATTGTTATTATTGTTGTTGCAATTTCAATTCGTATCATAGATGTGTTAAACTCATGGAGGACCTTTCTTCTGCAACCGTTTCGTGCCTTGCTGAGTCGTTTGCCTTTTTCTGGATTGAGTCAAGGTTCCAATTCCCTCATGGATTATGATCACAATGGTTTTCAGGATCATATCTACAAATACGACGTGTTCATCAGTTTTAGAGGTGTTGACACCCGCAACAGTTTTGTTGATCATCTTTATGCTAATTTAACTAGCAAGGGTATTTTTGTCTTCAAGGATGATAAAAGGCTTCAGAAAGGAGAATCCCTTTCACCGCAACTTCTTCAAGCAATTAGAAAGTCACGGATTTCTATTGTTGTCTTCTCTAAAAGATATGCCGAATCAGTGTGGTGTTTGGAAGAGATGGCTGAAATTGCATTTCTTAGTAAATATTTCAAACGAACTGTTTTCCCTATTTTTTATGATGTCGATCCATCTCATGTACGAAAACAAAGTGGGGTATACCAGAATGACTTTGTTTTACACAAGAAGAAATTCAAACGTGATTCATATAAGGTTGATAGATGGATGCATGCTATGGCTGATTTAGCCCAATTAGTAGGTTGGGATGTTAGGAACAAGTAAGTGTTGAGGTTATTTTTCTTCTTCTTGCTTTACAATCTTGACATGAATTTGTTGTGTTTGAGTTTTCAATGTGCTAACAATCTATTTTACAATTCAAGCATGTTTTTTTTTGAAGAAGCTAAATTAAGGGAATCGAGCATGAGACCTCGAGGAGGAGCACACTCCCAGGTCTCAAGCACAATTCAAGCATGTTTATTTTTAGTTTTTTTGTCCATGGGAATTAAATTGCTCAGTATTATCTAGAGTTTAATTGATACGCACCGTCAGTGCAAATTAATTTTACAAAGACATCCAATAAGAGTGTTTTAAATCTCTGTCATATCAAGAAAGTGGTTGATGTGGCAGAATACATGGTTGCTATTGGTTGACAATGTAAAATAATTTTACACTGTAAGTGCATATTCCTTTTTCTCTATTATCTATTATAAATAGAAGTTATTGATTCCTTTCATCGTCATAATATTTTTCTTAAGATCTATTTACATGTCCAAGCATGCATAAATAAATTAATCCTTATTATATTCGTTCTAACATAACTTTCTGTTTGTTTTCTTAGGCAATGGTGTAGGTTTTTATTTCCCTTTTTCTTTCTTTCAGGCCAGAGTTTCGAGAAATCCAAATTATTGTTCAGGAGGTGATAAAAACACTAGGTCATAAATTCTCAGGGTTTGCGGATGACCTTATTGGGATACAACCTCGAGTTGAGGCAGTTGAAAGTCTTTTGAAATTAAGCTTAGAGCATGATGAATTTCGAGTTGTAGGTATTTTGGGGATGGCTGGAATTGGAAAGACAACTATTGCATCTGTCTTGTATGATAGAATATCCTGTCAGTTTGATGCAAGCTGTTTTATTGAGAATGTAAGCAAAATCTATAGAGATGGTGGTGCTATTGCTATACAGAAACAAATCCTTCGGCAAACCATAGATGAAATAAATCTAGAGACATACAGCCCTTCTGAAATATCTGGAATTTTATGTAAAAGAATGTGCAACAAAAAGTTTCTTGTAATTCTTGATAATGTTGATATATTAGAGCAAGTGGAAGAATTGTCTATAAACCCCAGATTGCTTGGTACAGGAAGTAGAATGATCATTACAACTAGGAATGCGCATATTCTAAGAGTGTATGAAGAACAATTATCTTTATCTCACGACAGATGCGTGCCATATGAGGTTCCACTATTGAATAACGATGATGCTCACGAACTTTTTTATAGAAAAGCTTTCAAAAGCAAGGATCCCACTAGAGAATGTGTGAATCTGACTACTGAGGTACTAAAATATGCTCAAGGTCTTCCATTAGCAGTTCGAGTTGTGGGTTCTTTGTTGTGTACTCGAAATGTTAACCAGTGGAGAGATGCCTTGTATAGATTGAGAAATGATCCAGATAACAAAGTTATGGATGTGCTTCAAGTAAGTCTTGAGGGATTACATTCAAAGGACAAAGAAATATTTCTGCATATTGCTTGTTTCTTTAAAGGGGAGAAGGAAGATTATGTGAAGCGAATTCTAGATGCTTGTGGGTTGCATCCGCACTTTGGAATTCAAAGTTTGATTGAGTGGTCACTCATAACTATTAGAAATCAAGAAATTCATATGCATGAAATGTTACAAGAATTGGGGAAGAAAATTGTTCGACAACAGTTTCCTGATGAACCAGGATCGTGGAGTAGATTGTGGCTTTATGATGATTTCTACAATGCCATGATTACAGAAACGGTAAAAGATATCTTTCAAAAAATTAAAACCTCTTTAGATGGTTTAAAATTTTACAATAAAATATAGATATAATGATAATATTTTTATTTTTAATTTTTTAACATGTTTATCCTTAATTTTTTTTAGGGAACAGAAAAGGTTAAAGCCATAATTCTAGACCAGAAAGAGCATATCTCTGACCATCCTCCATTGAGGGCTGAAGCATTGTCATTAATGAAGGGACTTAAAATTCTTATACTATACCATAAGTATTTTTCAGGAAGTCTCAATTTTCTTCCGAACAGTTTGAAGTATCTTTTGTGGTATGGTTACCCTTTTGCTTCTTTGCCATTAAACTTTGAGCCGTTTCTCCTTGTTGAATTGAATATGCCTTGTAGCAGCATCCAACGACTATGGGACGGTCGCAAGGTATTGTAATGATGTCTTTCATGCTCTCTTTTTAGTTAAAAAATAGGCTTAAAAGCAGTTTTATACTCCCAAGTTTCACAATTGCTTGATTTTGACTTAAATGCTTGAGTGGTGAGTTTTTTCGTTTCACGGTATAAGTAGCATTCATGATTTAAAATTGATGTACGTTATAATTTTTGGAAATATGAGCTAATGATAATTTTTATTTATTGTCTACATATCATATGTACCACATCCATGAAATTGAAGTGAATCTTCAATGTAGTTGTAAAATGATATTCAAGTTTAAATATCAAATGCTAACAGTTGGTTGCTTGTTTGGTCTTCGCAGAATCTCCCTTTTTTGAAAAGGGTGGATCTGAGTAACTCTAAATATCTTCTTGAGTCTCCAAATTTTGATGGAATCCGAAGCCTTGAGCGGCTTGATTTTACAGGATGCATAAACCTATCGTATGTCCATCCGTCCATTGGGCTTCTGGAAAGACTTTCTTTCTTGAGTTTGGAAGGCTGCAGCAGTTTGGTCAGATTCTCTCGAAGTTCTGCATTTACCTTATATTCTCTCGAAGTTCTGCATCTCTCTGGCTGCACAAAACTTGAAACCATACCAGATTTTACAGGGTTCTCAAATCTTGAATATCTTGATATTGATCAATGTGCGAGTTTATCAATGATTGATCATTCTATTGGGGATCTTACACAACTTAAATTCTTAAGTTTAAGAGACTGCACGAATCTTGTCAGTATACCCGAAAGCATTAATTCTATGACTTCTCTTGTAACTCTAGATTTATGTGGCTGCGTAAAACTAGAGAATCTACCCTTGCAAAGTAATGATGTCATGTTTGCTTCTGCACAAAAATTTAATATCTCTATTGAATTTTCTAGTTACCATCTGAATTTTTTGAATTTTTTGGACCTAAGCTTTTGCAATCTAAGTACAGTCCCTGATGCTATTGGAGAGTTAGGGCATTTAGAAAGGCTTAATCTTGAAGGAAACAACTTTGTTTCCCTACCGTCTTCAATAGGGATGCTTTCCAGTCTAGCGTATTTAAACTTGGCGCATTGCAGCAAGCTTCAATCTTTGCCTGAGCTCAGATTATGTGCTACTTCTACATCTGGAGGAAGTTATTTCAAAATGATTTCCGGATCTCATAATCATAGGTCAGGATTATATATTTTCAACTGCCCCTTCTTGGAGATCACAGCAGGTGGTTATAATAACTTGGCACTTTTGTGGCTGTTGAAATTAGCTAAGGTGCGCATTTTACATTGTTTACCCTGTCCCCTGTCGCTCATCCTCGTTTTCTTTAGTTCTAATTTTTTTTTTTAATATCTGCTACCAGAATCCTTGCCATTTCCGGTGTGGCTATGACATTGTGGTTCCAGGGCACACAATTCCACGGTGGTTTTGTCATCAATTTTCTGACATTTCACGAATAAGGATAACAAGCTATATGACTGAGTTTACCAATTGGCTTGGCTTTGCCTTTTGTGTGGCATTTGTGGAAAACTGTCGTCCTACAACTTCTAGTTCATCACAGCTGCCATATCATCTTTATCTTTCTTTTGAAAGTGAAGAAATGGAAGAAACCTTCGATATGCCGCTTCGATTAGACCTGAACAAGGCTGATGGTTCAAATACAGAACATCTCTGGCTAATCTATATCTCTAGGCCACACTGCCATTTTGTCACAACAGGAGCAACCATGACATTCAAAGCTCACCCAGATGTGAAGTTGAAATCTTGGGGATTACGCATGGTATTAGAGCATAATATCTCTAGGTCATTCGAGTTAGGGACAGATGATGAGGATGAGGTTCATCAGCAAGGCTATTTTCACTTGAATCATGTACATGAAAGCAGCAGCAGCAACAAGAGTCCCGAAGTCCAGCTTCCTTATAATTGGCATGTTACCGAGAAAGAGGAAAAGTCTAAAATTCAGCTTCGTTATAATTGGCATGTTACTGAGGAAGAGGAAATCGAGAGTAGTGAAGTGAATGTGAAACAAAATCATCTTTCGAATATCGGCCTTACCACATAGCTGATGATGATTATCATGAATAGTTATTTGCATTAAAAATACTTCTTCAATGATTTTTGATTATTTCTGCCTCTTCCTATATGCATGTAAAAGTAACTAAATAATTGAGGACATAACATTGTAGATTAACTAGGCATCACAAGGATTAGGAATGCATTAGCCTAATTATTGATATTCTGGTGTTGCTTGCCTGTTGTACATATATCCATCTCTTCCAATTAGCCACCTACATATAATTTATCTCATTTTGAACACAAGATTTGTCAATGTTTCTGTGACCTCGATTTTTGTTTTGTTTTGAAGAAGCTAAATTAGCTCACCCAAATTGATACTGGAGAGAATCGAACTTGAGACCTCGAGGAGGAGCACACTCCCAGGATCCAAGCCAATACCACCAGACCAACCCAAGTGGGTTTCTGTGACCTTGATTAATTTTGAATGAAAAGTAAGAACATAAGATATACAATCAATTGATTATGTGTTGTTACCCTTCAACAACTGTTATTGCAAGTAAAACAATATTATCTCTCTTAATAATTAAATGTATTTTTGGTCCCTATAAATTTATAAGTTTTTTGTATGAGTCTTTCTACAATTTTTCTTCAACTTTTAGTCCCTATAAATATTTTATGGGTTAATTAGGTTTTACCCCCTTGTAATATACACCAAAATTGTTTTACCCCCTGTAAAATTTTTTTGTTGTTTTACCCCCCTGTAATATCAGATTTTGTGTTTTACCCCCCTGGACTCAAGTCAACCATACTATAACCGCCGCTAAAAAAACCGCCGCAAATAAAACCGCTGCAAAATATAATTTAGCGAGGGTTTTAACCGCCGCAAAATATGAATTTGCGACGCAAAAAACTGCCGCAAAATAAAAATTTTAGCGGCGGTTTTGAACCGCTGCAAAACAAAACTGCCGCAAATTATATTATGGTTGACTGAGTCCGGGGGGTAAAGCACAAAATCTGATATTACAGGGGGGTAAAGCAACAAAATTTTTTTACAGGAGAGTAAAGCAATTTTAGTGTATATTATAGGGGGGTAAAAGCTAATTAATCCATATTTTATTTACCACTTTTGGTCTCCATTTTTAATGCAATTCTTGTGTAACCTTTGTATTTTTTAATGAAATTGTGCAAAAATGTTAAAATATAATGAAAATATTTTCCCAAAAAAATTGGAGTTTTTTTAACAAAACTTAAATTAAATATGAATTTGTAACCATAAAAATATAAAATTCATATTTAATTTATGTTTTGTTTAAAAAATTTTTTTTTTTTGAGATGTTATTATAATTTTATAAAATTTTACAAACTTTTGTTCAAAACATAAGAGTTTATTTAAAAAGAGAGACCATAAAAGAAGATGAAAGATTTGGGACTAAAAGTCGAAGAAATTTTTTAAAGAGAATATTTTTTTTAAAATTAAAAAACAACGTATATTTTGTGGCTGATGTAGTACTTGAAAGTTGACCAAACACATGTTGACTTTGCTTCTTACAATCTGCAATGTATTAACTCATCTTCCTTCAACCTATGAATCTAATGAGTTTTCTTTCTTGCTCAGAATAGTGGTGAGACTTTGGCTTTGATCGAGGGTAGGTGTGTTAAAAAATACAGATAACTGAACCATATTGGAAATTGAATTGCATTGAACCATATTTTAAACGGAACCATTGAGGCGGGGTGGCTGTGCAGCAAATATTTGAAGTGAGTGAGTGTATGCTCCAACTGTTTAAGACAAGATCAACTTATTTACTTATTATTTCGTTTATGAATATTCTTCTTATTGTTGCATTTTCAATTTGTATGATAGATGCGTTAGTATCATGGAGAACCTTTCTCTTGAAACCGTTTCGTGCACTGTTGAGTCGTTTGCCGTTTTCTGGTTTGAGGCAAGGATACAATTCCCCCATGGATGGTGTTTACTATGGAAACCATAAATACGACGTGTTCATCAGTTTTAGAGGTGTTGACACCCGCAACACTTTTGTTGATCATCTTTATGCTAATTTAACTAGAAAGGGTATTTCTGTCTTCAAGGATGATAGAACTCTTGAGAAAGGAGAGTTCATTTCGGACCAACTTCTACAAGCAATTGAAAACTCACGGATTTCTATTGTTGTCTTCTCTAAAAGATATGCCGAATCGAGGTGGTGTTTGGAAGAGATGGCTACTATTGCTTATTGTCGTAAATATTGCAAGCAAACAGTTTTCCCTGTTTTTTATGATGTCGATCCATCTCATGTACGAAAGCAGAGTGGGGTATACCAGAATGACTTTGTTTTACACAAGAAGAAATTCAAACGTTATCCATATACGGTTGATAGATGGATGCATGCTATGGCTGATTTAGGTGAATTAGTTGGTTGGGATGTTAGGAACAAGTAAGTGTTGAGGTTTTTTTCCTTCTTGTCTTACAATCTTGACATGAATTTGTTGTGCTTGACTGAGTTTTCAATGTGCTAGCAATCTATATTACAAATCAAGCATGTTTTTTTTGGTCCATGTGAATTAAATTGCACAATATTACTATCTATTATCAATAGAAATTATTGATTCATTTCTTTTGTTTTGCTACATCGAAAAGATAAACTGCTCCCGCCAGAAATTGATCCCCCTACCCAACCCATATGTCCCTCAGCTGATACCACTTGAGCTATCCTATGGGGACAAATATTGATTCATTTCATCATCATAATATTATTCTTAAGATCTATTTACATTTTACATGTCGAAGCATGTATAAATAAATTAATCCTTATTATGTTCTGTCATGAATATCGAGGCCTAACTCATCCTTACAAAACCGGCTTTGTAAGGATGAGTTAGGCCTCGAATGATACTCATGACATGGTATCAGAGCCTATCGGGTCTATCATTGGGCTTCCTACATCGTTCACGCGTCAGGCTCAATGGGCAGGGCTGAAGCATGAGGGGGTGTGTTAGAGGTCAACACTCGGTGGGATTTAGTCCCACATCAGATAGATAGGATTCTAGATAAGAGTTTTTAAAGAGGAGGCACTGCTCACCTTACAAGCCATTTTTGTACGGATGAGTTAGGCCCTCGACATTCATGACATGTTTGTCATAATATAACTTTCTGTTTGTTTTTTTAGGTAATGATGTAAGTTTTAATTTCCATTTCTCTTTCTTTCAGGTCAGAGTTTCAAGAAATTCAAGTTATTGTACAGGAGGTGATAAAAACACTGGGTCATAAATTCTCACGGTTTGCTGATGACCTTATTGGGATACAACCTCGAGTACAAGTATTAGAAAGTCTTTTGAAATTAAGTTCAAGGTTTCATGATTTCCATGTTTTAGGTATTTGGGGGATGGCTGGAATTGGAAAGACAACTCTCGCTTCTGCCTTGTTTGATAGAATCTCCTATCAGTTTGATGCAACTTGTTTTATTGGGAACGTAAGCAAAATTTATAGAGATGGTGGTGCTACTGCTGTACAGAAACAAATCCTTCGACAAACCATAGATGAAATAAATCTAGAGACATACAGCCCTTCTGAAATATCTGGAATCATAAGTAATAGACTATGCAAACGAAGGTTTCTTGTAGTTCTTGACAATGTTGATCTATTGGAGCAAGTGGAAGAATTGGCTATAAATCCTGCATTGCATGGCACAAGAAGTAGAATGATAAAGAATGGAGAGATGCCTTGAATCGATTGAGGAATAATCCAGACAAGCAAATTATGGATGTGCTTCAGGTAGGTTTTGAGGGATTAATGTCAGAGGAAAAACAAATATTTCTGCATATTGCTTGTTTCTTTAAAGGGAGAAAGGAAGATTATGTGAAGCGAATTCTAGATGCGTGTGATTTGCACCCTCTCATTGGAATTCAACGTTTGGTTGAGAGGTCACTCATAACTATTAGAAATCAGGAAATTCATATGCATGATATGTTGCAAGAATTAGGGAAGAATATTGTTCGACAACAGTTTCCTGACGAACCAGGATCGTGGAGTAGATTGTGGCTTTATCAAGATATCTACCATTTCATGATGACAAAAACGGTAACAAGATATCTTTCAAAAATCAAAACTGTTTTTTTACATTATATATATATATATATATATATATATATATATATATATATATATATATATATATATATATATATATATAGTCCAATTTATTCATGGAATTTTATTTTTTCCGTTTGTAACATGTTAATCCTTTATTTTTCCAGGGAACAGACAAGGTTAAAGCCATAATTTTAGATCAAAAGGAGCATACCTCTGAGTATCCTCCGTTGAGGGCTGAAGGATTGTCAACAATGAATGGACTTAAAATTCTTATATTATTTAATAAGAAGTTTACAGGAAGTATCGAATTTCTTTCTAATAGCTTAGAATATCTCCTATAGAATGGTTACCCTTTTGCTTCTTTGCCATTAAATTTTGGGCCGTTTTGTCTTGTTGAATTGAACTTGCCTTGTAGCAGCATCCATCGACTATGGGACGATCACAAGGTACTCTAATGATGTCTTTCATTATATCCATTTAGTTAAAGAATAATCTAACATGAATTATTGACTTATTGTTGGTTACTTTTCTGAAGAAAAAAAAACAACTCTTTAAAAATGAAGTGATGTATGATATTCAAGTTTGAATACAACACACTAACAATTGGTTGCTCATTCCATCTTCACAGGAACTCCCTTGTTTGAAAAGGGTGGATCTGAGCAACTCCAAATGCCTTGTGGAAACTCCAAATTTTACTGGAAGCCTAAAACTTGAGCGGCTAGATCTTACAGGATGCGTAAACTTATCATATGTTCATCCATCAATTGGGCTTCTGGAAAAACTTTCTTTCTTGAGTTTGGAAGGCTGCAGCAGTTTGGTCAGGCTTGAACTTGATGGTGACACTGCATTTAACTTATATTCTCTGAAAGTTCTGCATCTCTCTGGCTGCACAAAACTTGAAACCATACCATATTTTACAGGGTTGTCAAATCTTGAGTATCTTGATATTGATCAATGTGCGAGTTTATCAATGATTGATCATTCTATTGGGGATCTTACACAACTTAAATTCTTGAGTTTAAGAGACTGCACGAATCTTGTCAGTATACCTAAAAGCATTAATTCTATGACTTCACTTGTAACTCTAGATTTATGCGGCTGCTTAAAACTAGAGAATCTACCCATGCTAGCAAAAATGCCAATGCCTCAAGAAAGTATTGACATCATATTTTCGTCGGCAGAAAATTTTAATCACTCGATTGATGAACTCATATCACCTTACTGTCTTGGCTCTTTGATTTATTTGGACCTAAGCTTTTGCAATCTATATAGAGTCCCTGATGCTATTGGAGAGTTAAAGCATTTAGAAAGGCTAAATCTTGAAGGAAACAACAACCTTGTTTCTCTACCATCTTCAATAAGGAAGCTTTACAGTCTAGCATATTTAAATTTGGCACATTGCAGCAAGCTTCAATCTATGCCCGATCTCGGATGGTGTGCTACTTCTACATCTGGGGGAAGGTATTTCCAAATGGTATCCGGATCTCATAATCATAGGTCAGGATTATATATTTACAATTGTCCCCTCTTGGAGATTGCAGAAGGTTATAACTTGGCACAATCGTGGCTGGTGAATTTACTTAAGGTGAGCACTTTACATTGCTTCCTCTGTCCCCTGTTATTTTTTTCACTAATTCTGATATATTTGTTATCTTTTGATCTCTGATACCAGAACCCTTGTCACTTCCGGTGTGGCCTTGACATTGTTGTTCCCAGTTACAAAATTCCACCGTGGTTTCATCATCAATTTATTGAAAATTCAAGAATAAGGATAACAGACTGTACGAATGAGCTTGACAATTGGCTTGGCTTTGCCTTTTGTGTGTGTGGCATTTGTGGGTCATCCAATAACTTCTGGTTATCCTCTTTATCTTTCTTTTGTAAGTGAACAAACGGAAGAAATATTCGGTATACCAATTCAGTTAGACATGAACGATGTTGATGGCCCAGAAGCAGGATATTTATGGCTAATCTTTATCTCTAGGCCCCACTGCCATTTTGTAACAACAGGAGCACAAATCACATTTAAAGCTCCCCCAGGTTTGGTGATAAAGCAATGGGGTTTTCGCATGGTTTTGGAACATGATATGCGTAGCTATAGCCCATTTCCTTCGAGGACATATCAACAAGACTATCTTGGCTTGGATTATGTTCATGAAAGCAGCAGCAGCAGGCCTGAAATCCTGCTTCCTTATAATTGGTATGTAGCCGAGGAAGAGATTAAGTCTAGAGTCCAGCTTCGTTATAATTGGCATGTTACCGAGGAGGAGGAAAATGAGAGTAGGGAAGTGAATGTGAAACAAAGTCATCTCTCGGGTATGGGCTTGACCACATAGCCGATGATTATCACGATTTTCTTTAAAATGTCTCTTCAATAATTTATTTTGTTTATGAGAGCATTGTGCAAAAAACATAACTTATATATGTTCGAATAAAATTTTTACAATTTATAACTTATATGAAAAGACTTTACTATTATAGACATGTTTTTCTAAATGTTGGAGTACTTCATAATCATACCAACTATATCTAGGTTTATATTTAATGTTAGATGCACTAAATACATCAATACCTGAAAAAATATAATGTGACGGACATCTTCCCTTGCTAAATATTTTGCGAGATCCACTTTAGTTACGAATTAGTACTGTCACTAAATCCATTGCTAAAGTGATTTGTGATGGATTTTCTTTTCTTAGGCCATGGAATTGTATCTTATCTAAATTTAATGTTTCTTGTTGTATAATGTCCAAGCTTCTTTCACACAATTTTTTGCTTTGTAAACTAGCTACATGTAAGCAAGCAAGAGGAAGCATTAGCAACACACAAAATGCAAAAATCTCTTTAATGTTAAATCACGTCGGAAGATGTTCTAGTATATATTTGGTTCAGTGGTGAGAAAATTTGATTTTGAATGAAATGATTATGTAAAATTGATTCTAACATAAATGATGTTGAAGTTAAGTAATTTATGTTTGGATACATTCAATTAAAAGTCAGTTGAACATTTCTACCTTCAAGTAGAATCAATTTTAGAAGCAGAATCAATTCTACATTAGAAAAATCAAATATGTCAGAATCAAACATACACTTACTTATAAACATTGTTTATAACTTACACACTTTAGCACAAATAAAAAAACACACACAAACTTATGGGCACGAGTTCCTCTCTACATGCTAGTATTACTATAAAAGCCAACAATAAAATAATTTAAGTTTCTTTTTTTTGAACATCAAAAATTTTATTGAAAGGAATTGGATAGTACAAGGAGTACCCATCAATTCAATAGGAAACAAACAAAGATTCAGGTACAGTACAGACCACCCCAACCTCACTCAAACATAACAAAAACCAAAACACCACATAACAAACAGACCTACAAATACACTATAAAATAATTTAAGTGAAAAAGATTTTGAACTCCTTAAGTATTTGGTCAAATGTTCGATTCGCGACTCAGCTCCTGCATCAGTTGGGAGTAGAGAACCTTCCATATGTTCCCCAAAGATTCTCCGGTGGTTGCTAACGGCGCTAGAAACTTCGGGTATATAAAAAATCAAATTGAATCACAAGATTTTTTTATCAATAAAAATTCTTTTAAAGTCTCAAAAATCGTAGTCCAATACCACCACTTTAATCAAATTTAAATTTGAAAGAAATAAAAAAACTTAGATGTTTATCGTATGATTCTTAACATAAAATTCACATTTTTCTATCTATAACAAATCATGATAGGTTATGTTAAAAACTATACGAAAAATACGTACAGAAATGCGACTAAAATTTTCTCTTAAATTCTTTGATAATTTCTTTCTTTTAATTTTCAAAACAATCAAATGGATTTGATAATAAAATACTTATACTTTAAAAATTATTACTTTAAAAATTATTACATTTTCAACACAGGATTTGCCAATGTTTAAGTAGGTTGTATTGATTCAACCAATAGAGTTTAGTCAAAAAAACCAATAGAGTGAAAGGCAAGTCATCAAATTTATTAGAGAAAAGTGTCACTTGATCCAATAATTAAGGGATTTTTACTAACAGAAAATTGCTATAAATTGACTGTATTTCATTTGTTACTACTGTTGCATAGACTTCATCTCGCATACATTTAAGAAACCATAGAAACTCTCTTCCTTTCCAATCTTCCGCGGCGCGGCCTGGCAACTAACTGTGCAAATACAATGGTATCTATATCCTCAACTCTTCTTAACTCTATTCTTCTTTTCTTTTCTTTTCATTAATTTTTTGTTTTGTTTTGTTTTGGTTTGAATTGAAATGGATATTAAACTGAATTATAATTCTCTTCAGGCGAAGAGTTCCGTGTCTTCTGTACTAGAAGATCCAATAGTTAATGAGGCATTAGATTTTGTGAACAATGTAAAGTTCCTCTTTAAAGATAATAGGGAGAAGTTTGATGAGTTTATTACAATCATGAAGGATTCTCGGAACACGACTGATAAAAGCAGTACAATAGCAAGGGTGGAGGAGCTGTTTAAAGGCAATACAGATTTCTTTGAGAAATTCAGAACCTTCTTGCCAGATGAATATCGAATCAAAGATGATGAGACTAACCAAGCAGAAATGGAACACAATGAGGAGAAAAACGAGAAGAAACAGTGAGATTTATAAGTATGTTTTAGGGTTTCGTTTGCACACGTGAATACTCAAATTTATTGATGTTTATTTACCTTCAATTAGTAATCTCAGCCTCTCTAGGAAAACAGTTTGTTTCATTTTTTGTCGCATTCGGCAATAGCAAGATTTCAAGTAGTCAGCTCGACAAAAGAGCTTTGTCTTTTCGGTGCGAAAGGAAATATTGCAACGTAGTGCAGACTATTTCATTGATTTTGTTTTGCCTCAATTTATTTATAAGTATTTCTGAAATGAATTCTTAGTTAATTCATCGAAAAAGTAACTAATGTAGAGGTTACATAAACATTGGGAAATCTTGTGTTGAAAATGAGAACTCAATGTAGGCGTCTACTTGGCAAGAGATGATTTTGTAATAACCTCCCTATTCTCGATTTCCTCTTCCTCAGCAACATGCCAATTATAACGAAGCTGAATTTTAGGCTTTATCTCTTCCTCTGATACATACAAGTTATAAGGAAGCTGGATTTCAGTCCCGCTGCTGCTATTTTCATGTACATCATCCAAGCAAAGGTAGCCTTGTCGATGAACTTCATGGAACAATTTAAAGTGGTAATCCAGGCTGAAATAAACTTCAAATCAATTTTATATCTTATGTTCTTACTTTCCAGACAAAATCAATTTAGAGGTTACAGAAACATCGACAGATCTTGTGTTGAAAATGAAATAAACTCAATGTAGGTGTCTAATGGGAAGAGAGCGATATATACACCACAACACGATTAATTAGACAAAAGTATTCTTAATCCTTGTGGTAGCTATTTAATCTGCAATATGATGTCCTAAATCATTTAATCACCTTTTCGTGCATATAGGAAGTGGCAGAAATAAACATAATATATGATTGAAGAGACTTTTTAAGGCAAATCCTGATAATCATCGGCTATGTGGTAAGGCCCATACCCAAGAGATGACTTTGTTTCACATTCACTTCCCTATTCTCGTTTTCCTCTTCCTCGGTAACATGCCAATTATAACGAACCTGGACTCTTGACTTTATCTCTTCCTCAGCTACATACCAATTATAAGGAAGCTGGATTTCAGGCCTGCTGCTGCTGCTGCTGCTGCTGCTGCTGCTTTCATGTACATGATCTAAGCCAAGATAGTCTTGTTGTTGATATGAACTCAAATCAAATGGACTATGCACATCATGCTCCATAACCATGCGCAATCCCCATTTCTTTATCACTAAACCTGGGCAAGCTTTGAATGTGATTTGTGCTCCGGTTGTTACAAAATGGCAGTGGGGCCTAGAGATAAAGATTTTCCATAAATATCCTGCATCTAAACAATCAACATCGTTCAGGTCTAACCGAATTGGTATATCGAAGGTTTCTTCCGTTTGTTCACTTGCAAAAGAAAGATAAAGAGGATAACCAGAAGTTGTTGGATGACCCACAAATGCCACATAAAAGGCAAAGCCAAGCCAATTGTCAAGCTCATTCATACAGTCTGTTATCCTTATTCTTGAATTTACAGTAAATTGATGCTCAAACCACCATGGTGGAATTTTGTATCCGGGAACAACAATGTCAAGGCCACACCGGAAGTGACAAGGATTCTGGTATCAGAGATAAAAAGATAACAAATATATCAGAATTAGTGAGAAAAAAAGACGGGGAACAGAGGAAGCAATATAAACCGCGCACCTCAAGTAATCTCATCAGCCATGAATATGCCAAGGAAAGACCATCTGCAATCTCCAAGAGGGGACAGTTGAAAATATATAATCCGGACCTATGATTATGAGATCCGGATACCATTTGGAAATACCTTCCCCCAGATGTAGAAGTAGCACACCATCCGAGATCGGGCATAGATTGAAGCTTGCTGCAATGCGCCAAGTTTAAATATGCTAGACTGGTAAGCCTCCCAATTGAAGACGGTAGTGAAACAAGGTTGTTGTTTCCTTCAAGATTTAGCCTTTCTAAATGCCTTAACTCCGCAATAGCATCAGGGACTCTATATAGATCGCAAAAGCTTAGGTCCAAAAAAATCAAAGAGCCAAGACAGTAAGAAGATATGAGTTCATCATCCGAGAGATAAAAATTTTCTGCAGATGCAAAGATGATATCAATACTTTCTTGAGGCATTGACATGTTTTCTTGCAAGGGTAGATTCTGTAGTTTTAAGCACCCGCATAAATCTAGAGTTACAAGAGAAGTCATAGAATTAATGCTATCGGGTATACTGACAAGATTCGTGCAGTCTCTTAAACTCAAGAATTTAAGTTGTGCAAGATCCCCAATAGAATGATCAATCATTGATAAACTCGCACATTGATCAATATCAAGATACTCGAGATTTGACACCCCTGTAAAATATGGTATGGTTTCAAGTTTTGTGCAGCCAGAGAGATGCAGAACTTTGAGAGAATATAAGTTAAATGCAGTGTCACCATCAAGTGCAAGCCTGACCAAACTACTACAGCCTTCTAAACTCAAGAAAGAAAGTCTTTCAAGAAGCCCAATGGATGGATGAACATAAGATAGGTTTATGCATCCTGTAAGATCTAGCCGCTCAAGGTTTAGGCTTCCTGTAAAATTTGGAGTCTCCACAAGAGATTTGGAGTTGCTCAGATCCACCCTTCTCAAACAAGGGAGTTCCTGTGATGAGGGAATGAGCAACCAATTGTTAGTATGTTGTATTCAAACTTGAATATCAGTATCGTACATTATTTCATGTTAAATTATTCTTTAACTAAATGGATATAATGAAAGACATCATTAGAGTACCTTGTGATCGTCCCATAGTCGATGGATGCTGCTACAAGGCAAGTTCAATTCAACAAGACAAAACGGCTCAAAATTCAATGGCAAAGAAGAAAAAGGATAACCATTCCATAGGAGATACTGCAAGCTATTGGAAAGAAAATTGATACTTGTAAACTTCTTATTAAATAATATGAGAATTTTAAGTCCTATCATTGTTGACAATCCTTCAGCCCTCAACGGAGGATATTTAGAGATATGCTCTTTTTGGTCTAGAATTATGGCTTTAACCTTGTTTGTTCCCTGAAAAAAATAGAGGATTAACATGTTACAAAAGAAAAAAAATTTGAACTATCTAATGTAAAAATTGTTTTTGATTTCTGAAAGATATATTGTTACCGTTTTTGTCATCATGACACGGTAGATATCCTGATAAAGCCACAATCTACTCCACGATCCTGGTTCGTCAGGAAACTGCTGTCGAACAATATTCTTCCCCAATTCTTGCAACATATCATGCATATGAATTTCCTGATTTCTAATAGTTATGAGTGACCTCTCAACCAAACGTTGAATTCCAATGAGAGGGTGCAAATCACACGCATCTAGAATTCGCTTCACATAATCTTCCTTTTTCCCCTTAAAGAAACAAGCAATATGCAGAAATATTTCTTTTTCCTCTGACATTAATCCCTCAAAACCTACCTGAAGCACATCCATAATTTGCTTGTCTGGATTATTCCTCAATCGATTCAAGGCAGCTCTCCATTCTATATCATTTCGAGTACATAAGACTTGAATATGAATAATTCTCATTAACTTGTAAAAGGTTGAAACAACTATTTATATACATGAGAGATATAATACTATAATATCTATAATAAATATCTATAATATCTAAAAGATTCTAACAAATAATACTATAATAAATATCAATATCTCAACACTCCCCCTCAAGGTGGAGCATATATATCATATGCATCCATCTTGTCACATATGTAACTTATCCGAGGACTTCGTAGAGATTTAGTAAAGATATCAGCAAGTTGATCTTTAGAATTGACAAAGGAAGTTCTGATAACTCCGGAGATAATCTTTTCCCTAATGAAATGACAATCAACTTCTATATGCTTTGTCCTTTCATGAAAAACTGGGTTAGAGGAGAGGTGTAAAGCTGATTGATTATCACATACAAGTTCCATTTGACCAACCTCACAAAAATGTAATTCTTGCAGTAAATGTTTCAACCACACAAGCTCACATGTAGCATGAGCCATAGCTCGATACTCTGCTTCTGTACTCGATCGGGAAACAACAGTCTGCTTTTTGCTCTTCCATGAGATAAGATTTCCACCTAAGAAAATGCAATAACCAGAAGTAGACCGCCTGTCACTTGGATCTCCTGCCCAATCGGCATCTGAATACCCAACAATATTAGTGTGACCGTTATCAGTGAATACAAGTCCTTTTCCAGGTGCTCTTTTGATGTACTTAAGAATTCGAACAACTGCATTCCAATGACTATCACAAGGTGAGTTAAGGAACTGACTTACGACACTAACTGGAAAAGATATGTCTGGTCTGGTCAGGGTGAGATAATTCAATTTTCCCACTAGTCTTCGGTATCTACCAGGATCAGAATATGGCTCCCCCTGGTCAGGAAGCAACTTTACATTAGGATCCATAGGAGTGTCGACTGGTTTGCAATCTATAAGACCTGTCTCCTCCAAGATATCAAGGGCATATTTCCTTTGAGAGATAGCAATGCCTGACTTTGATTGAGCCACCTCAATCCCGAGAAAGTAACGTAGAGGACCCAAGTCCTTGGTCTGAAAGTTTTGAAAGAGGTGTTGTTTTAATGCCTTGATACCTTCATTATCATCACCTGTAATGACAATGTCATCAACATAAACCACAAGATAAATATATTTGTTTGATGAACATTTAACAAAAACTGAATGATCTGATTCGCAACGGGTCATCCCAAATTGTTGAAGAACTTTGCTGAAACGACCAAACCATGCTCGAGGTGATTGTTTCAAGCCATATAAGGACTTTTGTAATTTGCATACTAAACTACGCCCCCCCTGAGCAACAAACCCAGGAGGTTGCTCCATATAAATCTCTTCTTCCAACTCACCATGCAAGAACGCATTCTTGATATCCAACTGGAATAGGGGCCAATGTTTCATGGCAGCCATGGCTAAAAATAGACGAATAGATGACATCTTTGCAACTGGTGAGAAGGTGTCACTGTAATCCTTACCAAAGACTTGAGTATAGCCTTTTGCTACTAACCGAGCCTTTAATCTATCAACTTGTCCATCAGGTCCCACTTTGACATTAAACACCCACCTGCAACCAACAACAGATTTTCCAGGAGGAGGCGGAACAAGCACCCATGTATGGTTAGATTCTAAAGCTATCATTTCATCAATCATGGCTTGTTTCCACCCTGGATGAGATAATGCTTCATGAACGGTCTTAGGAATTGAGACAGATGATAAAGCAGAAACAAAAGCAACATAGGTAGGAGACAATCGGTGGTAACTCAAAAAGTTGTACACGGGATAAGGATTAGCTGTAGATCTTTTTCCTTTATGAAGAGCAATAGGTAAGTCAACAGGAGGTTCAGGTGGGACCACAACAGGAGAAGATATTGGAACAGTATCTGAATCATTAGAATCAGTAGCAATAGTCTGTGGAGCTGAATCACTAGAAACAATAGGAGTTGTTTCTTGGGCATCAACTTGTCGAGCATCAACTTGTCGACGCTCATAAATAATACCATAGCGGCGAAACTCAGGATTAACTTGTGACTGTGGAGAATTGTGAGTAGAGACAGATGACTCAAATAATGGAATAGGTATTACTTCAGAAGTAGTACCATCTGTTGTAGAATCAGATGTAGTGGTTGAAGCAAAGAATGGTGCATCCTCAAAGAAAGTAACATCTGCTGAAACATAAAAACGATGTGTAGATGGAGAGTAACAGCGATACCCCTTTTGGGTTCTAGTATATCCCAAAAATACACACTTGATAGCTCGTGCAGACAATTTATCGCGACCAGGAGAGAGATCATGAACGAAACATGTTGAGCCGAATACACGAAGTGGGACACTGTATAGAGGGTCCTTAGGAAACAAAAGTGAGTGTGGAATCTCATTATCCAATATTGATGATGGCATGCGATTTATCAAGTAACAAGCCGTGAGAATAGCATCACCCCAAAATTTAAGTGGTGCATGTGCATTGATCAACAAGGTTCGAGCTGTATCCACTAAATGACGGTGTTTCCTCTCTGCGACACCATTTTGCTGTGGAGTATGAGGGCAACTGGACTGATGTATGATACCATTAGAAGCCATAAAAGAGTTGAATGGTGCAGAAAAATATTCCTTTGCATTGTCACTCCGAAGAATTCGAATTGTTTTCCCAAATTGGTTCTTTATTTCTGAGCAAAACGTCTGAAAGGCACCAAATAATTGTGAACGGTCCTTCAATAAAGTGATCCACGTGCATCTAGAAAAATCATCAATGAAAGTGACATAATATCTATATCCCAAATTAGATGACACCCGACTAGGACCCCAAACATCAGAATGAACAATATCAAAGGGAGACATGGATCTTTTGTTGGCACTACTCGAAAAAGATGCTCTAACATGTTTGCCAAGTTGACAAGATTCACAATCAAGAGTCTTTAAATGTGAAAGTTGAGGAACCAACACTTTTAACTTATCCAAACTTGGATGACCCAAACGGCGATGAATGATATCTGGGGATGTAGAAACACTACAAACTCTAGATGGATGAGGATCAAGGTAATAGAGACCATGTGATTCAGATCCTGTTGCAATTGTCTTTCCCGTACTTCGGTCTTGTATAATGAAAGAGTCTGAACGAAATGTTATGGAACAATTGAGAGAGCGAGTGAGTTTACTTATTGAAATCAGATTAAATGGAGAACTAGGTACATATAGCACATAATTTAAGGATAGAGATGGCAAAGGTGAAGCTTGACCAATACCAGTAACTTGTGCCTTAGAACCATTAGCAATAGTAATATTGTGAGGTATTTTAGGTGGAGACAAGTTTGAGATAAGAGAGAGATTACCAACTACATGATCTGAAGCACCAGAATCTAAAATCCATGATTCCACTGAATGAGATAAACAAGTCGTGGAATTACCAATATAAGCCAAAGTGGCCGCAGCGGAAGTTTGTGGGACTGCCATCGATCAAACAATCAACCAAATAGAAAGGAAAAACAACGGCGTGCAAACAACCAAGGAAAAAACAGTGTTCTAATGACTGCAAGAGGCGTGCAGTAATAGATACACACGAAAAACAGTATCAAGGGGTGTAAAAAAAAAACTGAACCAATAGGCCTCAGAGAGTGGCACGATGAACAGTGCAGCGGAATGAACAGTACCTGCAGTATGAACAGTACTCGCGGATGAACAGTGATCGCGGGATGAACAGTGTTGCGTGTGAACAGTGAATCCTGAAAAATTAGGGCTAGCCTTGACGGCGGCTGAACCCAAAGAGAAAACTAGGATTTCGGAACCATGCTCTGATACCAACTTGAATATGAATAATTCTCATTAACTTGTAAAAGGTTGAAACAACTATTTATATACATGAGAGATATAATACTATAATATCTATAATAAATATCTATAATATCTAAAAGATTCTAACAAATAATACTATAATAAATATCAATATCTCAACAATAAGAAAGAACCCATTACTCGAACTGCTATTGGAAGACCTTGAACATAGTTTAGTACCTCGGGAGTCAAGTCCAGACATCCCTTAGAAGGATCCTTACTTTTGAAAGCTTTTCTATATAAAAGTTCTTGAGCATCATTGTTATTCAATAGTGGAACCTCATACACATCATACGACATGCGTGTATCGTGAGAGACTGATAAATGTTCTCCTAACACTTTTAGAATATGCATATCCCTGGTTGTAATGATCATTCTACTTCTTGTGCCATGCAATGTAGGATTTATAGCCAATTCTTCCACTTGCTCCAATAGATCAACATTGTCAAGAACTACAAGAAACCTTCGTTTGCATAGTCTATTATTTATGATTCCAGATATTTCAGAAGGGCTGTATGTCTCTAGATTTATTTCATCTACGGTTTGTCGAAGGATTTGTTTTTGTACAGCAGTAGCACCACCATCTCTATAAATTTTGCTTACATTCTCAATAAAACAAGTTGCATCAAACTGATAGGAGATTCTATCATACAAGACAGAAGCGAGAGTTGTCTTTCCGATTCCAGCCATCCCCCAAATACCTAAAACTCAGAATTTATCAACCCCTGAGCTTAATTTTAAAAGATTTTCTAAAGCTTCTACTCGAGGTTGTATCCCAATAAGGTCATCAGCAAACCGTGAGAATTTATGACCCAATGATTTAATCACTTCCTGAACAATACTTTCAATTTCTTGAAACTCTGACCTGAAAGAAAGAAAAAGGGAAATAAAAACCTACATCATTGCCTAAGAAAACAAACAGAAAGTTATGTTAGGATGAATATAATAAGGATTAATTTATTTATACATGCTTGGACATGTAGATAGATCTTAAGAATGATATTATGATGATGATGATGATGAAAGGAATCAATAACTTCTATCGATAATAGAGAAAAAGGAATATGCATCGACAATGTAAAATAATTTTACATTGTCAACCAATAACAACCATGTATTCTGCCACACCACCGCACTTTCAAGATATGACATGGAAATTTAAAACACTCTTATTGGATATCGGTGTAAAATTAATTTACACTGACGGTGCGTATCCATTAAACTCTAGATAATATTGTGCAATTTAATTCCCATGGACAAAAAAAACTAAAAATAAACATGCTTTATTTGTAAAAAAGATTGCTAGCACATTGAAAACTCAATCAAACATATTAAATTCATGTCAAGACTGTAAAATAAGAAGAAAAAAAACTTCAACACTTACTTGTACCTAAGATCCCAACCAACTAATCCGGCTAAACCAGCCATAGCATACATCCATCTATTAACCTTATATGGATCACGTTTGAATTTCTTCTTGTGTAAAACAAAGTCATTTTGGTACACCCCACTTTGTTTTCTTACATGAGATGGATCGACATCATAAAAAACAGGGAAAACTGTTTGCTTGGAATATTCACGACAATAAGCAATAGCAGCCATCTCTTCCAAACACCAACTTGATTCGGCATATCTTTTAGAGAATACAACAATAGAAATCCGCGAATTTTCAATTGCTTGAAGAAGTTGCGGCGAAAGTGATTCTCCTTTCTCAAGTCTTTTATCATCCTTGAAGGCAAAAATACCCTTTCTAGTTAAATTAGCATAAAGATGATCAACAAAACTGTTGCGCGTGTCAACACCTCTAAAACTGATGAATACGTCGTATTTGTAGTTTTGACTGTGATTATTATCCATGGAAGAATTGGAAGCTTCAGATCCTTGCCTCAAATTGAAAAACGATAAACGATTCAACAGTGCATGAAACGGTTGCAGGAGAAAGGTTCTCCATGAGATAAACACACCTATCATACAAATTGAAAATGCAACAACAATACGAATAATTATAAACGAAATAATGTGTAAATGAATATATTTTGATAGTGGAAGCAGTATAAGCAAAAGTTCATGGTATATGTTACCTGAAATATTTGAGTTAGAATCCATCTTGACTCAATTAGTTGGAGCTTGCTTAGCTACACTTACTTCAGATATTGGTCTCACTATCTTCTGAGCAAGAAAGAAGATGAATTACTAAAACTCTGCAGATTGTAAGAAGGAAAGTCAACAATCTGTGTGAGTTCTATGTACAAACCTCATTGCAAGATTATTTGTTTTCGAGAATTTTTCAACAAATACAAACTTAAATATTATGTAAGTTGGTTCGAGTTGGCTCCTAGTCTCCTACGTGCCGCAAAAACATGGATTCAACTTCTGTGTTCAGAGTTTGTTAGTGGATAATATGTTATTATTAACTCTGTCATCCTTTTCAGAGTCTTGAAGTCTTCTGATGAGCTCTCAAACCCAAAACTCACCTAAACAAAAAGTCAAGTTCCCTATTTCTCCCAACCTCCAAATTCTACCTTATGCCTAATTATAATAAACCAATTTGTTTATCAAAAAGTAATTATAATAATCATTTCTGCAAGATAAATTGAGTTGCTAAATCTTGTGATTTATTAATCAACCTATCTTTATCGAAAAAATAATATATATGAATTAACCTATATAGGTAAGTTGCTTTTCTTTTAGTGAGTGTTTTTTATTTGAAAATTGGTCCAATAAGATAGCCTGGACATGGGTTTATAAGTAAGAAACAATTCTCATCTTACAAGCCGGTTTTGTAGGGTTGAGTTATTATCATATGTCAGTCCAAAGCTTATTATCAAATGTCACTTTGAAGAAAAACACATGAGAAATCCAATCCAACATTTTAAATACAAAGCATTTCGTCATTGTTAAACAAAGAACCAATGAATACGGGTGTTCATGGTTCATGAACTGCACTGGAGACTGAACCTTATTAATGGTTCAGTTGAGTTCTAAAAATAAACTGATACTTTAAGAAAGAGAAGCATCACTTTAAGAAAATGATCATGAATCATCATCATATAAATAAAAGGGGGCAGAACCTCATGATATAGCACAGTTAATTAAATTTACCTGAATATTTTGAGTTTGAATCCATCATTTCTGAATTCCACTGGAAGAACAAACACTACTCTGAGAGAGAAAGAAAGAAATTATAAGCAGAATATATTGCATAATGCAGATTAATTTATTGATTAATGCAGTTACTCCTTTTATTGATACAAAGCTGAAGTTGCAATTCTACCTTTTCATAGGAAAAGAAATAAGAGTAAGTGAATGGACTTCACTTGCAGCTTCCATGAATATTAGACCAGCTCACTGGCACCAACAATCACCATTAAAATCTATTATATTTACTATCATTGCATAGTATGAATCAACTTTATCTACGTTCTAGTTCAACATACTAAGACTCACCTTGTGTGCCCCACAAGTTTCTTGATGGAGATTAATCATTGCTAACTGTAGTAAAAATTTCGTACTAATATCATGGTCACAAAAAATAAAACATATAAAAAATGTAAAAATTACTAGGTCGGACGCTATGACCGAAATTCAACTATATTTACATTCTACACTTAGGGTTCAGCTAATATGCACAAGCGCATCATATTGTACATGGTACATAAATCGTTGATTTTATTATAACGAATATGATTTTTATAAATTCTTCTGCTGAATTGAAATTTTATATCATATAGATTATCAGTGTAAAATTTTTAAAAAATTGGAAATCATTCACTAATATAATATTGAGATCTATCAAAATTACCGATTTATGGAATTTTATTAAATACTATTAATTTTGATTGATCTTAATAACTTATCGAATTATTTTCAATCTTTTTTAAATTTTAAAAAAACAATCTATATAATATAAACTTTGAAGTTTTTTTTGGTCGAGATCGGGGTATCCACCGCCGAACGCAGTGACTATTCTCTCGCTAGATTGGAAGCACTTCGATATGTGGGATAACTGAACTTTGAAGTTTGAATCCAATAGAAAATTTTATAAAATTCATATTCCTCATAATAAAATTAAGTAAAAAAACTGACCAAAAAAAAATTAAGTAAAAAAAATAAACATTCACTTCCAATTCCAAAATGGATAATGATAAATATTATTCCCCTGTCTTAAAATAATTGTCTCTTTAATATTCTTTATTTGTCTCAAAATAATTGTCACTTTAGAATAACAATGTAATATTTATTATTTTTTTCCATTATTATACTCTTATTTATTAAATTTTATCTCACTTAACTACTCCACTAACTACAATTAATAAGAGTATTATAACAAATCATACTCATTTTACCATTGAAATCAACACAACTAATCATTTTCTTAAAAATCGTGCAAAAACCTTAAACAACTATTATTTTGAGACGGAGGGAGTATTAACCATATTATGATATTATTATGATATCCTACAAAATTCATACACGGACATTACACACAACACGGACCCTAATACGTTAAAGTGATATAATTCAATATAATTATAAATGTCGGTGTTATGTTGGTGTCGAACATGACACGTATTCGACACTGAGACACGTCTAATCTAAGAAGTGTCGGAGATCTATCCAAACTAATCAGAGGTCAACCGAACTCGTCATGAATTTCCTACTCTTTTCCAACTTCCGTTTCCAGTCATTCATCTCTTTGCTTAGTGAGTGAGTGAGTGAGTGAGCGAGTTGATCTCTCAAAATCCATGGCTTCTACAAGCAACAACTCTTCTTCTTCTTCTTCCAGAATCTGTAAATACGACGTGTTTCTCAGCTTCAGAGGCACCGACACACGCAACAATTTCACCGATCATCTCTACAACCACCTAATCAAAAAAGGAATCTGCGTCTTCAAAGACGATCAAAATCTCAACAAAGGAGAATTCATTTCATCACAGCTTTTACAAGCAATTCAAGATTCAAGGGTTTCTATAGTTGTTTTCTCACAAAATTATCCTAATTCAACATGGTGTTTAGATGAAATGGCTGCTATTGCTGAATTTCACAGAGAATTCAATCGTATTGTTATTCCAGTTTTCTACGATGTTGATCCCTCTCATGTTAGAAAGCATAGTGGGGTTTTCCATCATGATGCTTACCTTTCACACACTAAGAACATAATAGATAAGGTTGATCGATGGCAGAAAGCTATGATTCAATTGAGCAATTTAGTTGGATTTGATGTAAGAGACAAGTAAGTCAAAAACACCGACCCAAACTCACACAACTGCAAGGCCCCGGTTTCAAACTCTGGGCGGGGTATATATGTCTAGTTTAATAATATCAGTATTGTCAGTTGAGTTAGAGTTTATAAATAACTCTTTCTCTCCGCTTTACATTTTTGTGGTCATCCAATCCATGTAGCATTAACATTTTAGATTCAAGGCGTGACACTGACACACATTTATATTCAATCACTTGCATTTTCTTAAATTATTACACCGTGTTTAGTAGTCAATAAGGTTTTTGTTAGAAATAATATAAAACCGTTGATGTGGCCTTTCCTAACAGCTTAAGCTTTTGGGATAATCGGTCATCTGACATGGTATCAGAGCCTCTATGACTAAGTGGTCTAGAGTTCGATTCCCGCTCCCCTCATTTTCTAATTAAAAAGTGGAATTTCAAGCATATGGTAGGTGGGCCTGTGCATTATCCATGCTTCAAGCCCAATGGGCTCTTGCGTGAGGGGGCGTGTTAGAAATAATATAAAACCGTTGATGTGGCCTTTCCTAACAGCTTAAGCTTTTGGGATAATCGGTCATCTGACAGTTTTAAAATAAAGGCTTAAATAGTCTTTTGGTCCTAAGTTGGTGTTTTTTTGTTTAGTCCCTGAATCATTTTTTTGTTGCAATTCATCCTTGAATGTTGAAATTATTTTGGTTTTAGTTCCTAAAGTTAAAATCTGTAAGAAAATTTGAAGGAAACCTGCGGATTTTCCTATGGATTCTCATTTTAAGGACTAAAACCAAAATGGTTTGAACATTTAGGGATGAATTCCAAAAAAACAAAGATTCATGGACCAAAAACAAAAACTTGCCAACTTACAGGGACCAAAAGACTATTTAAACCTAAAATAAACAATGGTTGCGATGACAATTATATGACGGTTATGGTCTTGATAATGGTTACAGTTGCATTGCGTTACTTGCTCTTGGATAGAATCGCGATAAAAAATGGCCTATGCAGCCTCAATCATAGTTGCATTGTGATTTTGGTAGCATTAAAAACTGTTATATCATAGCCTACATTGCGATCAATTGTGACATATGTGACCTCAATCGTGGTCACATTGTGATTTTGGTAAACATTAAAAACCATTGTATCCCAGTCAAGATCGAAGTTTTGGACCTTTATCTAAAACCTAATAGTCGCAATTTCATTGTCCAACTTGCATTTTTTACCCCAACGAGTTATACACAATCCATTGATGTTTCCCATGTAACTTAAGTTATAGTTTAGTTTAGTGTTCTTGTTTTTCCACTTTCAGGCCAGAGTTTACAGAGATTGAAAAGATTGTTCAAGCAGTGATAAAAGCATTGGGTCATAAATTTTCATGGTTTGCCAATGATCTCGTTGGAATGCAACCTCACATTGAAGAATTAGAGAAGCTTCTTCAATTGACCTCAGAGGATGATGAGTTTCGAGTTCTGGGAATTTGTGGGATGGGTGGAATAGGAAAGACAACTCATGCTACTGTTTTGTATGACCGAATCTCTTATCAGTTTGATGCTCGTTGTTTTATTAATAATTCAAACAAAATTTATATGGATGGTGGCATTGTTGCTGTACAAAAACAAATTCTTCGTCAAGCTCTTGATGAAAGAAATTTAGATTCATATGATAGTTCTGAAATAGCTGGGATTATGATAAATAGGCTTCACAGTGGCATTAAGGTCCTTCTAGTTCTTGACAATGTTGATCAATTAGAGCAATTGCAGGAATTGGCTATAAAGCCTAAATTGCTTTGTCGAGGTAGTAGAATAATCATAACCACAAGGGATGAGCATATTCTAAGAGTATATGGGGCAGATTTAGAAAAAAATCCAAAAATAAATGCTTTCTCAATATACAAAGTTCCACTGTTGAATAGTAATGATGCCTGTGAACTTTTTTGTAGAAAAGCCTTCAAAGGTGAAGACCAAAGCAGCAGTTGTGTTGAGTTGATTCCAGAGGTACTAAAATATGCTCAACACCTTCCTTTAGCAATTAGAGTAGTGGGTTCTTTCTTGTGTACCCGAGATGCTACTCAGTGGAGAGATGCTTTGGATAGATTGAGGAATAATCCAGATAATAAAATTATGGATGTGCTTCAGATGAGTGTTGATGGACTACAACATGAGGAGAAGGAAATATTTCTGCACATTGCTTGTTTCTTTAAAGGGGAGAGGGAAGATTATGTAAAGAGAATTCTTGATGCTTGTGGATTACACCCTCACATTGGAATTCAAAGAATCCTGGAAAAATCACTCATTACCATTAAAAACCAGGAGATACATATGCATGATATGTTACAAGAATTGGGGAAGAAAATTGTTCGGCACCAATTTCCTGAAGAGCCAGGATCGTGGAGTAGATTATGGCAGTACCATGATTTTTATCATGTCTTGATGACAGAAACGGTAACAAATTATGTTTCAAAAACTAGAGGGTGTGATTTATTTTTTTGGTCATTATTAGTTTAGTTTATTTTTTATCTATCATTAGTTTAATTTTAGTCTATGCTATTTGTCCATAATATGATTAATTCTGTGATATGTTGACTAATTTCATCATGGACAATTTTTAGTTTGTTTGAGAAACGTGCACAAATATTAGAGGGACACTTCCATGGCTAATCCTCGAGTCTTTGAGCCAATAAGTATTTTCTTGCCTTGTACCATTTATCTGGGTATCCCTTACCATGAGATTTCTATCATAAAAGAACAATGTGTTGCTTAGATTTGTTTTATGCCAAATATTTAATTTTATTGAATATTAATTGTTATCATTCGGATTATCTTTTGGTTCACACATTTTTAACAATTTTTCCTAGAATTTCATCGAGTAGTACATTTCAATTAACACTCAAATTCGAAACTTGTTTTTTAATAATTAATTTAAAGCAAATCAATGATTATGTAGTTTTTTCATTGTAATATAGGAAATGTAGGTAATTTTATGTTTCTAACATTGTTAAGTTCAAGTAATTTCATTTCTTTCTTTCCATCTCATGCATATTCTATTTTTTCCCAGGGAACAAACAGGGTTAAAGCTATAGTTCTGGATCAAAAGGAAAATTTCTCCAAATGCATGGCTGAAGGATTTTCAAATATGAGGAACCTTGGACTTCTCATATTGTATCATAACAATTTTTCAGGAACTTTAAATTTTATTTCCAACAACCTGCGATATCTTTTGTGGCATGGATACCCATTTACTTCTTTGCCATCAAATTTTGAGCCAATTTATCTTGTGGAATTGAATATGCCAGATAGTAGCATTCAACGACTATGGGAAGGTCGCAAGGTACCACTTGTACTTGAATAATTAAGAATAAATAACTTGCATTATGCAATGAAGCTGAAATTTAAAGCACACCTCGACATTTAATAAAATACTTTAGTTGGACATCTTAACTGATGGTTGCTAATTCTCTTTACAGGATCTCCCTTATTTGAGAAGTATGGATATGAGCAACTCCAAGTTTCTTACAGAGACTCCAAAGTTTTTTTGGACCCCAAAACTTGAGCGGCTTGATTTTACCGGATGCACAAACTTAATACAGGTCCATCCATCAATTGGACATCTTACAGAACTTGCATTCTTAAGTCTACAAAACTGCAGTAGTTTGGTCAACCTTGATTTTGGTACTGTATCAAATTTAAATTCTTTGCGAGTTCTACGCCTCTCTGGTTGCATAAAACTTGAAAAGACGCCAGATTTTACTGGGACATCAAATCTTGAGTACCTTGATATGGACGGATGCATAAGTTTAACCACAGTCCATGAATCCATTGGGGTTCTTGCAAAGCTTAGATTCTTGAGTTTGAAGGATTGCATAATTCTTGCTGGAATACCCAATAGCATTAATACCATGACTTCTCTTGTAACTCTAGATTTATGCGGCTGCTTGAAACTTACAATTCTTCCCCTCGGACAGACTATCAGTTCTTCTCATATGGAATCTTTGATTTTTCTTGATGTAAGCTTTGGCAATATTCATAAATTACCAGATGCTATTGGAGACCTACAATGTTTAGAAAGACTAAATCTACAAGGAAACAACTTTAAGTCACTACCTTATAGTTTCCGTAATCTTGGAAGTTTGGCATATATGAACTTGAATCATTGTCATCAGCTTCAAACTTTTCCACATCATATACTTTCACAAAAAAAATCGTCTCTAGTGGGATGTTATTTTAAAATGGCATCTGGATCGCGTGATCATAGGTCAGGATTATATATCTTTGACTGCCCCGAATTGAACTTGTCCATATTCAATCTCGAAGAATATTTTAGCAGTTATATTTGCCATTGGTTACAAAGACTTATTAAGGTCAGTACTTTGCATAACATCTCTCTCTCAGTTTGTAGGTTGACAATTTTTTCTAGCTTTGATATTTGTGTGTTTTTTCTCTGACATATCTTTGACAGTTAAGAAGATCTAGAATGCAATATAGTTAAACTTTTTGGCTTGTTGCATTGTCATAAGCATAAATATTTTTCTACTCTTTCATCAAAATTGCTTCATCAGAGAGTTGGAATTTAAAAATGGTTTCCCTTATTAGTATTATGTATATATTGTCTTTAGTTGACTGATAATTATCTGGCAACGGTAAGCCACTAAGTACTTTTTCATGGCAAAAACTCTCCAGATCTGACATACCTATGGTTTTTCACTGGTACTAGGAACCCCGTCACTTTCGGTGTGGCTTTGACATTATTGCTCCTTGGGACTGGAAAAATATTAATTATCCATCAAGTTCTCCTATTCCAAAGTGGTTCTGTCACCAATTAGGAGGACATTCAATAATAAGGATAGTAAAGTCTAATGTGGATGACAACTGGCTTGGCTTTGCCTTCTGTGTGGCATTTGAGGTAAACAACGGTTGTGCAAATTATTTTTCATCACATGATTCATTTTCCTCAGCACTTCCGCATCCGTTTTATCTTTCTTTTGAAAGTGAATACACGGAAGAACGATTCGATATGCCACTTAGTTTGGGACTGGAAAAAAGTGATGGATCTAAACATATTTGGATTATTTATATCTCTCGAGAGCATTGCCACTTTGTGAAAAATGGAGCACATATCACATTTAAAGCCTGCCCAGGTTTGGTGATAGAGGCATGGGGACTGCGCATAATCAAGACTGCGGATGAAATAAAATTATATTCTAATAGTCATGACCATGTGTTCTTTCATGAACTTGAAGAATTTGATGGGTATGATCTTACCTTTGATTATGTGGAGGAAAGTTGCAGCAGTTCCGGACCTAAAATTCAACTTCCCTACAATTGGTTGGTTACTGAGGAAGAGGAAATTGAGAATTCTCGAGCCAAGTCAAAAGAAGTTCATCTTTCTAATCTAGGCCTTTAATTATGCCAACCGCAACCAAAATACGCAATGTATTCCTTCAGCCTTGAGGTAATTATCTCACCTAAGCAGTTACACATTATTAAGTAATAATTCATCACAATGTCTTTCTTGTTGTGTTTTTTTGTTATGGTTTGATGGTGGATTAAAGCATGCTGTTGAAGGCGTGAAGAAGATATAGAGTTTTAATTTTGAGATGGAGTTAAAGCAAGAAGATTGGTTTTGTATATGGTTATGGTGGATGGCAAGGAGCCATGGTAGTGAATGTTTCATGGAGTTGATTTGATTTGATTTGAAGACACTGAAAGATAGAAGGAAAATCATATGATAGTTTTATAGTTTTTAATATTTAATTTACTTCAAAGCTTTTTAGTATAAGTTTGATATGGGAAATTTAAGGGTGGTGGTGTAACTTTGATGTGAAATGTGATTATGCAATGTATGATGATACATTTTAAGAAGCTCTCTGAATAGTTTCAATATTTTTTGCAGTATCAGAATTTCAAGCTATAAATAACTTGCTAACGCGCTTCAAGTACTGGTTCGCGGATATCAAGTTTATCTATATGTAAGTGAATGATCTATGCTTCATCTAGTGCTTTATCAAAGAGTTTTCCTGAGTCATATATAAAAAAAAAATCACAAAATTGAATATGAAAGTAACCGATCTTTTCAAAAACTTAAGTTCTGATATGAATACCCGAAACTTCATGTTCAAAATATATGGTATGAATAGTGGAAAAAAAAAGATTTTCCATTTAGTGACGGATGTAGTCTGTCACAAAATATCTGCTATGAATGTTGAGAAGAAAATAAAAATTGACTTATAGTGACAGATTTTTTCTATCATTAGGAGTTCATTTTATTTTTAAAAATAACATAAATAAATATGAAAGTTCTACTATGAATATTCATACAGAAACTTTTGTTTTTGGAAAGGTACTGTGCTTAAATTTTTAATAGAGATATATATGTAAGAAATGAGAAAACATTTAATTTGTGAAAATTAAGTATGTTTTGTGAAGCTTATAGTGTAGAGGTAAATTAAGGTATAACTGATAGGTGAAATTGGACTTTTATACAAAATTGGTATCAATCCAAGCAATCAAGTAGTCTAATTTTTTTTGTTTGTAATAAACTGATGTGTAAGTGACATTTAATCACTAGATTATAAAATAAGCTAAATTAAGCCTAAAATAAGGTTCTGTTTGATACAAATACTTATTGAATCAACCACTTTATATTGCATCAACTTTATTAATGTACTTACCAAATGACAATTGACAACTAGTACTATTTGATACCAATACTTATTTGATAAGATTCTCCCAATGCTGATTTTGTCTCATATTTATCAACTATTTTTCTTTACCAAATAAAGCTTACAAAATGTTTAAGTTGGTTGAATTTGAATTTACGAAAAGCTTTTTACAAGTTTGTACTTTTTCTAAGCAAAACAATAATTTGAACTTGATTTAATTTTTATAGAAAAACTAGAATTCCCTATACAAATTACAAAATATATATGTTCTACACATATCTAAGAGGTGTGTTATTTAGAGACACAAAAAATCAGATAACCATATATACAATTTGGTTGCATATGATATTATCTTAGAATTAAGAGTATTGACCTATCTCACTCTTACAAAATCGACTTATAAGGTGAGAATTGTCTCTACTTTATAAACATATATTGAGACCATCTCGCAACTGATGTGAAACTTCTTAACATCAAACTAATTAAAATACATAACAGAAGTAGGGGAAGCCTTGATCGGTGGATCATATTTGATAGTTATTGTATTATATTTTTCATTTGTTTGGTGAATAAGCGACATATTGACACAATACAATTAAATTAGTCCTTTAATCAGATTTCTTAATCAAACAAGTCATGGATCCAAGATTTTGTAGTTATTTTATGTCTATTAATTACCATTTTTATATTCCACGAGTTTGGTCACTATATATTTAATATATTTCTTTTACACGAGGTATTTTTTTTATGGCAATTTACACGAGGTATTTAATTACAAGAAAAATATTTTAGTTTATGTGAATTTTAGTGATGCTTATAATTTTGGTTAGATTTTATGTCATTATTTGGAAATCATTTTGGAGAGTTTCATAATATTCTTCATTTATTGAAATCATTCAACATCATTCTCTCTAGATTGAATGATCCGTTCTCATAGTTAAAATTTTCTTCTTCCTCGAGACAACATCAAAAATCTTCTAACATGTGATAAAATGAGCCATATTAGAAAAATTCAGCTGCAAAACATTTTTAACATTAGACAACAGTTGAAAAGGAGATGCCAAAGATTCAAAAAAGTGAGGTACAAACTTTAGGCAACGGTTTTACCTTGGTTTTTTGAAGTGTGGTCTAGCCTACGAAAACTAAGACTTATGACACGAAAACACGCCACAGTTGTCTAATTGAATTTAGGCCACGTGTTTACCAATTGTTTTAGGCAACACTTTAACACTTCATAAAGTGTTGCGTATACATTAAACTACAGTGTTTAGTGTGGTACGAACCAACCACGCTTATCAACGGTGGCTTAATTGTTGAATAGGTGGCGGTCTTTTCATGATGGTAGAACAAGCACTACATATGTAAATTATATACAACACTTTTAAATTCGTAGCCTAGTAATGTTTTAGGCCTCAATTTTGTAGCCATGAACAAGTAAAGTGTGGTCTAAAGTCAAAATTGTTGTAATATAATACTAGTATAATACTTTATCTTGTTGGTGTATAATATATAATACTTTCTTTAAAAAAAAATTGTCTAGATCATTGAATGATTGATTTATTTGAAATATTTCGATCAGTCAGTAAATCTAAAATGTAAATTTTCTCTTATTATACTATAAAGAGAATACTAATAAATTATATATGAGAACGTAATTTTTTTACTAATTTTATTTTTTTGATAAAAGTACAAGAAATGTATTAATTGTACATAATTGGGAACATATTGCATCAAATTTTGAACTATATAAAGACCAAGACAAAACCATCTGAAAATTTCTAATATCTAACTCAACCGATAATAATGTCGAATTTGTTAGAGATAATATAAATAAATGATGTACTGTTGGACAAAGAGCAAGACTAATTGGTTGTATATTAAATCAAATTTGATTCGATTTTTGTTTGTTATGTAAGCACTGTAAACAAATAAGCATATAAAATTATGCATGATAAGCATTATTATAATCCAAAAGAAAAATGGGAAAGATAAATTATTATGTGCATGATAAGCATTAATATAAAACAATCAATTATTGGCTGTCCATAGTCACGTTGTTTCATTTTAAACAAAAAAAAGTTGTTAACCAAGATATTAGTATATGTTTAAATGGTTAAGTAGATCTAAATCATGACCATTTATAATATTCAAATCCCTACCATTTATAAGATTCACACATAGCAGCCATTCATTCACTTTCTTCTTTTCACATAGCAGCTATGGATTCACCTTCTTCTTTGCACATAGCAATGTTTCCATGGTTTGCAATGGGTCATCTAATTCCATATCTTCATCTCTCAAACAAATTAGCCAAAAGAGGACACAAAATCTCTTTCTTGATCCCCAAGAAAACTCAAACCAAATTAGAACAATTCAACCTTTATCCAAATCTCATTACATTTTACCCTCTCAATGTTCCTCACATTGAAGGCCTTCCCTTTGGTGCTGAAACCACTTCAGATGTTTCTCTATCATTAGGTCCACTCATCATGACAGCTATGGATCAAACACAGTCCCAAATTGAACTTCTCCTTACTCAACTACACCCTAAAATTGTTTTCTTTGATTTCGCTTTTTGGCTACCAAAAATTGCTCAAAATTTAGGAATCAAATCTTTTATGTACTTAATTGTTAATCCAGCAACTATTTCATATACTACATCTCCATCAAGGATGTATAAAAATGCAAACTTGAATGAATTTGATCTTATGAAACCCCCAAAAGGGTACCCTATTTCATCAATTAATCTTTATTCTCATGAAGCAAAGTTCCTTGCTTTAAAAAGAAGTTTTGAATTTGGAAGTGGTGTTCTTTTCTATGATAGGCTTTTTACTGGTTTGAGCTTAAGTGATGCAATTGGGTTCAAAGGGTGTAGAGAAATTGAAGGGCCTTATGTTGATTACTTAAAACATGAATTTGGTAAACCTGTTCTTCTTTCAGGACCTGTTTTACCTGAAAAACCCAAAATTGATTTAGATGAAAAATGGGGTTCTTGGCTTGGTGGATTTAAGGATGGTTCAGTAGTTTATTGTGCACTTGGAAGTGAATGGAAGTTATCACAAGTTCAGTTACATGAATTGATCTTAGGACTTGAATTAGCAGGTTTTCCATTTTTGGCAATTGTTAAACCTCCTATTGGTTTTGAGACAATCGAAGATGCTTTGCCGGAAGGGTTTAAAGAAAGGGTTAAGGAAAAAGGAATTGTTCATAGTGGATGGATTCAGCAAGATTTGATTTTGGAACATTCGTCAGTTGGTTGTTTTGTAACTCATTGCGGGGCAGGTTCATTGACGGAGGGGTTGATAAATAACTGTCAGATGGTGTTGATGCCACATTTAGATGGTGATCATATCATTAATGCTAAGATTATGGGTAGGGGCTTGAAGGTTGGAGTTGAAGTCACGAAGGGTGAAGAAGATGGATTGTTCACAAAGGAAAGTATTTGTGAAGCTGTGAAAATTGTTATGGATGATGAGAATGAGATTGGTAGAGAAGTTAGGACTAATCATGAAAAATTGAGGAACCTCTTGTTAAGCCATGATTTTGAGTCATCCTGTGTTGATGGTTTTTGTGAAAAGCTTCAAGAATTAGTCAGGTGATTTTCTAATTAGTAGAAATTGTTTCCAACTGTAATTTATTGTTGTATGATTGTATATGGTTTCAATAAAAAATATGTGTATTTTGATCAATCTGATTGGATTCATATAAAAGTTATGCGTATTGCTAGGCTGTTATATGATCCTAACTAGTATCAAAACAATATATATATAAAGGAAATGTTGAACTTTGAAGAGTTCTATAAACAAATTTTTATTGAACTCTATAGACTCAGTTCTGAATTTGGTTCGGAATTTGAAGTAAAAAAAAAAGGCGAATGAAGCAAAAACATAATTGTTGAATGTGTTTTGAACTCCGTACATTGAATTGATATTTTGTGAACAATTGATACAGCATTCATAATTGTAAGCGAACTGAATTAGAAAGATGCACTATTATTATTGTAATTGAAAATGATAGAGCAAATCATAAAGTTTTTGACAGAAACTATCAACACATGAAGATTCTAAATTGTTGCTAAGGAGGAAGTTTCTCATTTTGCCATGATTTGACTTCCCTTCCAACCTCATTATCATCATCCATCACAGTCTTCACAGCTTTACACACACTTTCTTTTGTAAACAATCCATCCTCATCACCTTTTTCAACTTCCACACCAACCTTGAACTTTGTACTCATCATTCTTGCATTCATGATATGATCATGACCTACAAGCGGCAACAAAACCAACTGACATGTATTAACGAGTCCCTCAGTAATAGAAGCAGCTCCGCAGTGTGTTATGAAACATCCAACAGAAGGGTGTTCTAAAATCAATTGCTGTTGAATCCAACTTCCATAAACAATCCCTTTTCCTTTAACTCTTTCATTGAATCCTTCTGGTAAAGCTTCTTCAATAGAATCAAATCCATTAGGTGGTTTAAGTGCTGCAAGAAATGGAAAACCTGTTACTTCAAGACCAAGTAACAACTCTTCAAACTGATTTTGTTCTAATGGACCTTCACTTCCATATGTACAAAAAATCACAGAACCCTGTTTGAATCCATTAAGCCATGAAACCCATTTTTCCTCTAGAGTAGACATGGTTGGCTCAGGTAAAAGAGGACCTGAAAGCAGAACAGGTTTTCCAAAAACAGTTTCAATATAATCAGCATACGGTCCATCAATTTCATTGCAACCTTTGAAACCAATTGCATCTGCCGAGGTTGTACCTATGTTCAAACGATCGAAGAAAAAAACACCGCTTCCAAATATAAATTTTGTTGCTGAAGCAAGGAATCGAAGTTCGTGAGAATGAAACTTGATGCAAGAATCCGGGAACCCTGAAGGCGGTTTCATGAAATCAACTTCAGTTAAATCTCTTCCTTGACTTAGTTTTTGTAAACTTCCAAGATAAGCTGTTGATATTGGAGTCAATATAATGTATTGGAGACTTTTGATGCCAAGGTTTTTTGTCAAGTTTGGAATCCAATATTGAAAATCAAAGAAAACTATTTGTGGCTTTATTTCCTTAAGAAGAAGTTCAATATCCTTCTCAGTTTGATCCATGGCTGTAGCAATAAGAGGGAATAAAGAAGAGGGTACATCTAAAGTTGTTTCAGCATTACGAGGAAGGCCATCAACATGAGGAACATTGATAGGAACAAAGGTAATAAGATTTGGATGAAGGTTGAAATGTTGTAACTTGGAGAGTGTGTTTTTAGGAATAAAGAATGAGATTTTGTGTCCTCTTATTGCTAATTTGTTAGAGAGGTGAAGAAATGGTGTAAAGTGTCCCATAGCAAACCATGGAAACATTGCTATGTGCAAAGGAGGAGGAGCTTCCATTGCTGCTACTGAATGGAATGAGCTCAAGGGAGGGACACATACATATTATGAAATTTGTCTTAGCTGGTTGGTTCCACTACTTGGCTGTTGGAGTGAAATTTGTCTGTACAAATCCTGGATCCAAGATTTTTCTAGTTATTTTATGTCTATTGATACCATTTTTATATTCCACGTTTTTGCTCACCATATACTACTTAATTGTTCCATGTTTTTTGTCTATATTTTTCAATAGACATAGTTATTCAAATTGTGTGATATTAACAATACAAATTGTGCAATTTGGTGCAATAAAAATCCTGTAAAAATCTATTTTATCTATCTATCTATCCTGTAAAAATCCTGTAAAAATCTATTCTCACATCGACACATCATCAATCATGTGCCACATGACAATATTTGTTCCACATCAGCAAAATTCTGATGTGTCAAGCTCCTCATTCTACCTTCTCTTTGCACATTTCTCTACCACTCTTTAGAATTCTTGACTTTATGCAATCAATCACATATTCAACAATTAACGACACTTTAATTTGGTGGTAAAGTATTTATGTGACCATAATTGGCATTAGATTCCTCTTTAAGTGACCAACCAAAATATTGTAACGTCTTTAGTTAAAAAAATAAATTGATAATGTCTCATCTATTTGATTGCATCTGCTAACTCTTACATTCTCCTCCAATTCCAAAACATTGTTGTCCTCTTGAATTTTTCCATAGACCTAAATATTGTTGTTTATTTGTACTAGATTTGCATCAATGAATATAAAGTATTGGAAATGCCGTAAAACTTCCTCTGTTTAAGTCTGAGAATGGATATAACATCTTTAATGTTTCTCAAGTCCTTTAAGCATTGTCTCAAATCAATAAACATTGTCTTTAAACAAGTCTAATGGTCTCACAAAACAAATGACAAATTTCAATAAGAAATTACCATCATCATGTAATTTATTTTCTTTACAAACAAAATATTCTAAACAATTCATAAATCATGTTTTAACATAGAATGCAAAAAAAGAAATATAATGTTAACCCGCGCAACGCGCGGGTCTAAATCTAATTTTATATATTAAATTAGAACCTCGTTGTTAAGTAATGTCATTTTTGCCACATCATTCATTTTTCTTATGTGGCCTTCATATTAATTACTCTCATATTTTTATTCTTATTCTTATTTTTTTTGGTGACAACTTGTGTACCCCCACAAGATTTGGGGGTATATACTCTCAACCAATATAAAAAGTTTTAAGGGATATAATTTTTTATAAAATACACTGTTGGATTGAAAGTTTATATCATATAGACCATTTGTGTAAAATTTCAGACAAATTTAAAATCATTTGATATATTATCGAGACACATAAAGATTAACGGTGTTTAAGAAATCACAGAAATTGTTAATTTTGATGCGTCTCAATAACATATCAAATGATTTTAGATTTGTCTGAAATTTTACACAAATGATCTATATGATATAAACTTTTAATCCAACGGTGTATTATATAAAAATTTATATCGGTTAAATTTTTTTTAAGTGATTGGGGGTAAATACCCCCCAAATCTTGAGAGGGTAGACAAGAAAAAGCCTTTTTATTTTTATTCTTACTAGCGGGCGTGCCCGTTTGTGTGATGCTTATTTTCTATGATGCTAATTTATATGTTGAAGATAATTATAAATTTTTTGCATATCTATTTGTTTTATTAATAAACAATTGACTTTTTTAGAAAACAACAAATAATTAAGTCACATAAAGAAGGGTGAAGGCACCCAACAATGGTACGGTATGTCACATGCTGGTTATTGTTTTTAAAAAATTCGATAAAGTCTCATCTTATTTCTTTCTCGAATGTTTCCTTTTATCCATGGCAACAATAGTGAAGTTAAGGTTTGAATAGAAAATTGAATAAAAAAAACAAACAGAATCAATACAATAAAAATAATGTATGACTTTTACGAAACAAAATAAAACACAGAAAAAATTATATCTCGCACCAAACAAAATATAATTCATGTATCCTTATTGTGGTTTTTGAATGGTAAAATAGAATGAATGAAAAAGTAAACCACAAAATTGATATAACAATAACATATCAATTTTATAGTAAGTAACCATTTTCATGTATCCTTAATTAGTTTTAATAACACTGAAAATGTTCTATTGATCACTGAAAACATAAGGAAAATTCAAGAACTTACCATTACAGAAGGAGAAAAGTTGTAGGGGTTACTAATGTGTGCATCTTTGGATGAAAGTATATTTCAAATCCATAACTTTATATAGTCTTGTTAAAATTATTAATGAAAATAACTTTAATAGTTCAAACCAATATTAAAAAGACAACAAAATATTTTATATCAACCGATTTAAAAATAAAATAGCATTGTATTAATATATTGCATACGATTTACTAATTTTTTTTAAAAATAATAATAAATGCGGGTTATACGGGCCAACCCGCAAACCCGTGGATTAAACCCGTATAACCCACGGTTTTAACAGTCCAACCCACACGGGCCAAAATATAAACGAGTCAAGAAAAAAAGGACTTAAGTCCGCGCGGGCTGCGGGTTAAACGGGTTGGTCCGCGGACCTCAGCCCATATACCCAGCTCTAATTCTCTATAAGCAAGGAGGGTATTTTTGGAAAGCAAAAAGTCAGCCTAAAATATGTATCCCCTTTATATATTGGTAGAGATTCTTATTGTGTTACAATTACAATTAACTAGATTTTAAAAGTCATGAGTTACTATATTCATAGTTTTTCCATTATTATTGGTAACCATTTTTCCTAACTCTACAATTTCCTTCATTTTAGGGGGTGTTTGTTTGCCGGATACACAATTCATTCCTGGGATTAACTTTCCCAGGAACATAAAAGTGGGAACCTTATTCCTAGGAAAATATAGAAAAAAGTGTTTGGTTATTAGTTTTATTCCTGGGAACTTTTTTTAAAAAAATCCCTAGGAATAAATAAACTATGTTTGGTTTCTAATATATGTTCCCGAGAATGAACGTTATAATTATCAAAATACCCTTGGTATACAATTTTTTTTTAACAATTTTTTTTTTGAGAAATTTTTTTTTGCAACAATTTTTTTTATAAAAATAAACCACATGGTACAAAATCATGAGGAGATAGAATACAAAAACAACACAGGCTTACAAGAGTCAAAACTATTTCATACTTACATAGAGATCCTCAAAGTAATTTAATTTTGTTCTTCAGCACTTCCACATCTAAATCTAGATACTCAATCAAATATATCCTCATATGTATCAATAAAATCTAAAGGCATTTATTCAGTCTATCCAAACTTCATTAAAAAGAATCAAGTTAGTAATGGCAAAAACACATGAGCCAAGCCAACACATTCTTATAAGATGAAAATACAAACTTATTTCGAGTTCCTAAGAACAATGATGACAAAATCACCATGATGCAACATTCTGCTGATGAACCTTGTTGACTGGGTGCGCCTTTTTCTTTCCCTTACCAGTCTTGGGGACCTCATTTCACATCTCCCTAACATTTTTTCAAGAACCATATTGTGGTGCCTATCAAAAGCCCTCACACGACCAGTGTTAATAACAACACTGACAATCACATCAGTGTTAATCAAAGCAAAATCAACATTTCACTAAATAAATAAAAATTCAAACAGAATTCATACATGAATGTTTTAGCAAATAATGATAAAGACAACCTAAATACTTAAACCAACAAAGACAATCAATCCCTACATGAATTTTTCTAATACTAAAATCAAAGTTGTGAATATTCTAAATTCTACTAAGAACCAATGTTACTTAAAACCATTTCCACGAATTCCTTTCTCATTGTAGGACTATTCACAGCGAAAAAACAGTCACACAAGTTGTTGTCTTTGGTGATAAGCATAGCAGCCCTCACAACATCTTTGTCAGGTAGTCCTATTTCATTCAATATGGAGAAAATTTGACCCCTCCTTTCAGCAGTGTCTTTCTCGTGCAAAAAACAAGAGGAGGGTTGTTTCATATTCTCAACGCCGCTTGCATAAAACTCACTTAATTTGTTCAATGAAGTTAATAAGCTATCAAAAGCTTCATTGTCGCGCCGCGAAAATTGCCCGAGCGTTTAGGACACTCGGTATGACACAGAGTCGCCACCAAATTTTATTTTATTAGGAAAATATTGATAAAACCTAAAAAACCTAAGGAAGGATGGTCATCGCAACCATTTCCAAGTTCGGGAGTTGGTTATGCAAAGGGAAGGTATTAGCACCCCTCACATCCGTTGTACTCAACGGGAACCTCCTAATTAGTTCTAGGGTATTAAAGTATTTTTTAGAGTTTATTTACATGTTTTTTATTTATCAAATTTTTATTTACTATTAAATATATTTACAAAAAAAGGGGAAAATTGCATTTTTTATTATTATGCTTGACAAGATGACTCTTGCTCCTACGTATCCTCCGGTGCGATGAGGAAATCAAAGCTACGTAGTTCTGGGTAAAAAGTGTATGTTGGTATTTTTTAGAGAACGATGTTTTAATCGCATTCTTGTGGTTAAACGCCGCTTGTATGCTCGCACGGTGGAGGCTTAAGCTTTGTTTGTATCACGTTTGAATTGATTGCAAACATGTCCGTTTATGAAAAAGATTCTTGTTTTGATTTTTTTTTACATTGACCCGAAGGCGAAAACTTAATTTGATGTGTTGGTATTTTTTAATGTCTTTTTATGAATTAGAGCGGAAGACGAATTATTGATAAACTAAGTGTACACAAAGCCACCAATAATTCGAGAGAAAAACAAAAGTGCATTCGTCCTCTCCTTTTTAGTCCACGTTATTATTAGAATGGGTATACTTAAATTAATATTTATATTTTTTGGTACTTTGTAAGACATTTGATATTTGATATAGCATGAATGGTATAAACTAAATAAAGTAAGTTTTATACAGTAAACTAAACAAAAAAAGGTTTGATCATTGGTTAGGTGCATCTGGATGTGTCTTAGCTTGAATTAAAGAGGGAAAGTCATGTGTGTATGCATGTAGCAGGACACGAAATCAATTCATCCATATATTTTCATAATTAAACAAAACCCAACACCAATATTAACACAAATATATCAATAAGTGTAAAATAAAAGGACAGAAATAAGTTACTGACTTGAGGTTTCGCAGAAGCTAACGGAGACCGGCAACACAATTGGAAACAGAGCGGAGTCGGCGCTGTATGGATGGCTGGACAGTTCGGATTTGTGGCAATGTCAAACTGCATCTGGCTTCGGCGGCAAGACTCTTCCTTTCTATCCTCCTTTGGTTATGTCTCCGTTTGTTTGTTTATTTTTCTTTTCTGTTTTTGGTTGTTAATGGTGGTGAATTGGTTAAAGAGGTTTGTGTTTGGTGATGATAATATGTAGTGGAGATGGAAATATAGTGGTTTGTAGGAGATAGAAGTTGATTGAAAAATGGCGATGATGATGAATAATTGTTGGTTTATGAATATGGGGTTACGGTGGTTGGATTGTGATGAAGGTGTTCCTCTGTAAAAACAAAGAGAGAAAGAAATTTGGCTTTTGGTTCTTTGTAAAAATTGGTGTATGGAGGATTTTGTGGTATGAATGAAGAATTGGTGTGTGAATTATTGTGTAGAAAGAGCCTCTATTTATAGTTTTGAATTAGGCTTTTTAAAACTTGAATGAATCTTGAGAGATTTGGTTAGTAAATTAATTTGAGAGATTTTGTTTGTTTTTAATGATTGATTTGCTCTCATTTTATATTTTAGTGTTAATTCTCTTGCTTGCTCTTCAAGACCAAAGATTTGGTTTTATTTTGTTTAATTTACTTCTTTTTTATATTTTTGTGTCTTTTCTTATTTTCTTTCTATATAAGTTTATATATTTTCCTTCTTTTTATATATATGCTTTATTTTTATAATTCTGGACAAACAAAAAAAAGTGATAAAATATTTTTAATACAAAAAGTTTCTTGCCAGAAAAATAAGTAAAATTGACTAAAATAAATATGTACTAAAAATTTGGAGGGTAAAATTTGGGGTATGACACTCATCATTATGCTTCACCCTTTTCCCGGCACGCTTTCCAGTCCTATAATCAGTAGAATCTCGTTGTGCTTGATTTGTTGGATTTGATCCTGGAGTAGTAGTGTTAGAAGCGGGTGTTTCTGGTATCTGTGACTCAAAATTCTCTTCATCATCATTCAAATTAATTGTTGATCCACCCTCTTGTGTTGATGGAAAATATTCCTTCTCCATCTCAGCAGGCATATCAGCTGTATCTTCTGCCCCATTACCAGATGTTTTATCTTTGCCATATGCAATATCCAAGGTATCAAAGTGTGGAAATGGTTTTCCATACAAGCCAATTGCAGTAGGATGAGACTGTATTGAAGGAAAAAAATGTGTACATATATAAATTTAATGCAATCATAAATGTTATGATAAAATGTGAAATAGTATATGTTCTGTATTACCTTACACCATTGACTATAGATCTCCTTCTCTACTACAATCATCTTTCGATTATCATCCCACCCGAAACCACTAGCACTTGGACCCAACATATCTTTGATTGCAGAATATTGTGTTTTTAGACGTTTCACTCTTGATTCAATGTGTGGGTTTGCTTTTAATGTGCAGCCTGGAACTTTGCTGTGAATATATTTCTCCAATACTTTAGTATAACCAGGTTTAAACGAGCCTGCATCAGCCTTCCAACCATCGTCAACCAATTTCAACAAACCTTGCACTAATACAGCATCTTCTTCAGCAGTCCATTGTCGCTTTGTGCTTTTTACATTTTGATTTTCAGATGACACGTCCATCTATTCAATAACTCAACAAGTATTTGCATGTCATATGATAAATAAAATCATATATGAACTCATATTTTACATATAAAAACACATACACAAAAATAAATTTGATTAATGAAACTTTAAAATCAAAGTCAACAGTACATTTAAAATAATAGTTACAATGAAATAAAAAATGTCAAATAACAAACACTAAAATTTTCAATGATTTCCACCTCTCCACCTATTAAATATTTCAAATGCAAAATTATCTCTCCATTGATTCCATGTAGTACTTGGCTCCACCGTAGTTATCATGTCGCCAGACATGACTTCATCGAAGACCTTATCATATCCTAAATTCCTTTCGAGAGGATCCAATGCCATTTCTTTACGAATATGGTTATGTAAAAGACAACAAGCTGTTATTATTCTCACTTGAGTTTTTAAGGGATAAAATGACTTCTCTCTCAATATAGCCCAACGTCCTTTCAAAAGTCCAAAACATCTTTCAATTACATTCCTAGCTGAAGAATGTTTCATATTGAAAAATTCTTTAGGGGTGGATGGTTGTAACCCGTTCCTCCACTCACTGAGGTGATACCTTTAACCTCTATAAGGAGTCAGAAATCCTTGTCCATTCATGTATCCAGCATCACATAAATAATAATACCCTATCATAAATAAAACTAAAGTTAATATCCATAAACTATACAAGACATGTTTTATTTGTTTATTGATCTATACTTTTATACCTTGAGGAACCTTTAAACCATTTGGTCGAGAAATAGCATCTCTAAGGACTCTAGAGTCAGCTGCTGATCCTTCCCAGCCAGGCAAAACATATATGAATTGTAAATCTGGGGAACATACACCTAACACATTTGTAGCTATCTCACCTTTCCTTGTTCTGTATCTACTTTTATCAGCTTCAGGCACATTGACCTTGATGTAAGTGTCATCAAGGGCTCCTAAACAATTTGTAAAGTATTTCCATCTTTCATCTGTGTTGCCCTCCAAAATTGGTTTAGGTTGTTTTAATAATTCTTTGTGACATCTTAAAACATATAGTAATACATTTATGAAATGCCTACTAATCGTTTCACCGGACCTAACAAATTGTCTTCTAATCATTCTATTCTTAACGTGATGTGCCAATATGTGTAAAAACATGGCCACTAATTCCTCAACACACATATGTCGAGTAGGAAGTAATCCACCGGTAACTTGCAACATGTCACATAGTTTATGAAAAGCAGCCCTATCCATTCTTGTATTCTCAATACAAGCCAAATCACTCATGTAAATAATTCTACGAAAATGAACGTCTCTAATTAAACTTCTTTCATAACAATCCCACGACCTTTTTCTCTTTTTCAAGCGTTTACTTAAAACAATGTAGCATAACATAATGGTCATCAACATAAAGTAATTCAACATGTCCATATATATGATAAGCATTGCTATAATCCTTTTCTTCTTTTGACGACGCACTTCCATCAAATGTGTCATGATCAAAAATAAATGTTTTTATTTGCTGCACATATAATACTATCTTAGAAACATAGAAGTGACACCATATAAAATATACTAAATCTAACACAAACATCTAACTATAGTGGTTTCAATTTTAACAAATCTCATGAGAAAAACATTTACTTAATTACAAATGTATCTCAAAAATAATAAACGACTGACATATAGTGCTTGATTGATGACTCTCACATTCATATTCAAACTTTAATTTTAGATAAGACTTTCATGAGACAGACTAAAGTTGTTGATTACATAAATGGTTTTCTTTTTTAAGTGATTATACACATGGTTAACATATAAAAAGGATGTAAAGCAATGACACTAGGAAACAAAATTGCCTAAACAATATCTCCAGTATTTAAAACTCAAAAATCAAGATCTATAAAGCTTAGACACGGACACCAAATATGTAACAACCCAACTTTAATTAATAAAAGAGATATTAATTAGAGTTGATTATTGAAGCTAATTGGAGAAATGTTGTACCATTTTAAAGTTGAAATTAAAAGACACTAGTGTGAGAGCCCGTGCGATGCACGGGAAAAAGGCGATTGTAAAATGTAAAAAGAAATAACTATTTAATTGAAGGTTCATTTTTTTATTTTAATTTTGAAAATAATCGTATTTTTTGATAGATTGATTTTCTAATATAATTTAGACTAAATTGCAGTTTTTGTCCTCTAACTTTACTAATTGTGTGATTTTTACCCATGGATCAATGTTTGAAATGAATAATTTTGGTACCCGAAGTTCCTAATTGTGCAATTTCGCCTCCATGTTTATCCCATTTTGCATTTTATAACCTTTGACTATTTTGACTAAAAATTTGCCGACATGAAATTTTTTAACATATTTTCAACTCTTTTTTTGGAGGAAATTTTTATGATGTTCTCAATATACTTGCAAAAAAGTCATTTAAAAATACATGTTGATTTAAACATAGGGACCAAAACTGAGTGTATGATAATTTTTCATGAACTAAAATTTTAATATATATTAAGAACTAAACTTAGAAGGTAAAAACATATTTAATCCAAAAAGATATTATATGTTTTCACTATAAAATAAAATCTAAATTGGAATAAGTTATTTATAAATTTTATAATTTTTTTAGACACATTATAATTTTTGTTTTATAGTTCATCAATATAAAATTATTAAAACATTTGTCCACATACGTTAGTCCGTATTAAAATGTTTATATTAAGGAGAAATTTAACGTTAACATATGCTCTACTATAAGAACACATGTTAAAAAAACTCAATATAAAATTATTGTCTTAAAAATAGTGCGTTTAATATTTTAGGAGTCAAAACATAATTTTTTTTTTTGAATATAACTCATCAAATTATTGTTTGTATGAAGCGAACAACATGACAATTCTATGAATTATGGAAGAAGGGAATATTTATCGATCAAATTATTGTTTTCAATTTATATATTCATCCATGAAATAAAAAGGCAAAATTTTATGTATAACATTATAGACTTGCCACGTGAGCAATTTTCTTTGAAAAATTGTCCACATTTTAATATAGTATACATAGATATAAATATAATAATATAGTTTGATTACTACAATTTTGTTTGTTTACATATTTTACATTCTTGGTCTAATGCATTTTAAATTATTTTACATTTTGTTTCCAAAAATAAGAATTTTCAGTTATATTATTTTGAAATGACGTGATTTTTTAAAGTATCTTATATTGTCAAAGTAAATTTCTTGTGATGTCTTTCTTATCATATGTTTGGTTTAATTTTTATTTTGTTTGACAAAAAATATTTGGTTTAACTTATTACCCCATAGAAGCATATCTCTGTGAGTCAAACTTGTTTTAACCATGCCATAAAGTTATTTGGTTGTTTCCCGTGGAATCAATTTTACAATTTAGAATTGTGTTTACCTAAAGCAAGAAATAGTAGCTGCTATGGTTTTAAGAATCAATTGCATAAATTGCATGTTAGTCAACAATGCACCTCCCCCTTATTGCATTTTTTAGTTGTTTTAACGCCAATAATTACAATGTGTTTTTTTTTGTCGGAAAAATACATTCAAAAACAATTTTACAATATCGAAACACTAAGAATTGATAAAATCACTTTTACAGTTTACTTATGTATATTCAAACGTAAATCATTTTAGATTTAATTAAAATTAATTCTATTAGAATTTAGAATCAATTATAGTCACCGTAAAACCAATCATTCACAATATTTTAATTTATTAGAGGAGCGAAGATCAATATACCAAAAAAGACATAAAAGGAGCGAAGATCTATTTTATTACATCACAAATTTTTTAAAGAACAAATAAGTCTCTAATATTTAGTCAAAAAAAAAAGTCTCTAATATATTAAGTGCTTGTTTGGTTAAACCCAATTTTTAAAAATTTAGTAACAAATAAGTTCTAATATATTAGTATTCTTTTGGAGGATTTTAGAATGTTAACAATAAGAAATTTTTTTATGGTCAATGACAGAGTTTTTTTTTTTTTTTGACAGATGGTCAATGAGAGAGTTAGGATTGAGCTTAATTATATCGTATAAATAGATAGATTATCTTTCCACACTACAACCCCATATTAATATCTCTCTCTATCTCTCTCTCTCTTTCTCTTTCACCACAGTAATTTTTAGATCAAACAAACCTGAAAGAAATAATGAAGGTCAAATTAACAACAAAAAACATAGATAAAATTCTTCACAAAAAACATAAGATAGAATTATAAAACAATCAAATTAAATAATTTACTTGAATAAGTTCATTATCTATTTTTTTAAAAATAGCATTAGTTGTCTACATCCTCTCTTCAATATGACAATGAGAACCAACATTATATAGTTTTTTTTGGTACTACGGCCAACATTATATAGTTAGCACAATAAAACATAACATTAAAAAAAAACTTAAGTATAAATTTTGAAAAATATATATATGTTAAAAACGAAATCATTTTGTAGTTATATATAAAGCTTGAATCAAATACTCTAGAAAAACCAAAATGTGCCACTTTAGAAAAATGTACCTTTTTGGATTACTACTCTAACATCAAATTTGAAATATCATATTTATAAAACTGCACCTAAATTTATATATCCCTGAAAAAACAAAAACAAAAATGTCAGTTGATCATGATTTTTGATTAAATTCTAGATCAATTGAAAAACATAAAAGATAAAGAAGAAAAATCATAGTTTTTGGTAGGAATATCGGAATGGTGTGAGAAATGATCAAAATTTGATGCAATATTTATAGCAAAAAAACAAAATAAAACCATATCTAATAATTTTTTTTTGACAGAACCATATCAAATAATTATTAATTGGTATTCAATGTGCCACTTTAGAAAAATGTACCTTTTTGGATTACTACTCTAACATCAAATTTGAAATATCATATTTACAAAACTGCACCTAAATTTATATATCCCTGAAAAAACAAAAACAAAAATGTCAGTTGATCATGATTTTTGATTAAATTCTAGATCAATTGAAAAACATAAAAGATAAAGAAGAAAAATCATAGTTTTTGGTAGGAATATCGGAATGGTGTGAGAAATGATCAAAATTTGATGCAATATTTATAGCAAAAAAACAAAATAAAACCATATCTAATAATTTTTTTTTGACAGAACCATATCAAATAATTATTAATTGGTATTCAATGCATTAATTTCTTATTAATTATAGAATCACAAAGTATTGAGAGGCTACTATTCTACTTAATTAAATTCAAAATCATGAAAATAAATTTTCACGTGTAATTCAAATTATTAATAGTATTGTACCTAAAGAACATTATTATTATTTGTAGGCTGTAATTATAGCGTTGTACCCAAAAAAATTTTAATAACATTATTATAAAATTAAACTTTTTTGTAGGTTATAGTGCAGATATTTGATATGATTGTATAATCAAAATAGTAATTATTGACTTTTTTTTATTGGTGAACTTATTGACGAAAATTGCACTAAAAATTTATATTGAATATTTATATTTAAATTTTTAAATTCAAGTAAATTGCACTATAAAAGAAAATACATGTTTGTTAAAAAAAATATTACATTAGTCTTTTACATTGAAAATTAAATAATTTTTGCATTAGATTTTTTTATTTAAAAAAATGAATTCAAATAAATGAAATTATAAATTAAGAACAAAAAATATTGAATTATTTTTAAACATAAAATGATTATAATAATAATTGTGTTTGTCATATATATATAGTAAAAAAATGATGGCTATGATGAACGTTAAAAAAAGATAATAATATCACAAAAAATTGGAATAGGAAAATTGGAATAGAAAAATTTGAATAAAATATACTTTTTCAAATAATTAAACGATACTTTTTTCCTATATATATATAGATTGAATGTAGAATGAGTAATAATAATGAATAATGCTAATAAATGTGCTATGAAATAATACTATATATAATGCTCATGGTAATAAATGTGAATTCTCTATGAGAATAAGACTATTGTTAGGATGCCACATGTAATTTAATTGTGAATGTAAGAAACCATTTTAAAGAGCCACATGTAGAATTTTCATGAAAAGTTTTTTCTTTTATAAAATCGGTGCCAATTAATAATAGTATAGATTAATAAACCTTAGTAGTATGACCATGGGCAAAGATATCAATGTTTTTTTTCGGACTATATAAGCAAAGTCCAACTCCATTATAATCACTTTTTTATTTTAACACAAATAGATCAGCTTCTCTCTTTTCTCTCCTACCTTACAAGCATCACCACAATTATGAACACAAACTTTAAATCCTCTCTAAATCCTGCATATGTACTTTCCACTTCACCCATCATCAATATAACCAATTTCAGCTTTGCTTCTTCCTTATCCCTCTCTGAATTGAATCCAAGAATCAATTTCAAATCCCTAATCTACAACCCTCTTCAATTCCAGAGGCTGCATGTGTAAGTTTCTCCATCGATTCAAGCTCGTGGGTGTTGGAAAAGACTAAGGTAAGAGAATCAAACCATCTCTCCATTTTCTCCATTTGTAACGTCAAACCCTAGGTCCCAATTGATTTATAAAAAGGAATGTTATAAGTTAAGTGGTCTGATATGGGTTGTTAATGGTTTGTGTTTAATGATTCCATGAGTTTAGATGAAGATAGAGTAGTTAAAGTGAAATTTCGTATGGACCTGTAGTCAGTAAATTGGTCATAACTCTCTGTGTATGAAGGCATTTTGTGTGAAACCTAAACCATTGAAAAGTAGACACAATTTGACATGAGTTAGGCTTTGGAATCATGAATTTTCGTTAAGTATAATTAGAGAAATTCTGTGTTCAAGTTGATGAAATAACTCTGTCCTGATTCTGGACCTGGCAGCGATGTTTCTGCCGTATCTCTCTCCCTGTAACTCCGATTGGATTGATTTCTGAAGCTATGGAAAGCTGATGTAACGACGGTCGTTTTAGTACCAGTCTCATGAGATTTGATGCAGAACTGAGGTCTGGGTGAATTTTTGAAGTGAAAGGTTCAATACAGTATTTATGCAGAAATTGTTTGGGATGGGGTTGCACTTAAACGGTAATTTCTCACTCTCTGTAACTCTGGTTGATCTGATTCCAGTTGATATGGATAGCTTACGAAATTCCCTTCATTTTCGTACATGACTTCGTGGAATTTGGCCATGAAACATGGTCTGTAGGTTGTTCCGAAGTTGGCAATATGATGCAGAAAATGCATAAATTCTGGACACGGATCTTATAGTTGTGGATTGCATAACAGTTTAAAGATGTGGATTCTAAGCAGAAGAAATTTTAAGGTGAGTTCCTTAGATAGAACCCACCATTGGGATAGATAAATTCTCTGAACCAATTTGTGTAATGTTGGATTTATGCAAATTATGATAGTCTAAGGTAAAGTAGTGATTTTATCGTTCTAACCCTTTCGGAATCAATGTATGATCCTTAACTATTAGGTATGTAGAATTAGGGAATTAGTTTTAGTTAAATACTACTTGCAGTTTCTCTTTCCCCTCGTTGCATGTACAAATTGAACTTTAGAATTATGAAATATAGTAAATTATGATTAGGAGATTATAAGGATAATAAGAATAGAAGTGAATGAGTGAAATTGAATCTAAGGGTCAACGAGTGTTAAACCAATGTTAACACTCACAATTTGATAAACATAGATTAACATCTTTAGTTCTCTAGAATTATGATTTTATGATTAATGCTAAGTACGTTTAAGTAAGTATAATGAATGTAAGGCTCATATGGGAATGAGTGAAGTAATAAGTTAAGTATAGGGATTGATCAAATATGCTAAGAATGAATTTCAAGATTATAAGGTCATGTACTGGCGACTAGTCCAGATGATGCTATGATATGTTGCTGGCAATTAGTTCAGTATACATTATGTTATGTTAATAATTAATTGTGAGGTTACGGTTCCGTTCTCTAGCCCGTTAGTTGGTATTGGAGTCGGACTATGGGGATGTTTCGAGACACTCACCTCGACTCATCTCGTAAAATACACTCAGATAATTTAATTATATTTTTAAGATATGATTATGATTATGATTATGTTATGTTATGACATGGTAAGATATGTTGATTATGATAAGTTGTTGATCAATCCTAGAATGTAAATATGAAAATAACGTAGAAAGACCACTAGTTCCCTGAGTGAGGGGCACCTGAGATTGGTGGAACTCACTGAGACAAGTAGTCTCACCCAACGTGTTTTGTTATTTTTTTCCAGATAACAGGTTAAGCAATACAAGTTACGGAAGAAGCTATGGATTTGAGTTATGACGGAAAAATTTGTAAACGTTATTAGTTAATCTTGTATTGTTATATCTTGGTTATTGAATAAGCTCATGTTAGAACTCAATTTCCGCTGTGTATTTGAAAATGCTTGGAAAGTATTCGATGTACGTAGTATTTGAGTTTTAATTTCCGTAATTTTAATGTATCCCGATTCAATTATGTATATTCCATTCGATATTCTAGATAAATCAATATGGGGTGTTATAAGATACGATACGGACACTGACATGTTGATACGAATAATTTTTTTTAAAAAGTGATAAATTTCAATGTAATTGTCGGTGTCGGACACGTTTCCGACGGCACCGACACCGAAACACGCCTAATCTAAAGAGTATCGCAATTTTTACAGATCAAGATAGCTTTGACAGTTTACACTATATTTGAGGTAATGAAACATAATTGCATAAAAACAAAATATTAAGTCCGTAAAACTGAATTGTTACATATGCATATGATTAATCATAATATCCACAAAGACGGAGTAATTGAAATTAGATTGCTCAGAATAGCAATATACAATTGAGTTGAGAAAAACATTAATGAAAAGGAAGGAACAATACCTTGAATAACAGAGTGAACCAGTGAAATTGAAAACCCACACCAAGAAAGAATGGTAGCAACCTCCAGATGAGCAAATATAAAGCAGTTTGTGAAGTAAAAATTGTATTGGAGGGAAAATTCAGCGGGAAAATTAAAGGGTAAGAATGGGTTTTCATCATAGAAGAGGGGTTCATGGTTCCTGGGAAAAAAAATTTTCCACCCCCATCTCATGGGAATAAAATTGAAGAGATCGTGGGGAAAACGTGGGGTTTTAGGGGTTCCTGGGTAATTTTTATTCCTGGGTATTTTTTTAGGTTCCTTTCTACCAAACATAGATATTATTTATTCCCATCCCCTATTCCCAGGAACGTGTCTACATGTCACCGAAACAAACACCCCCTTAGAGTCTATAAAGATCACTTATTCCTTTCTCCCTAGATAATCCACATTAATCCAGCAAATCATTTTATATTCCACACCATCCTTTTTCATGAGACAATTTGCAAGCCTAATTCCATATTCACAATTTTTTTTTAGAAACAACTAAAAGAAATTATATTGATCACTTGATGAGCACAAGAAGTGCTACATCAAAGGAGCTAAAGCAAGATTACAAAAGAGTATATTACACAACCTCGTAGCCAAGAACAGTACGAGCCACAAGTCCCGCCATACAAAAATTACCCACCTAACCACCTCTCCAGCCTATGCATAATAAAGAATTGGTGTACCAACAATTAAACGCCACTCCAAAGTCCTTATGTCTATTTTTAAGCCACCACCAAACTTGCATTATAATTTGGTCCACTAGATGTACATAATCAAAAAAATTGTGTTGAAAAATGCACTCATTCCGACTTTTCCATATCCAATATACTGTTGCCATCCACACCAGCTGAAAAACTTTAGAAGGTGTGGACGACATAAATTGCAGACCAACAAACTGATAAGCATGTGACGCCGCCTCCGAAGGTAAAACAGCCTGTACACCTAACCAAGATAAAATGCCGTCCCACACTTTTTGAGCAAAATCACATACAAAGAACAGATGAGATACAATTTCCTGCAAAGGACATCCAAAGCTGCATAAATGAGAACCAGAAGGTATCACACCCCGTCGGAGAAGATTGTCTCTCGTCGGGATGTGATTAAGCAAAAACCGCCAAACGAACACGGAGACCTTTAGGGGAACATCTTTATGCCAAGTCAAGGTCTTAAAGGTATCCTGAGCATCAACAAGATTGGAGTCATTAATCAAGGACAAGTATAGATATCTGATGTCAAGCCTTCCCATCTCCACCTGTCAGACACACCAGACTGCAATACAAGGTTAAGAAAAAACTCACAACACCCCTCCAGCAATTCCTCCTCCCAAACAAACAGAGGCCTACGCCAAACCCACCCACCGCCACCTACCCCCCACCCCCTCCTACACATCTCCCCCACCGACACACTATCATGTAACGTGATTTCTAGATCTTTCTCATGACCACACCAACTAACCTTCTACTTTGTTGAAGATTAAATTCTCCTATTGTTCTTCACTATTTTCTTCATTTTTTACTTAGTTTTATATATTTTCATTTCCATAGAATCACATAATTTTTACTATGTGTATATACCAAGGTACAAACCTTTTACATTTTTTTTTTCTCTTTTACATTTGCTTTATTATTATGTAAGTATATAATCAAATATATAAATTATGCTATTATCGAGTATGTGTATTATGAACTCTTTGACATCCAATTCTATATTTCTTTGTAGAAAAAAGTCAAATGTCATTGTTATTATCAAATTTATGAGTTTATAAAAAGTTATTAGTGTCTTGAAAATTATGGAATTGCATGTTTGTTTCACACTATACATATCTCGGTTCAATTTTTTTAAAACAAATATCTCAATTCAATTAGTAGGGTCTAAAATCTAAATTGTACACGTAACATTGAAATAAACTTATGACCTCTTTTTAATGACATGCAGATTGTACATTTGTAAACCATGCATTTCAAGACCACCTTTTATTGGAAGTTAGTGAAGTTGTCACCTTTACATATACCTTAATAAGCAAAGACAATGAATTCACCTTCTTCTTTTCACATAGCAGCCATGGATTCTTCACCTTCTTCTTTGCACATAGCAATGTTTCCATGGTTTGCAATGGGTCATCTAATTCCATATCTTCATCTCTCAAACAAATTAGCCAAAAGAGGACACAAAATCTCTTTCTTGATTCCCAAGAAAACAAAAACCAAATTAGAACAATTCAACCTTTACCCTAACCTCATCAAATTTTACCCTCTCAATGTTCCTCACATTGAAGGCCTTCCCTTTGGTGCTGAAACCACTTCAGATGTTTCTTTCTCCTTAGGTCCACTCATAATGACAGCTATGGATCAAACAAAACCCCAAATTGAACTTCTCCTTACTCAACTAAACCCTAAAATTGTTTTCTTTGATTTCACTTTTTGGCTACCAAAAATTGCTCAAAATTTAGGAATAAAATCTTTTCTATACTTCATTGTTAGTCCAGCAACAGTTTCATATAATGCATCACCATCAAGGATGTATAAAGGTGAAAACTTGACTAAATTTGATCTTATGAAACCCCCAAAAGGGTACCCTATTTCATCCTTTAATCTTTACTTTCATGAAGCAAAGTACCTTGCTTTGAAAAGAAAATTGGAATTTGGAAGTGGGGTTTTGTTCTATGACAGGCTCTATAATGGCTTAAGCTTAGCTGATGCAATTGGGTTCAAAGGGTGCAGAGAAATTGAAGGGCCTTATGTTGATTACATTGAAGAACAATTTGGTAAGCCTGTTCTTTTATCAGGACCTGTTTTACCTGAAAAATCCAAAACTATTTTAGATGAAAAATGGGGTTCTTGGCTTAGTGGGTTTGAGGAAGGTTCTGTAGTTTATTGTGCACTAGGAAGTGAATGGAAATTATCACAAGTTCAGTTTTATGAATTGTTGTTAGGACTTGAATTAGCAGGTTTTCCATTTCTGGTAGTTGTTAAGCCTCCTATTGGTTTGGAGACGATCGAAGAAGCTTTGCCAGAAGGGTTTAAGGAAAGAGTTAAGGAAAAAGGAATTGTTCATAGTGGATGGATTCAGCAACAATTTATTTTGGAACATTCGTCGGTTGGTTGTTTTGTAACTCATTGTGGGGCTGGTTCATTGACGGAGGGGTTGATAAATAACTGTCAGATGGTGTTGATGCCACATTTAGATGGTGACCATATCATTAATGCTAAGATTATGGGTAGGGGCTTGAAGGTTGGAGTTGAAGTGACGAAGGGTGAAGAAGATGGATTGTTCAGAAAGGAAAGTGTTTGTGAAGCTGTGAAAATTGTTATGGATGATGAGAATGAGACTGGTAGAGAAGTTAGGGCTAATCATGAAAAATTGAGGAACCTCTTATTAAGCCATGATTTGGAGTCATCCTGTGTTGATGGTTTTTGTGAGAAGCTTCAAGAATTAGTCAGGTGATTTTCTAATTAGTAGAAACTATTTCCAACTGTAATTTATTGTTGTATGATTGTATTGTTTCAATAAAAAAAATATGTGTATTTTGATTGATGATTGAAATTGCTCTCATATTTGAAAATATGAAGTAACAAGAATAAGGCGAACAAAGAAAAAACATACCTGTTAAGATTTAAAAATGACACGGAGAGAAATATATCAATGAATCAGACAATTGTTCATTGAGATTTGAACTCCGTTCCTTAAGGTTATATGGTCAAACTTTTACTGTTGAGCTGACATTTCAAGAACAATTGATAGAACATTCATACTTTGTAAGAAAACTGAATTAGAATGATGCACTATTATTGTAACTGAAAATGCTAGAGCAAATCATAAAGTTTTTGGCAGAAACTATCAACACGTGAAGATTCTAAATTGTTGCTTAGGAGGAAGTTTCTCATATTGAGTTTTGGTCATGATTGTTCATTGTTTGAGCTAAGAGGATCAGTCATATGTGGTGATCCTTCCAAAGAGATAGTACTATTGAAGTATTCTGGTTTTGGTGCTATGCAATTTTGTGGGATGGTTAAAGAAAAAGAAAAAAAAGTGAGAAGTGTTAAGAGACAATAGCTGTGATATGAGGATTTGGATCCTCTATTGCATTTCTTCTATATATTTTATGTCCTGCACTAATCTGAATCATCCATTAATTATATTATATTGTTGACTGTATCTTAATCTTAATTTTAATCTTAATCTTAATCTTATCTTATCTTAATCTTAATCTTAATCTTAATCTTAATCTTAATCTTATCTTAATAATATACAAATGCAAACCTATCAAAAGGAAATTTTTCTTAAGTGTCAACCTCTAACCACCACCATGCCAAATCATCACTCAAAATTCAAATTTCTTAGCCAAATTAAGGATTGATGCACTAACAAACAAAATAATACTATTAGTTAGTCATAAAAATAATATAAATAATTGATGGCAAAGCATAAAATTCAAAAATTCAAATTTTGACACTCTTTTTAGTGGATTCGGGCCTTGAAATAGCAAGCAGACAAAAAATTTAACAAAGCCCAGCCCAAACAAATAACTTTCCCCTCACCATCATCAATGAACAGATTTTGCACATTTCTCTGTCATCTCTGCACATTTCAGAACTGAAAGCAACAACACCTTCATCCTTCAACCTTCTCCTATCTCTAATTTCAATTTCAATTTTCAAATTTCAAATGTCTCCCACACTTTTCATTTGGTTTCATCTTTCTCTCTCTCTGAGATTGAAAGAGCGAGAGGTTCAAAGAAGTGGAAAACAAAACCGGGGATTCATAGATTAAGAAAGAGAGAGCATAGCTGTAATAACCTGATCAAGAGCAGAGAACGAAAGGTTGAAGAAGGAGTTGGAGGAAACAAAGCTACTGATGGAAAAAGATGAGAGGGCGTTGGAAAATGAAATTGTTGGACGGAAGAAACCGGCGTCGATACAAATGGGGATCAATTTTCCACTTAATTATCAGAGTTTTCAGGTGATTAGACATGTTTTAGTAAGGTATAATCTCATAAAAAACTTCAACTGTGTAGAGTTTTTCGTGTTTTATTTCTTCCAAACCTAATATGAAGAGTATCTATCAATGGTCTGGTTTTCATCTTTTTGTACATCCTTAGTGTATGAACACCATATCAACACTTACATTTAACACTTAAGCACAATCTGAAATTTCTTACCCTTTAATTAGTGGTAAAAGGGTTTCAACACTCGAGGTTATTTGTTAGTGGTTAAAAGGGTTTCAACAAATATAGAATTTGTTTGGATTTTTTAGGATTGAAAATGGGTACCAATCAAGATATATTTCCTGCTATTTTTCTGTGGTTTTACATAGAAATTGCTTTGTTGTCATGTCAACTTTGTGAGAAAGTAGTTGTGAATAATAAAGTAAGATATAAAATATTTATATATGTAGTGATTCAAATGGTTTCAGTGTATTGCCTATCTAAAATTGCAGGTTTGAGTTCAAATGATTGGTACTAAGAAGAGGGATGAAGCAAAAATAACGAAGTTTTCTTTGAGCACATGTATTATGTAAGAAAAATAATTAACATTTCTTATTCTCTTGCATTAATATAGTCAACTCTTATTACTATTAGCATTTTAAATTAATATAGATAACTTTGTCATTGAAAATAGATATTGATCTAATGTAACCAAATTTGGAATGACTTGATTTTGGTGAAGAACAAAGGTTTGAAGATGAATATTATAGGGTCTTTGGGAAGAAGTTTAATGGTGATTCAAAATACATTCATGATGATGATGATGATGATGATGATGATGATGATGAAAGCTTTAAGGTAGTTATGAATTATGATTACATGCTTTTTTTTGTCAACCTTTTCAAGCATAACATGCTAATGATTTTCGTAGTGTTGTTTGGATAGTCAATGCCTCAATGGGTATTTAAAAAATTACTAACATGCTCATTTTCAAGCATATCTCATGCTCATTATCACAAACTTCTCTCTCTCAAGTCACTATGGTTCTCTATTTTTCTGATCAATTGTTTAGTATGATATTAGATCATACTCTTCTCTCTTTTTGTTTTGCCTTTTGTTTTTATTCAAATTTTTTTCGATCCTTTTGTTCCGATATCATTGTCTTTGCATTCCTAATTCTTTTAGTATTTTTGTTCAGATTCTTTAAAGAGATGGTTCATAGATAAAGAGATAAGTCCACTTTTGGCTTCATTGTTAATTGAATTTGGCCATGGGTTCAATGAAACAAGGTTATACATGTTGGTGTTTACAATGCTAGCTTCTCTTACAACTTTGTTGTCAATCATCATTATCAAAGAGGATGGATAATGAAATCGATGCTCAATGATTTGATCGACTTCATTAGGTTGTTTTTATGGAATGAATATATTCGTGGAGGAAGAAATATGTATTTAGTTGATTGCATAGTAAGAAATATAGTTGTCCCCCCTATAAAAATTCTATAGTGACAACAATTAGGTTTCACTCAAGTCACAATGTTTTAGGTTTCATCTCATCTAACAAGTTTGTGATTTTGACTATTGTAATAAATATATTATCCTGTAATAAGGAATAGAATCATGTGTTAATATTTTCTTCCAATATAATCATGCTTCTTCAATAGCTTCAAAGCATGCTTTTTACTAATGCATTGATTTAGTGAATTAGTCTTAATGAAATTTATTTTGATTCTTTATTTCTACTTAACTTTTTTGTTGATAGGTTCATTGTATTTTCTACTTAGCCTTTCTATAGTTTTATTTTATTTACGCAATATCTTTAGGATAATTTCTCAATTTATCTCCAAACATACCGGGGGCTTACCATAATTGTGCTTTCGGTACTTCAATTATTTGAGAGCTTAACAACAAACACTAATAACATTGTTCTATTCGCAATCAGAGAAGAACTAATTTTTAATAATACAAAATATTAGTCTCTATAAAACAAAACTATTTTTAATAATAATTTTTCCCCGTGCATTGCACGGGTACTATAACTAGTTTAATAAAAATCAAAAGCTAAGATCGAGCAGTGTCATTCAGTAGCCGGAGAGAATCTAAACCCGTGATAACCAATATGAAGTGATGATTGAGAACTGATAGACTTTTAGCAAGTGTACTAAATTATCGTCAAGTAATAAATCAAAGTTCGTATCCACAGGGATTGAGATTAATTATAAACTAAACAATTATAAAGTTACTTAGGTAAATAAATTAAAATGGGGGGTTTGCATAAGCTTTTGGGTTTGCAAATTAAAAGTAAAATAACTTAAAAGTTAACGATGAATTAAAAACGATTAGGCCTTTTCGAATCCCTTATTTCTCGCTACTTGGTAGTTGCGTCTATTCCTTTCAATTGCTTGCTTAGTATTACGATGAATTAACAAATTAGTTATGACCAATTTCTTGGCTCATAACCCTCTACTTTGTTTATAACTCCCTAATGTCTTAGGTGGGTTCATAATCAAAGAAGGTTTGAATGAACGTTAATTCCTAACATCACAATCAATAATATGATATGTCTAAAGCCATTATTGATTGAACAATTAAATTAGATCGAGTTTCCAAAGTTATGGTGAGTACTCATTTTCCACTTGAAATCAAATCATACATTCGTCAACATATAAAAAGCATTAAGCACAAATTTGACTGAATAATACTAAATTTGCAATTGATTAGAATAATACTTAACAACTACATGGTTCAAGTAGCTCGAAATAAGTTCATCTAAAAACCTAACCTATGAGTTTAGCTACTCATGATAAATACAAGAATTGCAAAAGAGTTCAAGAAAATATACATAGAATTAGGATGAATGATAGTCTTCAATCTTGCTTCCAAGAGATGAATCCTAGCTCTCCAACCTTCAACAATGCTCAAAACCTCAAAATATAGTGCAATTTTCGGAACCCCTTCATAGATCTAACATTTCCTTTTTATAGTGAAAATATTGGTCCCGACAAAAGCGCCCCGCACATGCCAAAGCACCCCGCGCATAGCTTACTTTCCACTTGGCGGATTTTGATTTGCAGCAAAGCGCCCCGCGCATGAGACAGAATGAAAAGTGCTCAAAAATGCATAATATTGCTTCAATCTTTGCCAAGCATCAAAACTTCAACTCTTTGCAATTCTAATCTAAATTCCATGTTAAAACTAACTAAAATATAGTTATAATAAACTAAAATACTCTAAAATACTATGTTATGACGGGAGTCATCAAGAACCAACAGACGTTAAGAAAAAAGAAGTTGCTTTTAATCATGACCCTTAATGTGTTAGTGAGGAGAAGCACTTAGTTGCATCCTGCTAATCAAATTTTTTTAATCAAACAAATCCTGGACCTAAGATTTTGTAGTTATTTTATGTCTATTGATGCCATTTTTATATTCCATGTTTTTGCTCACCATATATTTAATTGTTCCATGTTTTTAGTCTATATTTTATAGATGCTAATTTTGGTCTATCTGTTAACTGTTGTTGGATTATTTGGAAAGAAAGAACAAGTTGTTATAAATTACAAATTATTTATGTATTAACGTTTCTCTTTATGATCATTAAATAATAATTAACGGGGACAATTATTTGTAAAGATTCCGTTGATGTGCTTTCTTAGTTCTTATATCAAAACAACCACTACCAAGTTGATCAAGCACTGATTGACACTGGACTTGATAGGAAGGATTACAGTTCAATTCTCCGCAATTGCGCTGGACTTGGCCGGATGGCAGATACTGATGGTGAAAATAAATAAAAAATTAACACTGCCAATTGTTCTTTCATTTATATATATATTCATGTCTTTAGTTTATTCTATTCAGTATCAAATCAACCATGGATGCTCCTTCTCCTTTGCACATAGCAATGTTTCCATGGTTTGCTATGGGACACTTTACCCCATATCTTCACCTCTCCAACAAATTAGCCAAAAGAGGACACAAAATCTCATTCTTCATCCCCAAAAAAACACAAACCAGGTTACAACATCTCAACCTTAATCCAAACCTCATCACCTTTGTCCCTATCAATGTTCCTCATGTTGATGGTCTTCCTCATCATGCTGAAACATCTTCAGATGTACCCTTTTCTTTAGTCCCTCTTATTGCTACTGCCATGGATCAAACTGAGAAACAAATTGAACTTCTTTTGAGGGAACTAAACCCACAAATAGTTTTCTTTGATTTTCAATATTGGTTACCAAATTTGACACAAAAACTTGGTATAAAAAGTCTTCAATATTGGATAGCTAGTCCATTTTCAATTTCTTATTTTTGGGATGGACCAAGAAAAAGTCAAGGAAAAGGATTAACTGTAGATGATCTTAAAAAACCACCTTTAGGGTACCCTGATTCATATATCAAGCTTCATCAACATGAACTTCAACATCTATCTTCATCACGGAAACTTGTGTTCGGAAGTGGTGTACATTTATACGAACGTTTGCACATAGCTACTAGTTTAGCAGATGCAATTGGTTTCAAAGGTTGTAAAGAAATTGATGGACCTTATGCTGAATTTCTTGGAAATTTTTATGGAAAACCTTCTCTTCTTTCTGGTCCTCTACTTCCCGAGACACCAGAGACTAGTTTGGATGAAAAATGGGTTTCATGGCTTAATGGATTCAAACATGGTTCTGTAGTTTTTTGTGCATATGGAAGTGAAGGTTCATTGGAACAAAACCAGTTTGAAGAGTTGATACTTGGTCTTGAAGCAACAGGTTTTCCATTTCTTGCAGCACTTAAACCACCTAATGGATTTGATTCTATTGAAGAAGCTTTACCAGAAGGATTCAGTGAAAGAGTTAAAGGAAAAGGTATTGTTTATGGAAGTTGGATTCAACAACAATTGATTTTAGAACACCCTTCTGTTGGATGTTTCATAACACACTGCGGAGCTGCTTCTATAACTGAGGGTCTTGTTAACATGTGTCAGTTAGTTTTGTTGCCGCGTGTAGGCGTTGATCATATAATGAATGCAAGAATGATGAGTGAAAAGTTGAAAGTTGGTGTGGAAGTTGAGAAAGGTGAAGAAGATGGATTGTTTACAAAAGAAAGTGTGTGCAAAGCTGTGAAGACTGTGATGGATGATGAGAATGAGGTTGGAAGAGAAGTTAGAAAAAATCATAATGAATTAAGGAAGTTTTTATTGAGTGAGAATTTAGAGTCTTCATGTATTGATACTTTCTGTGAAAAGCTTCATGATTTGATTTAAATTTCTAAGTTTTAATACCACAAACTTGTTGCAGTTGCACATGATTGTTTTGTTATTATTTTCATCTTTTTCTGAGCTTGTATTATGAACTTTTTTTTAACAATTATATTCTGAATTTCTAAATTTCTAAATAAATATTTTATTGTCTTGAATATCAAAATCTAAATTGATATTTCTTCTTTTTTGATATTAATTTCCGCGATCAAATATATTTATACTCTATTTTTATATTCTGATTTTGTTATTATAAGATTTTAATTTTATAAAATTTTCGACGACAAATAGATTAATATGCAAGAGGGTCATTTTCTCTCATGAATGGAGCTGTCATGATTAATTGCTATCATATCATTTTTTCGTTAAAAAAAAAATAATTGCTATCATATCATATTTTAATTAAAGAATTCTCTTGAATGATTTTGACTTATGTAATTATTGTATAATTTTCTCTTTTGCTGAAAAAGTGATAACATATTGACACCTGACAATGATCGATATGTGTCGTCATACTACTTTTTTTTAATCTTTTATAAAAGACAATTGATATTTTAAATTTATGCAATATTATATCGGTCTTTAATATAAAAAAAAATTGTTTTTTAAATTAATTGAATTTTAAATATATCTAATCTATAATATAGATTAGATAAATTAGAAATTTAATGAATTTAAAAAGTAAAAAAAAAAAAATTAAAAACCGGAAGAAGTAATTGATATACCTTATCTCTATAATATAAATTATATCAATTATTTGATAATAATTTATTAGTTAAATTTTACTTACTTCGCAGCTGAATTCTATACTACTAAAACTTTTTTTCTGAAGAATTAAAGAATTATAAAAATAAAATAAAATAAAATTATATTAAGTGAAATTTTAGATCCCCGGTGAGAAAGTTGTTAAGCAAGATGCTTTGACAATTTGCTCAGCTTTATACCACGACAGCTTTATGCTTTGAAAAGGTATAGAAAATTAGTTCAGAAAAAATAAATTTGTAAGAGTTAGAGAAAAATTTGAGTGAGAAAAAAAGAGTAAAATGAAAGTGGAATGACAAAATTATATATATATATATATATATATATATATATATATATATATATATAGGGGCTGCTAACATCCTCCATGTGGGAGGAAGTTAGCAAGCATCCTCCCACTACACATTTACTATAATACCCTCATAATTACTTTGTACCCCCCAATTTTTTCTATTGGCACCCCCCGCCCCCCCCATTTCTCATCGCCCCCCCCCCCCACCCTTTTTTACTTCGCGCGCCCCCCCAATTGCTGGGCGCGCCCCCCAACCCCCCCCCCCCCACCCCAATTTTTTTTTTTTTTTTTATAGTTTTTTTTAGTTATTTAAAATACATTCCTCTCCACCTTCATTTTTTTTTTTATAATTTTTTTTTTAAAAAAACTTTGTGAAATTTTTTATTTAATTAAATTTTAATTAAATAGATCTTTGAAACCATAAACATTGTTTAATGGTTTTAAGACGTTATAAACTGAAACCATTAGTATGGTCTAATGGTTTCGATACCCTAACTAGAAAAAATTTGAGTAAAATTTTAAAACAAGATGATATGGTTTATAATAAAGTAAAAGAACAATGAAATTATTATTATAAAATATTTTTAAATAATGATTATGGCTGAAATCTTAAAATAAACCTTTGAAACCATTAATATGATTAAATGGTTTCAAGATGTTATAACTTGAAACCATTAGTATGGTCTAATGGTTTCCATACATAAAATAAATTTTGTGGAGTTTTTTATTTAATTACGTTTTAATAAATAGATGTTTGAAACCATAAACATTGTTAAATGGTTTCAAGACGTTATAAACGGAAACCATTAGTATGGTCTAATGGTTTCGTTATCCTAACATATAAAAAATTCGAGTCAAATATTAATACAATATGTTATGGTTTCTAATAAAGATAAAAGGACAATAAAATTATTATTGTTAAATGATTTTAAATAATGATTATGACTGAAATTATAAAATAAATCTTTGAAACCATAAACATTGTTTAATGGTTTCACGACGTTATAAACTGAAACCATTAGTATGGTCGAATGGTTTCGATACCCTAAATAGAAAAAATTGAGTCAAATATTAATACAAGATGATATAGTTTCTAATAAAGTAAAAAAACAATGAAATTATTATTGTTAAATGGATTTAAATAATGATTATGACTGAAATCATAAAATAGATCTTTGAAACCATAAACATTGTTAAATGGTTTCAAGACGTTATAAAGTGAAACCATTAGTATGGTCTAATGGTTTCGAATGGTTTAATACCCTAAAAAAGAAAAAAAATTGAGTCAAATATTAAAACAAGATGATATGATTTCTAATAAAGATAACAGGACAATAAAATTATTATTGTTAAATGGTTTTAAATAATAATTATGACTGAAATCATAAAATAAATCTTTGAAACCATAAACATTGTTAAATGGTTTCACGACGTTATAAACTGAAACCATTAGTATGGTCTAATGGTTTCGTTATTCTAAAATAGAAAAAATTTGAGTCAAATATTAATACAAGATGTTATGGTTGCTAATAAAATAAAAGAACAATGAGATTATTATTGTTAAATTATTATTAGTATGTCAAAACCATATTTGCTCCATTTAATAATTTTTATGTTAATTGTCATAAATTAAACATAGTTATAGTACATGTTTTAGTATGCAATTTTAAATCAGAATAAAGATATATAAACATCAAAAAAATATTTTTGTAATATATTTATATATTTTAAATGAACAACAAAAAAACTAAAAAAAAAGGTTAGAAAAAAAACATAAAAAAACAGGTTGGAGAAATAAACTAAAAAAAAATACAAAAAAATAGGTTTTGGGGGGGGGGGGGGGGGGTTGGGGGGGGCGCTGAAAAATGAGGGGGCGCAAATGAGAAGAGGGTGTGTGGGGGGTGCCATTAGAAAAAATGGGGGGATGTGGAGCAATTGTGAGGGTGTTATAGTAAATTGCTAGTGGGAGGAGGTTTGTTAACTTCCTCCCACATGAGAGGAAGTTAGCAAACCCCTATATATATATATATGGATTTGGTAACTTCCTTCCATGTACGAGGAAGTTAGCAAATCTCCTCCCACTAAATTACTCCCCAACCCCAAATAATGAAGATTATTATTGTACGAGCATTTCTTTTACTTTTAGTGAAAAAACGACACATTGATATAGAAGACAATGAGATGAGTCCTGCTAATCAAATATTTTAATCAAACAATTCCTCAAGGCAAAGATTTTCTAGTTTTTTTTTTATAAGCACAAAGATTTTCTAGTTATTTTATGCCTAATAATTAATAATTAATGCCCGAGCAATCCATCGAATATTGTCACTTATTATAGTTAATTAGTTTAGTGGCGATTGACGCTGGATTTTGTAGAGAGGTTCGTGGTTCAATCTCCCTCAACTATGTTTAGGAGGGAACCGAAACCATTTATTACTAGATTGAGGCCCGCACGTTGCGCGGTTGCTGTGTGCCTGTGTATTTTAAAGATATGGATCTACTCATGTTGTTTCTTTGATGCAAATATGTTTTAGGTCTACGGATGTTATTAGATTAATTCTGACCTATACAAATATGAATATAAATTTACTATTATTTTTATTTTGGTGAACAAATTAACTATCATATTAATGGACATGAAAACCGTTTTTATTAGATGATAAATGATAATCAAATATAGGCCATAAAAATTGATGTGAGTAGGTTACTATATTTGAAGGAGAATGGAAGCTCATAAAATAGAAAAAGACAAAGAGATGTATAGTAGAAAGAAGTTTAAAATTTAGAGTACCACATTGGATTTTTTATTGATGTGGCAAAAGTAGAATAATGTGGCTATATTAATGATGGTGTCAATAGAATAGATTGAGACTCTAATTTAATATATAATAAAATAGATAGATGTCGTAACTCATCCCAAACTCTGAATTACTAGAGACTTTCTCCTAAAAACCGAAAGGTAAAATAAAAAAAATAAAAAATAAAAAACTGAAAGCACATATTGTTCCATGCAAAAGCTAAAAATTCTCAAAATCATTTTTAGTAAAATATTGTTGCTTATCATCCATACAAATATTTCTCCAATTTTAAAGTATATGGGCATCGCAAGTTTGGTTAGAACTTAGAACACATGTACCTAGCTATCTTTGCTCACAGTCACAGAAAGCATGTCTCCAACAGCTGAGTAATATAATGTAATCAACCAGCCGGCACATTTTGTTGTATTCTTTGTCCTTCATATAGAGATCCATCATGCACACAATTTACATAATAAACTAAAATTATAATTAAAAGGATTTAATTAACTAGAGCCATACGGCTAACTCAAGGGTGTGGTTGAGCGGTTGGGGCTCATCCTCTCTTAACCAAGGATCGAGGGTTCAACCCTCACTTTGGGTATGGAGCAGCTTTAAATCATTGACCAGCTATTCCATCCATCGAGGTGCCTCTAATCTAGCGAGGAATTAGTCACTGCGTTCGGCGGTGGATACCCCGGTCTTGAAAAAAAAATTAGAGCCATATGGCTGCAACCAGTTATGTCCGTTGCTAATTTATATAATATATTTGTAACAACTTTTGTGTCGAGTATTCTAGAGGCTGAAATAGATGAAAGAGAGGATTTAGTTAACTTTCATTTACATATATCTAAATCTTTGATATCCCACTTACATTATCATTAAAAAAATTCTGAGGTATTGATACTCAATTGGATATTAGAGTGTTCACCTTAGCTTGTATATATTTGAATGTTTATTCCATTTAGAATCATCAACCATGGATGCTTCTCCTCCTCCTTTGCACATACCAATATTTCCATGGTTTGCTATGGGACATTTAACCCCATATCTTCACTTCTCAAACAAATTAGCACTAAGAGGTCATAGAATCTCATTCTTCATCCCTAAAAACACACTCAACAAGTTACAACATCTCAACCTTCATCCAAATCTTATTACCTTTTTCCCTATCACAGTTCCTCATGTTGATGGCCTTCCTCATAATGCTGAAACAACTTCAGATGTACCCTTTTCTTTATTTTCTCTTATTGCTACAGCCATGGATCAAGCTGAGAAACAAATTGAACTTCTTCTTAAGGAACTGAAACCACAAATAGTTTTCTTTGATTTTCAATATTGGCTACCAAACTTGACTAAAAAACTTGGCATCAAAAGTCTTCAATACATGATATTGAGTCCAATATCAGCAGCTTACCTTGGAAATACACCAAGAAAAAGCCAAGGAGTGTTAACTGAATTTGATCTCGCGAAACCACCTGCAGACTTCCCTGATTCATCCATCAAGCTTCATTCTCACGAACTTCGGTATTTAGCTTCGACAAGGAAGCTAGAATTCGGTAGTGGTGTTTTATTATACGATCGCGCTGACATAGGCACAAAGTCTTCGGATGCACTTGCTTTCAAAGGTTGCAGAGAAATTGATGGACCGTATGCTGATTATATTGAAACTGTTTATGGAAAACCTGTTTTGCTTTCTGGTCCTCTTTTACCTGAGCCAACCATGTCTACTCTAGAGGAAAAATGGGTTTCATGGCTTAATGGATTCAAACATGGTTCTGTGATTTTTTGTGCATATGGAAGTGAAGGTCCATTAGAACAAAATCAGTTTCAAGAGTTGTTACTTGGTCTTGAAGTAACAGGTTTTCCATTTCTTGCAGCACTTAAACCACCTAATGGATTTGATTCTATTGAAGAAGCTTTACCTGAAGGATTCAATGAAAGGGTCAAAGGAAAAGGGATTATTTATGGAGGTTGGATTCAACAACAATTGATTTTAGAACACCCTTCTGTTGGATGTTTCATAACACATTGCGGAGCCGCTTCTATTACTGAGGGTCTTGTTAACACGTGTCAGTTGGTTTTGTTGCCGCGCCTAGATTCTGATCATATAATGAATGCAAGAGTGATGAGTAGAAAGTTGAAGGTTGGTGTGGAAGTTGAGAAAGGTGAAGAAGATGGATTGTTTACAAAAGAAAGTTTGTGTAAAGCTGTGAAGATTGTGATGGATGATGAGAATGAGATTGGAAAAGAAGTAAGAGCAAATCATGAGAAAATTAGAAACTTTTTATTGAGCAGTAATTTAGAATCTTCATGTGTTGATAGTTTCTGTCAAAAACTTTATGATTTGGTCTATCAAATTCAGTTGCAATGATAATGAATCTTGTTAATTCTATTTTGCTTTGCTCTCACTATGGTTCATGTATTTTACAACCTTGATTTTGTCTTAATTAGCTCATAGTTTTTGTCTTTATTGTAATTTGTTAAATTAAATATATGTAAGATTTGCTATGCTTTTGTGACATTACAATCTGTGGGTTTAGTTCTTTGTATGTTGTTACTTGCTTGACAAGTTAAGTAGTAGTGTTTGTGTCACCAACGAACGAGCGCGCCCGTTGTTGTGGCAAGTGTGAGTAAGTCCCACATTGCTTAGAAAAGTGGAGGTTGAACACTTTATAAGTAAGAGAACCCATAAACGTGTGTTGTCCATCCACTTGTATCGTTGTTCTTAAACTCAATGTGGATGATCTCCGGCTGCCCTCTCGTGTCCCAACACCTGTGTCCTTTGGCTAATTAAGCGAGTTTGGCTTTGTGTTTGTATATGATTTTTATTTACTTTTACATGCGGCAAATTTAAAATTATTGTTGTTGTAAAATGATTTCAAAGGATTGTACTCCAAAACTATTTTTTGTGGAATGGTTTCAGACATTATTACGTCAAAACCATTTTAAAAAATAAAATTCTTTTATTTTAGACAAAAAATAAAATAAAATTCTTTTTTTTTACGAAAATAAAATGAAATTCTTGTCATTAGACTATTTAACAAAAAAAATATATTATGTTATAAAAAACGTATGCACATGTATCATTATATATATACTCTCTTTGTCTTAAAATATAAAGAAAAATTGACCAAACAATATTTTTTGTCGAGACCTGAATATCAACTGCTGAATGCAGTGACTAATCGCTTATTAAATTTGAGGCACTCAAATAGTGGAATAGCTAGCCAAACAAATTAATTACATTGATGTATTTAGTCTAGCCAAACAAAGATTATAATTTTTTCTAGCCAAACAAAGACATTAACCTTCTTTAACCAATTTTTTCTTATATTTTTGAAACAGATAAAATAAAATATTATCAATATACAACTATAATTTTTCCAAACATCGTCACAAGTTTGTTAAGAAATTAGAACACACGTACCTAAGTTGCTCTTGTCTCTAAGCCAACAGCTGAGTAATATAATCAACCAGCCGACACATTTTGGTGCATTCTTTGTCCTTCTCATATGACATCCATCATGTACACAACTTTTGCTCTTTTTAAATTTTAACCTCACGTACCTTTATTTTATTGTTTTTGTCATATAGTCTAATAATTAAAATTTTATATCTTGTTTTATGCGTGTTGATTGTTGTTTCCTCTTCTCTTAAAATAAGATTTTGTTGTGTGAATATTGATTTTTGGTATAAGAAGTAATGTTTTTTGATTTATTCAGATGATTTATTTAGTTTTATACAAGTTTAAGGGTGTAAAACTTTATTATCGTGATTTGTCATACTTTTACTTTATAATTTAGTTGAAAGTTTGGATTGTTTTATTTTTGACAATTTGAAAGTTTGGATTATTAATGTATGTATAGAATAATATAAATATTTTTTGTCAGATAGTCTAATAAGTGGGCGTATCAAGGTTCGAATCTCAATCCATACATTAATGTGTAATATATCTATTAACTAAGTTAAACTCACGAGAATTACAATAATAATAATAATAATAATAATAATAATAATAATAATAATAATAATAGTCATCTTATTTTCACTTACTCGCCGAATTAGTTCATCTACTTCAAAATCACACAATTTTGGTTTCTTCTTCATATTTTTGAACTAATAAATGATTATGTGACATATTTTAAATAATATGTTATATAATTTGATAATATGAAATGATCAACACCCATGAATTTACGAATAAAAACTTAAAAACTTCTATTTAAATATTAAATATTAAATATCCATATTTTGTAGTTCAAAAATCTAAGAAAGGGATTAATTCAAACTGGATCCAAGCTCAATATTCTTGAAATGACCCAATGTGTTTCTACAGCCACTCACACAATGGGATTTACAATCTGGTAAAACCACTCCTCATACACCCAATTTTCGTATACATTTCACCTCTTTCATTTACGGACTTGAACGTTAGAATACTAACATTTTTGCATTACCCTCTATTTTACACATGAAGTTCACATAAATCTCGCCAAAGAAACTATCAATTTTACCCGTTCATAACAAAGATCAAAACTAAATGATTTTAAAATGAATTCCATGAGCTAAAATAGGAAGACCAAAACAATAATTAAACAAATTGTTTTAATGAGATAAATTCGACGAATTTAATTACCAAATTTACATATCAATTCTAGTAAAACAAAGTAAATATACTTACATCCAAGACATTGAGTTCATGTGGTTAATTAATGAGCTTCACACCAAAGAATACATTTTGGGAGCAGATTTAATTCCTGAGTGAAACAATTTATTGACCAGACAGACTTTGCATATGAGGTATCCATATCCAATAGGAGTGTTCACCTTATATATAAATATTTGAATGTTTATGTCCCAAGTTTATTCCATTTAGAATCATCAACCATGAATGCTCCTCCTCCTTTGCACATAGCAATGTTCCCATGGTTTGCTATGGGACATCTAACCCCATATCTTCACTTCTCCAACAAATTAGCATTAAGAGGTCACAAAATCTCATTCTTCATCCCTAAAAACACACTCAACAAGTTACAACATCTCAACCTTCATCCAAATCTTATCACCTTTGTTCCTATCACAGTTCCTCATGTTGATGGCCTTCCTCATAATGCTGAAACAACTTCAGATGTACCCTTTTCTTTATTCCCTCTTATTGCTACAGCCATGGATCAAACTGAGAAACAAATTGAACTTCTTTTGAAGGAAATAAAGCCACAAATAGTTTTCTTTGATTTTCAATATTGGCTACCAAGCTTGACTACAAGACTTGGCATCAAAAGTCTTCAATATTGGATATGCAGTCCAATATCATCAGCTTACATTGGAAATATTCCGAGAAAAAGCCAAGGAAGAGAGTTAACTGAATTCGATCTCGCGAAACCACCTGCAGGCTTCCCTGATTCATCCATCAAGCTTCATTCACACGAACTTCGATACTTAACTTCGACAAGGAAGCTAGAATTCGGTAGTGGTGTTTTATTATATGATCGTGTTGACATAGGCACAAAGTCTTCCGATGCAGTTGCTTTCAAAGGTTGCAAAGAAATTGATGGCTTGTATGCTGATTATCTCGAATCTGTTTTGTGTAAACCTGTTCTGCTTTCAGGTCCTCTATTACCTGAGCCATCAAAAACTACTTTAGAGGAAAAGTGGATTAAATGGCTTAATGGATTCAAGCATGGTTCTGTTGTTTTTTGTGCATATGGAAGTGAAGGTCCATTAAAACAAAATCAGTTTCAAGAGTTGTTACTTGGTCTTGAAGTAACAGGTTTTCCATTTCTTGCAGCACTTAAACCACCTAAAGGATTTGAGTCTATTGAAGACGCTTTACCTAAAGGATTCACTGAAAGAATTAAAGGAAAAGGGATTGTTTATGGAAGTAGGATTCAACAACAATTGATTCTAGAACACTCTTCTATTGGATGTTTCATAACACACTGCGGAGCTGCTTCTATAACCGAGGGACTTGTTAACACGTGTCAGTTGGTTTTGTTGCCGCGCTTAGGTTCTGATCATATCATGAATGCAAGATTGATGAGTAGAAAGTTGAAGGTTGGTGTGGAAGTTGAGAAAGGTGAAGAAGATGGATTGTTTACAAAAGAAAGTTTGTGTAAAGCTGTAAAAATTGTGATGGATGAAGAGAATGAGGTTGGAAAGGAAG